>JAFIDM010002131.1:85558690-85589464 GCA_023159025.1 Thereuonema tuberculata | reverse complement strand
ATATATATATATATATATATATATATATATATATATATATATATATACATCAACAACAGTAATGAAAAACTGTTAAAAGCAGTTAAAACTGAAAATTTCCTGAAAGCCACCAAATCCAAAATAGAGTACAAAAAAGACAAGTACAATACTCGACTAGAAGCTTGGAAAAACAAGCCCCTTCATGGGGCTTTCTTCAAAAAAATCGAACATAAACATGACAAAAATATCATCTGGACTTGGCTGAAAAATGGTACATTGAGAAAGGAGACTGAGGGTCTGCTCCTTGCTGCACAGGAACAGGCCCTTCAGACCAATGTTATGAAGGCCAAAATATAAGGCACAAGCACCAACAGCCTTTGCAGACTATGTAACAACCGAGAAGAAACTGTAAATCATATAATCTGTGAGTGCTCTACAATTGCTAACACAGAATATAAAAAGCGACATGACGATGTAGCCAAGAAAATACATTGGGCACTATGTCGTAAATTTGGATTCCATACATCAGAAAAACCCTGGCATCACAGTATAGAAAAGGTCTTGGATAATGGGCAAGTTAAAATCCTCTGGGATTTTCGTATTCAAACAGACCAGCATGTAACAGCTAATACGCCTGATATTACATTAATTGACCAACAAAATGTGACCCTAATTGACATTGCCATCCCTGGGGACTGTAGAGTCCAGGAAAAAGAACTGGAAAAAATCAACAAATACAGGGCTCTGGCACTTGAAATTACACGAATATGGAATAAAACAACTACAGTGTTGCCAATCATCATTGGTGCACTAGGAACACTATCACTTAAATTTATGGACTATTACACCAGACTTGGAGCACCAGCAATAACAACAGCTGAATTACAAAAGACAGCCATCATTGGCACTGCGAACATTTTACGTCAATACCTTAGCAACACTTAGGCCCCTGGTTGAGGCCCGTCTTGCCTAAGAAAATGCCAGTGATTAAACGTGATTTTTTGTGTTTGTTTGGGTGAACGTTTACACTGTGTAACTATTTTTTAAGAGAGTAAAATTTGTTATATATATATATATATATATATATTCAAAATTCCCTGTACTAACTTTAAAGGTAGATCAGGGATACAAAAACAAACCATATTCATAGTGGAAAGAATATCCACAAATGCCACCTGAATATGTTAGAAGGTACACTAAGGTTCAGAAATATAATATCAGAATATAAATTAAAAATAAAAAAAAAAAAATCATTCAGACATAAAATTATTTGTGCTAAACTATTTTGTTTTATTTTAATTTAATAAAACAAGAAACGAATTCAGCACAAATTTAACCAAATTTAAATTATTTTGCGGCACATTAAACTCTTTTAACTTATTTTGTTTTATGTTTGAATGATTTTTATTTTTTATTTTCCTGTAAGAAAATTAGGGAAAAAAAGTAAAAACAAAAAGGAAATACAAAAAAAAAAAAAAAAAAAAAAAGAGTATTGCTTTTGATCGATCTGGACCAAACTTTGTAGAATTACTGTTTAGGACTCTGCAGAAATGAGCAGGCTACAATTGAAACCTGGACACATCTCCCCCTCACCCTAATTTAATTTCCTTCACACTTTGCGGTTGGGCGAATCCATTTTTACAGGGTAGTTGTGAGAGGAGAATCCACTTTTACTAGGTTGCAAGGGAAAAAAAAAAGGAAATAAATAAAAAAAAAATTATTGCCACCAAGCGGATTTGAACCCAGTAACCATACCTCTACTTGAAAATTATACAGAAGCGTGAAGGGTATTAAATTAAGGGGTGGGAGAGATGTATCGAGTTTCAATTATAGCCTGTTATTTCCGCAGGGTTCTAAAGAGTAATTCTGCAAAATTTGGTCAAGATCGGTCAAAGGGCCTAGGACTGTACAGCAAACAAACAAACAAATGTCCTCCTTTATATATATATATATATATATATATATATATATATATATATATATATAATATATATTATATATATATATTATATATATATATATATAATATTCTTCTTTTTTTGTTGAGAAATATGATTCAGTAGTTTTTTTTTTTTTTTTTTAGATGAATGTTGGGACTTAAAAATAATTTAATGTTTGGATGAAAGTAATTTTAAAACGGTTACATAATTCCTTGATTCTGAATCCAAGTGCATATTATCTCTGGCTGCTTACCCCAGATTGACATAACAATTGGTGTTATTAATCGAATTATTGTTGTTGTCTCCTAAATTCCAATCTTACGTTGCTGCTCAGAATTGTCATCTTAGCTACAATTTACTACTATCTGTTACTTGTTATTTATTAATAAATATATTTTTTTTTTTTTTCATTTTTGTATTTATTCAGTCTTTTTTTTTCTTATAATTGTTAATGTAGGGAAAAGGCTTATTTGCATTACGGAAGTTCAAGAATGGTGAAGTAATCTTTGAGGAGCGTCCACTAGTTTGTTGCCAGTTTCTATGGAATGCTATGTATGGATACTTGGCATGTGACTATTGTATGCGTTCTCTTGAAACAGCCGAGGAAAATGCTCGCAGACTTACCGGAAAACTTGACATTACACTTCCTTATCCTCAGTGTTGTACCACGAAAAAGGAATTGCAAGTAGACTGCCCAAACTGTGAGGTAAAATTTATTGTGCACTTGATTTATTACAGTTTCACCACTGTTTTTCCACAGGTTAATCATTTTGCTGGACTAAAGGAGCAAACATCATTTTGATGCTCTAATTAAATTGTAACAGCTTATCTCATATTAATATGGACTTGTGCCTACATTTGAGAAAACCACAACCACTGTGAATTGACCTTTGTAGAAGCTGTAGTTGTATAACATGCCTACCCATGCTTTGTTTCCGAGAGATTTTATGATGCCTCTACTAGCTTTCGGTATCTTTTGTTTGTCTGGTACTGTTGTTCATTTTACCATTTTTGTTTTATCTTCTCCTTTCTTTGTTGTTCTTGTGGCATCTTTATACTTGGAAATGTAGAACCCATCATTTATGTTTTAATTTGAAGTACCGACTAGAGTCTTATGTAGGTCCCTGGGCTCCCTGGATGTAAGGCTCCCGGCATTTTGGGACCAATGGGACTAAGTTGAGGTCAGATGGTCAGCCAAACGCCCGTTTGCCTTTAACCTTCCCCTTTAATCCCTGCGAAAGAAATGTGGTGCTCATTCGTCAGAGGTGCACATTAGGACCCATCTGGAGAAGAATTCAGTGTGGATAAAATCCCCAACTTCCGCTGGGGTCGGGATTGAACCTGTCTTCTTCAGACCATAGCCAACCACCTTATCACTTGGCTAACAGTCATTTAGTCCATTCATATTTTAAATTTGCTTATGTTTCTTCTAAAATCTCAACCAGAAGCTTGATTTATCTATATGACACAGTACAATAGGTTATTTTCAATAGGAATTGGTCAGCATAATTCATTAGTTAGCATAAGTCACTAAATTTCCAAGAAGCTTCAAGAACTTCATTTTTTTTTTTTAAATTGGAATTCTAACATAACAAAGTATTTTTCTGCCATTTCAAGATTTTAAAAAATACTTTTTTTTTTTTCCTAATTAAATTTTTCATTCTGAGGTATGATTTATGAGGGCGAATTGAAAAGTAACCTTAATTGTTTTTTTATTGACAAAATATATACACACGTATGAACAAAAACTTTTCAATATAGTCCCCACCAAATTCAATACAGGTGCGCCAGCACTGTAGTAGAGCCTGGATTCCGCGAGAAAAAAATCCATCTCTTTCACCTCATCGTCTGTGCAAAACTTCACGATACCATATGCCTCCTTGAGGGGTCCAAACACAAGGTAATCACTCGTTGTGAGGTCTGGTGATTATGGAGGATCTGGAAAACACTCGAAACACAGATCTGTTCATTTTGCTACCGTCACATGGGCTATATGCTGCTGCGCATTATCCTGCTATAACAGCACACCAAAATGGAGCAAATCTTTTCACTCGATTATTGATTTTAAATGGTTCTGAAGCAGATCACAATACGATTAACTGTTCACAGTAAATCCCTTGGGCATGTAAAGTTCCAGGATTGGACCTTTACAGTTCCAGAAGAACGTGGACATCAGTTTGCCGGCCGACAGAGTTGTGGGGAATTTTTGGATTCAATTTTTTGTGATGATGAATGTCACTCCTTTTTGATGCTCATTTAGTCTCTGGACTCGGCATTCATCACTATAGGACAATCAAGGAAAGAAGATAATCATAGGTTATGGATTACTACTATCAAGTATTCTCCGAAGTACAGTGCCTTCTATTGCCCAGTGTTGTAACTAATCCAATGTTTCTGCAGAACAATTTTTTTTTAATCTTGTATCTTTAAACTGTCTATACATTATTTTTGTATTATTTTATTGTTATTATTTTTTTATATTATCAATATCTTATTATTAATTTTATATTATAAATTTATTTTTTAAGATGTTTGTTATTTTTTAATTCTATTTTTATTTTTAAATTTACGTATTTCAGTAATCAAATATGTGTTTCACCTTTTTTTAATGTTATCAATTGAATCAAAGAAATTGGTCTCTTCCGCATATTTAGTGGCCCTGAAAAGGACTTTTTTATTATTTATGTGAATTCTAAGAAACAGCCAATACAGAGGTTAATCTGAAAGAGGTTCAAAGCTTTCATCAAAATCACTTTCATCACTGGAATCCGAAGAAATGCTTATTAAATATTTGTAGATTTCTGCATTTATGAACAAATTCAAAGCAGTTATTAACTGCGTATATGCCTATGCGTTTCAAGATTAATGCAACCCGAAGAAATGATATTTGGCAGTATCGGGTAGCGCACTGATCGCTGTTGGCCTTTGCCGGTGTGAACCCAAGTCAAGTCTCATCCAGATAAATAACTGTTTTCCCTTCTGAACGTACCTGTTTGATTTGCCTTCAATATCTAGGTCGATGGGCTACAATATCAGGCTTTTTGATGTAAAATTGCCTCATGTCAATTCTTCCTTACTTCATTCCTAGTTTCACACGAAGAATTGTTCATAATGATGTTTTTGCCTCCCGTCAATCCAATTTTCGATTGTAATTTTGAAAGAATTTTACTAATTGTTGGATACTCATTCTCTTGATAAAACATTCCAAATTATACCTCTGGATTGGCTCTGTAAGGTCAGACCTTTCTTAATAACGAACACTTGTCCTTCCAGCGCCGCCATCTTTTCTGAAACTCTCGGCGGTTCACAATTTCCAGGAATAACTAATGGATCCCCCTATTCCCGTTTTTACCATATCTTCTTTCTTTGTCTGACGTTTAGTGACTATACATCATAAAAAGTCATCTCCTTCAGCTTCATAACGTTGCAATAGCATTTCACTAGCATCCACACGAAGTTCTTTGATTTTGAGGGGTAAGCTATCTTGGTACCCACCTAGCGGAGACTTTGCTGTACTATAGCATGTCATGAATAATTTGGTACGCCGAGCTATGAGTAATCAACACTATTTCAGCCACCTCATTGATTGTTAGCTGCCGGTTTTCCCATATCAATCGTTCCAGTGCAGTGATAACATCAGATATGTCGCAGTGTGGTGCCGGCAGGAGCGAGCTGCATCAGTCTTACTTGACACCCCACTTTTAAATTTCTTGTGCCCACTAGTAAACTTGCTGAAGCGACAAACAAGTATCCATGTACTGCTTTTGCATCCTTCAATGACTGCAGGTTTTTCACCCTCACTGCCCGAAAACTGGATACTCCAGCTGCTCCTCTTTAAAGCATACTTCTGTTTTGCAGTAGTCTATTAAGAGATTTTAAATTTTTTGGCCATATTAAAGTTACTTTTTGACTCGCCCTTGCATATTCCATTTTTATCTGGGTTTTTTTCGAATGATCTCTTCCAAAGTAAGAGAAGAGAATAAAAAAATGTTTTGACCATATTATTTCCTTTTTCTTACAGGCATCTTATTGCAGTCCAGAATGTCGTGATCAAGCATGGGAACAATATCATCGAACTCTGTGCTTGGGTTCTTTTACTGGTGACCCAAACCATCCTTTACTGCAGTTACAGGAAGCATGGAAGTAAGTGATTAACCTGGATTGAAAAATTGTCAAATCTAGTACTGTATGTTTGGCTAAAACGAGATTGATTAGTCTGAATGGATTAAAACTGCTTTACTCGTTTTTTTCTTTTTTTGTTAAGTAGCTGAACTCTGCTCTACCCAATACTAACAGAGCAAGACAATGATCAATGATATCTAGATGCAATTCAGTTCAATTTACAAAGAGCTAAAGATTATGTTGGATATATCATGTAAATCAGATGATTTACTATTATCATTTTCTAGTGATGTTTTATTTTTCTTGATGAATATTGCCATAAGAAGAAAATTTTAACGTTTTTAAAATATTAGACCATTTACATAAAATCCTCCAAAAATTCTAAACTGCATTCCAAAAGGAAGTAGGATCCTTAGGAAGAAGTGAATTGAGTCCAGAAATTCCTGGAAAGGACGACGACAATGATGAGAGGAAAGATAGGATGAAAGGAATTTTTGATCATCTACTTGAACTTTCTTGTTGATAATCCAAAGACGGGCACAACATTTTGAGCATCTCATTCCATGTTCTTGAAACATTTCCACAACTCAGTAATAGCTATCATCACAAATGCCTTACACAAAAATGAATAAAACAAGAGATCTTGGGACTAGTATTAGTAACATTGTATTCTATGAACACTGTGAAACAATATTCATCAGACAATGTAAAACACAAATCTACCAATTCTTCATTCAACGATATTTCATTTTCTTTTACAGAATACTTCATCAGGTTAGTAATTCAAGGACAAGAAAATTCCTTTCCCTTTTCCTCTACAGAAATCGCTAATCTTTAAGAAATAATTTTTCTATTTGACAATACATTGAAACCTAATACATAATATCTGTGTTAAAGTAATAACTCAATATATTTACTTTCAATAATTAACAACATCCGGTAGAATTGGTAGATTTATGTGTTTTTGCCTTGTTTAATGAAATATACAAGTTTTTAAGGAATATTCATCAATATGTACTAAGTTGTATTGATCTTTCAGTTTTGCCACACGAAATAATTTTACTGGTGCTTAAACTGCTTTAAATGTTTTTTGATTAATCAGTGTTGGCTTTAGCCTTAATGATATTTTTTTTTAATAAATAACTATTCTGATGTACATAAAACCCAGATTAGAAGTGAGATTTTTTTTATTTAAATACAGCTGTTTACATATTTTATTTTAGACATATGCATTATCCTCCTGAAACTGCAAATATAATGTTGATTGCTCGCATGATTGCTACAGTAAGACAGGTAAGTAATTGGCTATTATTAAATTGATTATTAACACACTGTAGTCTGTCTAGTTTCTTATTTATAACAATTGAAAGCAAATTTTAATTGTTTTAATAGAAAATAAACTATTTTAGAATTTTGGGTAGTTTGGTTTCTTGCCTTTTCTTAATTAATGTTTTAAGCTATCTTTTAAGTTTAAATATATATATATAAATAAAAAAAAAAAAAATGCATCACTTTAGCACTGAAATTCTTTAATTAAAGTAATATCAGTTCAAGTATGTTTGGTAACATCAGTGGGTTATTGTTAGTTGTTTTTTCTATTTAATATATACTGTTACATCAATTAATTCTAATTGTTATCATAATTTGTTTAAAAAAAAAATAATTACAATTTTTACTCATTTAGGCCAAGGATAGAGAAGGGGCATTTCATCTGTTTTCTCAATTCTGTCACAGCACCTTAAATGAAGAGGAAGAAATAGCACATAAGCTATTAGGAGAACAATTTCAGGTTTAAAATATATCTTCTTCTTTATTCTTTGCTTGTAATTTGGGAATGTCGTTCCAACATAGCCTAGTGGATTAGTTGCCTAGTTGATTAGCCTCCCATGAGGCTGATGCGTCGGAACTTGGGTCCGAATCCCGGCGAGGCTTGGCTGTCTATTTCGTTTCATTTCCTGTGTTTGTCAGCCTCTTCTTCACTTTCTTTTCTGGTTTGAAGCCATTCCATAATTGTTTCCCGAGGAAGACCTGAATAACCCCTTAGTATCTGTTCCAAAACATCTGGCAGTAGGTATAACATGTATCTCCCAATCCAACTAATCAGTGTGGGAGATTACACCAATACCCCTGGGGGACGCCTATAGCCAGAAATGGCTATAAAAAGGGCTGAAGAAAAAGAATTTGGTAATAATATGCAACTTCTGTAAACATCATTAATGAAATGCTTGATGTAACAGATTTTAGGTATGAAATGTGTTGAAAATTTCCCTCACAATTCCTTATTTCATGGACATAAACCTAACCTAATCAATGCAAATCAGTCTGATTATCAAGAGATCACATTCTTTATAAAAGAAAAGAAATTTACAGGTAGACATTCTTTATAAGAGAATGTATATGTTCAGTTTGTTTTGTGGCCACTGACATTGACGTTTTACCATTGATCTTCGGCTGGATATTATCAGTACGAAAAAAGCAATTATAAATACACAAATAAAGTTAACTATTCAATTGTTGGTATACTTTGTTAGAAATTCTTTTCATATATTTCATCTAGTTAAAAGTAAATTACTAATGAAGGTTACAAATAATATTTACAAATGTCCTTCTCGATAACTTTAAAAAATGTGAGTTTTTTATTACTGTTCAGAAATTATAAAAATTCATTTCTTAATTATTTTTTAAAAAAAAATTTATGTTTTTCTGTTTACTAATGTGCACTTTAATTAGAATGTTATCTTCTTATGCTAGAGTTTTTTTCTGAATCTCTAAATATTATACATTTCAATAATCTTTTTTATTATGAATAAATAGGGGCAGTTAGAAGTTTTAAGAGAACTGATGTATAAAAGTCTCTACGATGATAGCGTGAAACAAGTAAGTTTTCTTTACTATAGAATATACTTGATGCCATTTGCATTACTGTCTTACAAATTCAAACACCTGCAGAAATTCTTTAAAGAATATTAACAATTCTAGTTTAAAGGCACTTTACACACAAATTCATTTTGGACATAAGCAATTTAAATGAATAAATCTTACTATTTTTGCATTTCACAAGATTGTTTTCTTTTTTTTTTTTTTTTCTCCTTTTTAATGGTATTAGACACAGCATTGTTATACTCTGAAAAAATAGACTTTGATGAATATAAAAATATGACACTTACATAAGATTTATATTTAGCCCTGTTTCGCCACAACTGATTGAGTTCTTAAAAAGTAAGGTCAAATTTGTTTTATGATTTTTTTCAGATCTACTGTTTTTTCTCAGGTGGGGGAATCACAAGTAGCAGGACAGGCCTTAGCACTTGTTGGAGGAACTCAAACCATTCAACCAAAAAATACATTCCTTTCAGAATGGTTTACTATTTTCATGTGAAATATTGTGTGTATAGGTTATGTGTATATATCCATTGGAATAGGTAGCATCGAATAACTCCCTCCGCATTTGAGAAATGTTTAACTGATCATTCTCAAAAGCTGATCCTTGAAGCTGGAAGTTTCAGTAAAGCCCACACTTGGTTCCTAATTTGATCTTTAGTCCCTTAAATGGACTTCTTCTCAATATACTGACAAATGTGTGACTTCTTACAAGTTTGTTTTTCTGTCATTGGTTTCTTTGATATATATTCTTCCTTACATTTTAGAAAAGCTTTCCAATTTTGAATATATCGAATATTGAGCAAGTTGATTTCTTTTTTCTTTTTTTGTATCTTGGAATTTTGTCATCAAAACTGGAGGAGGTTTAATTATTAGGTCACCGAATAGAGCTTTCTCCAATTTTTAGTTTTTATTAAATCCTGTCTGAGAGTATGAATATGAGATAGTCAGGTGAGTTTGTAAATGAAGATCTTTGGGAAATAATAAGTTATTGTCTGTTTTAAAATAAGGAAAGGAAATGACACTAGAATTAAACAAGACCAGGAGATCTATTGAGAAGTCAATGCCCTTTGGAGCCATGAGGTTTATCATCTTAGGAAGGTATTTGAAGAAAAGCTTTTCTTTAAATAAGGGAGTAAGGAAGAATCTGATTGAGTTGTTTGCTGATTCATTATAATCCATTGAGAGGAAGAGAAGTTAACTTAGAAGTCAGAAGTTAGTGTAATACTAATCTGCTTCTCCTATGGGGAATGGAAGATTGAGAAACTCACTATAATTTGGTGTTTGTTGTTAATTATCCTTTAATTTCCAGCACATTTCAACAAATGATGGATTCCTAGAAGGTAATGGTAGTGGGAAATTTGACTAACTCAAAGTTGGGTTTTTCTATTCAGATAATGGTTTAAAATTAAGCATTTTATAATAAATTTCGATAGATATTGAGGATTAGTAAATTGATTTTCTTATAAAATTAAATTTCCTAGTAGTTTGCAAATAATAATAATAATAATAACAATAAAAATTCTCCATTTATCCGTAAGTCATTTCATGGAGTTGACACTGTTTACAAGAACGATTTTTCAATTCTTTTTTTAAGGAAATAAATGCAGAGCAGTTTAACTTGCAAGAGTACACAAGTGGCATTAATAACTTTTAAAATTAAAATATTTAATTTTATCATTTTTAATTTTATCCAGTTGTTTTTTTTTTTTGTTTTTTTTTAATTGTAGATTTATGCGTATTTGTTAAATGTTTAAATGTTAAGGAGATTTACGTTAAAGTATTAAATTAAAATATTAAAATTTATTTATGTATTTTGCCGAAGTAGAATAATAGAAGGATTTTGGGTTGAAACAGCTAAGAAAAGTAGAAATTAATTTTATTTTTATAGCATAATGTAATAATTCTCCCATTATTGTAAATATGATTAGTGAAATGTGAATAGTGTTGTGAAGGAAATTGAATATAGTTAATTTATATGTTAAATTATATAGACCTCATTTCGCGGTGCTAGGTATATTTATCACCCATCTTTCACATTACATTACATTATCATATGTTAAATTATAACATATTAATGTGCTTTCAGTGGTTTACTCCAGAAGGATTCAGATCTTTAGTGGCATTGGTTGGAACTAATGGACAAGGAGTCGGAACAAGGTGAGTATTTGAAATATCACAATATAATGCTTCATAGCATTAATTAACATCATTAACATCATAGCAGTTGTCAAATAAATGAACAATTTTTTTATTACAAATTTGTCATAAGATTTTTTGCTAATCTAAGAAGTGATGTTAGACTTGGAAATGGAAGAAAATTATAAATTCAAAGTATTTTTGTTCATGTTTTTAAGAAATCAAAAAAGTAAAAACAGGAATAAGAAAAAAAATGTATTCTTTGAATATTAATGCACTAGAACTTTCTTAATTGTTTAAGAAATGTTTATGTGATTTCTTAAATTTGCTGATTTGAACTTTCTTTTTTTTTAAAAAAATCTATAATTTTATTCCTCACTTATAATTTATTTGCATGCTCAATTTTTCTTTTTTTCCCCCCTGTAATTAGCCCACTGAGTATGTGGGTAAAAAACTGTGATGCACTAGAAATTTCTTCTGAAGAAAGGGATAAACTTGACACTTTCATTAATCAGCTCTACGTTGATATAGAAAAAGGTATGTCATTTTTTTTATGTTTTATTGACATGTTTATTAAGCTTCACCATTTTATATTAACATTGAAGTTTCATAGAGAATGTCGACATTAATGTTTCTAAGTTTATTCAAATATTACTTACAGAAACCATACAGTTGTCTGCTTCTTCATTCAATAAATATTGAAAGTAAAAAAGGAACAATATTTTCTGAGACTGGTTTTCTTAGTGTAACATTGTTTCAGGAAATAAGAATGGGTCAGGGTATCCGATGAAAAATATAGTTATTTCTCAAAACACACCAAAAAGAGAAGCAACAAGCTTAATCATTGTTATCCAATTTGATAACTACTGTGCAGATATTCAAGTGACATTTCAGTTACACCATAAAGATATATAAACCACAATTAAAAAAAAAAGGATGTGGATCCACTCTAGTTTCCATGCTTTAGATGCGATTGGAGGTTAACAATCCCTACCAACAATGAAAAAAAAAAAAATAATAGCATTCAATTCATTTTTTTTTTCTCTCGAAATGTAACTAAAATCACTTTCCCTAACAATCGTCTTTAGAAGTATTTTCTTTATTATTTAAAAGAGAAAGATTTTAGCAAAAAGAAAATAAATTGATAGGTCTTTCACCCAATAAAAGAGATTTTGTCATTCACATATGTCTCAATATTATTTTTTTTTGAAAAGTTTCTGTTTTGATTTGCTCTTTTTCTCATTGTGCTAAATAACATCTAAATTTGATTTTTTTAACTTTTATTTTGTTAATTTGATTTCTTTTACTTTAATTCTTAGTATTTAGAAATTTTATTGAAGAAATGAAACATATTACTCATTATCGCAAGTAAACTGCCTCATTGCTGCCAGAGCGATGTAATGCTCAGATAGATAATGCCTAGTACCTAATAGGTTTCTAGTTACTAGGTATTTTCTACTTAAGCATTTTGTCACTATGGCAGCAATGTGGCAATTTGCTAATTTGGTCCAATTAGGTACCTAGAAACTACCTAATTGCCTATTACACAGTGAGTCAGATCCAACTGTTGTCTCAGCTCCTACCCTGCCACATATTTTTGGAATAATTAAAACCAATGGGAAGGCTAAGAGTCTGAAGTGCCATGCCATCTGTATATCTCAAGGACTCAAAGATGTTTGTATTTGAGACTGCACACGTAGGTTATTCATATGAATGGGATACAGTTTCTACATGCCAAAACTTCTCCTTTTCCTTTATTTTAGAAATCACATGTAATCAGCAAACAATCTGAAGAGTCCTTAAGAGAAATAAATGATAAAATGTAATATTGGTGACATTTTAATTCCTTGGATGTCTAAGGAATCCAATGATCTTTGGCTCTGAAGACTAACAATTTTCAAAAAATGACAATTAATTAAGTGTACATCTTATAGTACTGATGCTGCAGTGAAAGCTGAAAGAATAACAAAAATTGTCAAATTTTCTTAGAGTTTTAAATAATTTTGAAATACTTTATCTTTAAAAAATTTACGATGTTATTTTTGAATTTGATCTTTTCTTTTAGCTACAATTCAGTTTAATCCACATTTAATTTTTCACTTTTCTTTATTGAGAAAAACTCATGCACTTTTTTTTATTGTAATTCTAATTTGTTTTATTTATTTTTTTTTTTTGTTTCCTTTTAAATGCTGTAGAAGCCGGAGGATTTCTTAATAATGAAGGTTCCGCCTTATATCCCTTGCAAAGCTCATGTTAGTATTCTTTTACCAAGACTTTCAATACAATTCTGGGATGTATCTTTAGTATATTTTTTATTAGCCTTGATTAGCTAATAGCTGCTGACAATTATAAATTAAGATTCGTAATTCCTCATAACAAAATTGTAAATTTTCTCATTGTATTTCACTGCTAAATTGTTTATGTCATATGATATTTGTTTTAGATTGTTTGTAGCAGTTAATATGAAAATTTACTTTTAATATTAATACACGATGAATACACTATTGCATTCTACCCAACCTGAACAGATGAGCCTGGGATCTTGTGTGTACACCCTTACACTCACATTGTTTTTAGAGATTTTGCCACAAATTTTTTTAGAGCTTTTAGGGCATTGGTTTAACTACAAATAAGTAACAAAAAAGTCAAATTCTATTCAGGAGTTTTTAGGGGCCAGTTTTTAGTTTACAAATGGGGCATGACCTTAAAGAAGTGACGGGAATAACTACCATAGATTTGAGCTTTTGTCTTAAAACATTTATGGGTGCTAGATACCCTTCAGAACTCAGCTGGTATTGCATTTCAACGAAATCGGATCACCCATTTCAAAATGGTGCCAATAGATATTTCCACTTTTTGATGTTTTTCCTATCCTCAAAATCTTATTCTCGTGTTTGTAGAGGATTTGCCACAAACTTTTTAGAGCTTTTAGGGCATTAGTTTAACTGCAAATACATAACAAAGAAATCGACATCTGTTCATGGGTTTTAGGGGATGGGCTTAAAAGTCGGGCGTGACCTCAAAGTTTCTGATGTGAGTAACTGCTGTAAATTTTGAGCATTTCAGCTACAAATTTTTATGGGTACTAGATACCCTTTAAGGACTCGGATGGTATTATCAATCACTATTCACATATTTCAAAGTGGTTCACCTTTGGGAAATACACATATAAATACGGCAGAGATATTTTATTTCTTGTTACTGAATTTTACATTTGCATTAAACAAGCAGCCAAATTAAAACTATCCCCTCAAAATACTGACAAAATAAAAACACTTTTGTCTGCAAAGAATTTAAGAATTATTTTAAAGCAGTAAAGTTCACTTTCATTCTGATGAATATGGTTTTTATAATAACTTAAATATTTAATAAATATTTAGAACAGGTAGGAGAAATTATATAATAAAGTTAAAAAGTTAAAGTTAAAGGATGCCACGACAGGCCTATGCAGGCCCAAGGGCTCGCGGGAGGTAAGGTCCCGGCGTTACTTGACCAACGGGACTAGGTTGAGGTCGGGAGGTCAGCCCGACGCCCGCCCGCCTTTAACTCCCGGGAAAGAAACCCGGTACCCATTCTACAGAGGGCTGGGTAGGCCCTAGGACCCGCTTGGAGGAGAATGGAGCGTGGAAAAATTCCCGTCGCCGCCGAGACCGGGGAATCGAACCCGCGACCTCCAACCCGCAGCCAAGCGCCTTACCCACTCGGCTACCGGGTCCACTTATTATATAATAACTTACAATAAAATAGAAAACAAATATCAGATGGATATTAGAATCAGTGGTAAGAAATTAAACAAATTAAGGAATTAGTAAAAGCAGTGCTATTTTATATATTTAATATATTCTTTGTTTTAAAGGTAACCACAGTTGTGTTCCCAATGCTGAACCTAGTTTCCCTGATAATAACTTCAATCTTGTGATGATGGCAGTAAGAGACATTGGTATTGATGAGGTAAGAAACAAAAAGAAAATTATTTAAATAGTTTCTTAATGGAAGAATAATCCAGTATACAATAAGAACTATATATAACAGGGTAATTAGATAGAAGTAATTTTTTAGTGGTAGATGAAAAGAAGTCCTTTCACTGTTGATGTTATTGAAAAATGACCCCCTACAACATTCTGAGGATAAAAAAAAAAATTCCTCCCATTGCTCTAGATATAATAAAAAATAGTGTTTAGTATTTAAATCTGATGGATGCTAATAATGATATATAGGTAACAGCAGTTAGTCCTAGTGAAAGTATTCTTAGCCATTGTCTTCTATAATAATCAAAATGCAATTGTGCTGTCTGTATTCACACAGATACACTTTCTACTTTCTGGTTGTGAAAGCGAGTATTGAAAGTGAAAAAAGGTTCTGTAAAAATACCAACAACACAAAGTGTAATTAAGAAAAATACACCCTTATGTAAGGGGTGTTGTTGGTATAATCAGTATTCAAAGTCATCTGTAACATCATAAACAAATTTTACGTTGTTTCATCCCAATATAATAAGACAACATCACATTTTGGTAAATAGAGAGAGAAATTCAGCAACGGACAATAAATATGCCTTAGCACAACAGCTATTCAGAATTCCCGTTGATGTTGGCTCAATGTGCGAAGGCATATTTATTGCAAATGAGAATGGGCTGAAAAGAAACTCATTCAGGGAAATGCCTTTAAGAAAAGTTAGAACTAGCTCTTCATAAATAGTTATTTAAGCAATGTTTATTTCTTCTGGCTTTTATAAATACATTTGATTATTTTTAGGAAATCTGTGTGAGCTATTTAGATGAATGCAATCGGAGTAGAAGCAGACACAGCCGTATTAAATTGCTCAGGTAAGTATATTTTTTTTATTTTATTTTTGAGATTCGCTTGAATTAAATGTTATTATCCCAATAAATAGCTAGACAAATGATATAGGAAATCTTAGGGCAAAAAGCTAGAACCAGCCCTAATTATATTAGATTATTTCTTGTTGTATTGGGTCTATTTTGAGTGATCATATTAAAGTAAATGAATTTTTAAGAAAATAATTTCTTATGTTTTTGCAATGCTAAAGTAAAGAACATAAGAAATTATAGTTCTTAAAAATTCATTTACTTTAATATGATCACTTAAAACATTCCCAATACAACAATAAATAATCTAATATAATTAGGGCTGGTGCTAACTTTTTGCTGCTTCCTAAATATGTAAGTAGACACCTGCTCCCACTTTAATGTTAATGTGGGTGACATTTTCCTTCATACATTCATAGAACTCCATCCAACCAAAAAGAAAACCACTTTCACAAAGCCACTGGTGTCCCTTGACAGGTTATCACCCGGTGCCCTGCTTTAGGCATTGTACTGGCTCTGATATAATGCCTACGAATTTTGGACTACAAGTTCTCCCTTATGCTGAACCCCCATACTTCCTATGGATACATGAAACTGTGTAGCAATAAAGAAAGTAATTTTATTTAGGACATTTTGTAGCTCTTGAAATGATTTACATTTTCCATTAAATTGAATTCCATTCCCACTGAATAGAATTTTGAGCATATCAAATATTCTTCAGGACAGCAGCTCTTAAATTACTCAAGGATGCCTTCTTCCTGGTTTACTTTGTGGTTTCTTTAAATTGTGCCCATCTAACCCACTGGCTTACAGCTGTAAACACCTGGCAGTCAATATCCTTTGTCCTCAACAGATTTATTAGTTTACATTGAAACTACCAAAAGTTTTCCAACACAATTCACTTGTATAGGATAACTTATCAGAACAGTTTTAAGATAATTATTTTCTCTAAAAAGTAAACAATATCAACACCTCTTCTGTGGCAGTCATTTGATTGTGTTTATTTTATTTTTAAACTTAAATCCACTATTATTCCAGGAATCCTGTAAGGCAACTGCCAAACTGTGCGCCGCAGCACCCTGGGGCTGGCTTACAAGAGCGCCACGAAATATATTCCATATGTTTGAATTATAGTAGGAAATGTACACTTTTCTTTAAGAGGAAAAATAAGAATATGTCAACCACTTCAAGGAATCAGTTTTTTTTGGTAAAACTAGCTGTACTTGTGTGATATCTTTGAAAAGTTAAATGCATTGAATCGCTCCCTGCAGGGAGATAATATGCACATTTGAAATTGGTCGAGATGATTTCATCTTTCGGTTAAACATTACATCTATGAAGAAGAAAAATGTATGAAGATGGTGGCAAAGATTGTTTTCCCTTGTTGGAAAAGTTTGTGATCTCCAGTGAAATTGATTTCTCTCGCAACATAAGATCTGTTTTGGAGAGCACAGAAGATAATATCGTCAAGTTCACATGGATTGAAGACCTATTCATGGTCAAAGTTCCATCTGAATTTACTTCTGTAGAAGAAGAAGAAAATCTTATTGAGCTGTCTTGCGACAATACCTTGAAGACAAAATTTGGCAGCATGGAACTGATTGAATTTTGGATATCAGTAAAAGATGAATCTCCGCTTCTAAGCCGTAAAGCTCAGCGAATCTTAATTCCATTTGCGACGTCATATTTGTGTGATGCTGGGTTTTCGGCAGTCACTGAGATAAAAAGCAAGTATTGTGAGAAAATAAACGCGGAACAGGAAATAAAAGTGGCTTTGTCCAGTTTGATTCCAATATTTAAGATGTGCAGTGAACAACAGGCTCACCCATCCTACTAATTAAGATTTATTTATTCAATGATATGATTGTTCAAAATCTGTACTTATTTAATACTTTTTACATAAATTGTTTATGAATTTGAAATTTGTGTTTCATTTATTTATTTTTTAACTTATTGAACTAACTGCATAGTGCAACATAGGAAGGCCTATGTTCTGACTTGGGGCGCCGTGGAAAACTTCTGATGCATTACGGGTGCCATGAACCTGAAAACTTTGGGAACCACTGCTTTTTAAGGCATTAAAATTAATCAGTTGACAGTTAAATGGCTAATTCTATAATTCTAATTTATATCTTTTACAGAGAGAATTACTTATTTACCTGTACCTGTCCAAAATGTCAAGAGCAGATTAACGACCCTGATGTTACTAGTGAAGAAGAAGATGATGATGATGATGATGATGAAGAGGAGGAGGAAGGTGAAGAACAGGAGGATGAAACTATTTTCAAAAATGGTGCTATGGAAACTTGAAGAAAATCTCTGCTGATTTCCTGTGTGCTTTCAATTTTTCTATGCTACTGCATTTACTTACAAAGATGCCATATTTGTGCCACATTATTCATGTTAACATTCTGTAGATAAGAACTAGTGCATTCATGATAGCATTCATCAAACTACAAAAATCAAACTTAAAAAAATATTTTCTTTGAAATTTTATATAGTTGTTTGAACATTTGCAAAATGTATATGATTATTTAAGGATTATTTTCTTTATGTTACATTGAAGTTTGTTTGTTTTTTGAATGTAAGAATTTTTTTTTTTTGTTAAATATTTCTTTATTTTAGATATTAAATTTTTTAACATTTTTAAAGAAAAGAGGTATTTCATTCTTTCCAATAACATTCAATACAAAACATTTTAATCAACACTTAGTAATATAAAAGTCTAATTTTACCGAGTTTAAATTTTAAGTGCAAAGCATTTAAGAAATTTGGCAGTAGTATAGGCAGCAAGGATAAAGCTGGAATATATATATAATTACAAGCCAACAGCAATTTTACTGAATAAAGAAGTACTGGAATATTGTACTGATTATTTTAATAGGCAATTATTTAACTAATGTAGTTTTACCTGGACATTTTATTTCTGTTATAAACATAAGACTACAACGAAATTAAAAATTAAGTTTGTAATAGTTCCTTTTAAAGTAACTAAAGTGCATTGCATCTATAAAATATCAAAAAGGCTTAATGAAATATAAACCCTTAATTAAGTAATAAATACCGATTAATGGCAATCGTTGCAAATAAAGTATTAAAGAAATATACTTTTTATTAAATCAGTTCACAATTAATTCTCTTTTTTCCAGATTTTACACACAAAAGTTCATTTTCATTAGTAAGTGGATTGTATATCTGCTTGTTAAAGGCTAAACTAGAATTAAAATTAATGCTATTAACTTGGTGTTTATGAATAAACAAAGAAAAGCGTTATTGGTAATTTCCTATTTTATGTCTATAAAATCAACGGCGTTTGCCAGGCATTGTTAACATAATCATAATTTTGTTAGCTGTTCGTGATATCTACCCATTGTAAATTCATTTGTTAATTTCCTATTTAACTGACTTAAGGTAATTTAAAAAAAAATTTCAATATAAACATCCTGGAGGACGTCAAACCTCAACTTACCTAACCTACAGGTAATCGGCACACACGATTCGCTTGAGCTTATACAAAGTTAAATATTTTCCCCATTGATTAGGAGTCTCTGTACTGAGGCTAATATGAATGATCATTGGAAGCTCAGTGTACCTCAAAAGAAAAAATGAATAATAAAAAACTCACTAATGAAAAGTTAGTGAGAAAATTCATGTGCCAGGCAACTTGGTAAACAATTTGTTGTTGATTAATAATTCAAATGTCCAGTTTGAATTCATTGAGGCCGCAAACGACTGGCACATGAATTTGCTCACTAATTTTTCATTAGTGAGTTTTTTATTGTTCATTTTTTTCTTTTGAGGTACTGCTGCGCTTCCAATGATCATTCATCTAAGTTTCGTATTGTGTTGATCTTAATTGAATCAATGTAGTTTTGAAATCTGTAAGTCGACAAAATGCAGCATTTATAGTGTCAAATGCTTTAATATTTAAAATTTCTGATTAATTTTTTGCTGCCAATATTTAATAATTTGCTTGAATGGAGTATATTCCATTCAAAGAATTATTATTATTATTTTCATTTAAAGAAAACTACAAAAACTAAAAAGAATGGATTAATTTGCATTATAATACAAATTATTATCAAGACCAAAATCTGAAAATTGTTAAAATAACTGATCCAAATCTCAAGTTCTGTTTTTGTTAAGGAATAAGGGCCTAATGAAAAACAGAAAAAAAACTCTAATAGAAATCTTAAATTTATATACGTATTATGATAAACTTCATAATCCTATAAAAAATTTCCACTGTGAAGTCACACACTTCAATTATGTATTCTTTAAACTGCTGAACAACAAAAGTGACAATGAATAACTTTATTTAAAAAAAGGTAGGCGTATAAAAATAAGTTAATTCAATTTGTTTGTTTTCTTGTTTTAATTTATCTCAATTGCTAAGTGAGCCTGTGTTTGACTCTGCAGGTCGAGTTTGAATATTGGCAAAAGTATGGGTATTTGTTTCTTTTCCTCTTGTTATTCACAGGCTGGACAAAATCATCTGGAAGTTCTTTTTCTGTCTTCCATCACATTCTATTTTATTCTTTCATCTATCCATAGCTCAGTAAAACAAGTATGAAACCATCACAGTATCCTCTTTAAAAAGCTTTCACAGAAGTTGTAAAGAACTTTATCTCACTGCATTAAAGATTACATGAAGAAATTATTAGTTTAGACAGGCGTGGATAATGAAACTGAAACACCTGGTTTTACGACACAATAATTTATTAGTACAGTGTAGGGCCTCCTTTGGCGGCCAGTATAGCATCAATTCGTCTTGGGAAGGACCGATACAAGTCCTGTATAATTGTCAGAGGAATTTTGAGCCATTCCTCTTGTAGAGCAGTGGTTAGTTAACCCATGATGCTGTAGTGGAAAACAACAAAACACCCTGGAATGGCTCAATAATGTTCAGTTCGTGTGACTGCGTTAGCAATGACAGATATTCAACCTCCTTTTCATATTCATCAAACTGCTCTTTGTCACCCATTTTGTTCTGTGTATTGGTGCATTAACATCCTGATACATCAGGATACAGTGAAAGTGTTCTTGGCAGCATTTTCCTAATTGCATAGGCTGTTCCCTCCCATCCCTTCCCAGTCTAGCCATGTGCTGACCATGGCTTGGAAAGGAGACAACGAAAACAACCTATCCGAGAAACTAACAATGGAAGTTGTTAGATATGCACCATTCTAACTGTAATTAATATACATCTCTTGAAGAAGGCCCGAGACACCAAACCGAAATATCGAGTAAACCTCACTCCCGAGTGCCGAAAATCCCTCAACAAGGATCGATTACAAGTCCTTGTTCATTGAGAACAATTAAGAGAATAAATGCATCAAAAAATGTATGACATTGCTGGATGGGAAAATGGATTTTCTCACTGTTTTTTTTCATTGGTGAGTTTTTCATTGTGTATTTTTTCCTTTGAGGCACCACTGCGCTTCTGATGAATTGTTATACTAGCCTCAGTACGGAGACCTTGTTATTTACTGTGACTTCTCCTTGCTGATGATCGCCAACCAGCTTGAAACAGCTGTTCCAGGATGTCACTTGTAAATAATTTGATCTCATCCATTGTTGTTTTTTAACATTTCAATTGTGCAGTTTGAAGTCATGCTTTAAAAAAATTCATTGAGGCCGCTCTCGCTGGCACATGGATTTTCTCACTGGATTTTTCATGGTGTTTTTTTCATTCCTTTGAGGCACCACTGCGCTTCTGATGTATAGTAATAATAAAACTTCGGTCTTTATTTGCAAACATTGTTGCAGCAGGCTGGCTAGATCTATAGATTAGAAGCAAACTTTCCCATCTTTTCAACAGACGACGCCATAATCTATAAAAACAAGTTACTATAAAAAGAGAATGTGTCAAGATTATTACTAAAATTTTTCCTAGAAATTTTCGTACCTGCATATTAGTGATAGCTGCTTCATCATCTTCAAAATCCTGGCAATCCGTAGGTGGCGGAGAAATCAGTCTATTGTTTTCGTCGCTTTCTTTTAGGAAAAGTAAGAGATTATAATACCACAAACAAGGTTCATGAACACCTTCCGTAGACAATCCATTTAGTTTGGATTTTTTAACTTTTCAGTATTCCAGCCGAAAAGAACATCGCATATTATTAATTCTTTTTTGCACAAATTCAATGCCCGCATACTGATATACTTCTCTGCACTTTGTAACAAGGGCTTCGAACCTCCTTGTTTTTGCATTCCTATCGGAGTAGCCTCTTAGACAAATTTTAAACAAATCTTAAGACAATAGATGGACTATTTTACCACAAACCCTTCAACGTGAATGACCCGTTTTTAGTCTTCTGATAAGGATCAGAAGACTAATATCCCGTTTTGTCTGTGGACAAGTATCATTAAAATATCATTAGCAACAATTGCTACTTTTGCATGCACAACAATCACATTTATAATAATAAGGAAATTAAAGCAATATCAATTATATTTTCTTATACGTATCAGAAGACATTGCGAAGCATTGTGATTGGTTTACTAAACACTATCCCTATCTTGTTTATTATTCTGTAGTGAATTGTTATAAACTTCACCTACAACTCTAACAATTTTTACGTCTATTTTAAATAATTAATTATTTAAATTTTAGAAATATTTACTTCTTTAAGCTTCCAAGTAATTAAACTAATTGAAAATGAATCTTTACTAAAAAAAAATCTTTTTCTTATTATACAGTATATATAAAAATTTGCATGTGTTACTGAGTATAAAGCTTGCTAAGGAATTATTTAAATTTCTCAGAATATGTCATATAATTTTCTTTCCGTTTTAATTTTATTTTTATGATATTGATATTTTTTTTCCATGAATCAGTCCGACACCCAAAGCGAGAACAACAAAGGGTGGAATTTTTGAAAAAATGAGTTTGAATAGAAGTGCAAGACCGCCGTTTAATTCACTATTTTAGCCTCTCATTCGTGCTATCTAATAAAAAAACAAAAACACCTCGCGCGGCCTTTTAATTGTTTATATCAGTGCTTCTCAACCTTTTTTTTTTTTTTTGGTTCACCACTTGCAGGAATCGAGCGGCACACCAAACGTTGTTCCCACGGCTCGCCAATCTTTTTATTGCTGACATAATAGAATCCTGTGTGTATAATTACAAATGCTTAATTGTAGTCATAATTTAAAATATCTAGCATTTACAAATGAATATAGTATGGATATAACAGTCTTATTTTTAAACGTTTAAAGATATCCGATTTTTTTTTTCAGCCGATGTGAATATTTAATATTTTATTAATTTTATTTGTTAGAACGAAACAGAATCTACTTCATATTTCTGTTTATCCAGGTTATTCGACATCTCAATTACAAATGCACTTACAGAATTTTCTTCTCGCACATTAAAGGTATTCTCGACACACTAAAGGCATCCTCACTTCAGACGGGTTGTCTTTCGTGTAGTGCAGGGGTTCTCAACCGGGGTCCATGTAATATTCTTCGGGGTCCACAGGGATCTCATTGAATCACACTTATTTTAAAATGGTTTATTATGAATTATTTACCAGTGTGTAGAATATGTATTATTTACCACTGTAGAATAGTTTATTTGCAATAAATTAGTTTTCATTCAAAATAAAGCATAATCATTTACTATTTCGTTGATTATTAACATAATCCCTTTACTTTTTAGCTATGAGGGGGTCCACTAAAAAAAGAAGAAGGGAAAAGGGATCCATGGGTATAAAAAGGTTGAGAAACCCTGGTGTAGTGTAATCTTTCGCGAAAGAAGCCCTGCGAAGTTTTGGTCTATAGTAACAAAAATAAAAACCTCCACTACACGGCGATATTTCGTAAGGCTTACTTTCTCTAGCCCACTACATTTACGGGAAGAGAGACCATCTCTCTCCTTCCCAAAATTAAAAATAATGATTTACAATCAAGAAAATTAGAATACTATACTAACAACCATAAACGTGAATTATGCTAATGATAATGTCCACATCCGTGATCTTTGTTGAAAATAGGTCCGAATCGTTGTCTTCAATTTTTTTAAAGTAACTAGCTGTACCCGGCATGCGTTGCAAAGCCACTCAAAGAAAGAAAGGGCTCGGTGAGATGGGGCCCTAAATATAAGGTCCCGGTGTCGGTCGGGGGTGGAACACTTCAGCCTTTGTGTTGCCTTCCTCCCACCCAAGTGTGGTGTCCCTGCCCCCCCATAGGAGAGCAAATTTTTCCCTTTTTGCAATTGACTTGGGGGCCCGAGAAGGGATGCTAAATATAAGATCCCTGTGTCGGTCGGGGGTGGAACACTTCAGCCTTTGTGTTGGCTTCCCCCCACCCAAGTGTGGTGTCCCTGCCCCCCCATAGGAGAGCGAATTTTTCACTTTACACAATATATGTGTAGTTCTCATTTTCACCACCAGGTGGATATTGGGTATTTCAGGGATTTTACCCCTTTTCAACCCCTTGGGGGGGGGGGGTCCTGGTTCTAAGGTAGCCTATCTTTTCCGCAGGGTCCTAAAGAGTAATTCTGCAAAGTTTGGTCCAGATAGGTCAAAGGGCCTAGGAGTGTATAAAGGACAAAGAAAGAAAGATACATTCATTTATATATATATAGATGTCCAAACGTGGAAATTTAAAATGTCCGAATCGTTGTTTTCAATTTTTAAAATTTTTAAATTTTTTAAAGTAATGTCCAAAAATTACTTTAAAAAAATTTTTAAATTTTAAAAATTGAAGACAACGATTCGGACCTATTTTTAATAAAGATATTTAAAATATTAAGAAGAATTTATTTTGGTCTATAGGCCTACAAAAAAACCTGTTTTCTGCAACTAATGCCTGTTTAATTCAAATGGCTTTCATTTTGTATACCTTGACACTTTGATGTTCGTTGTTACATTGTTATTAGGAGATTTACATGGTATCATTGTCTATAATGGCTCAGTGGAATTTCTGTTCAGTTTTGTTAGGTATCCACAAAATTGTATTATTTGTGGAAATCAAATATATCTAGAATACTTAAAATACAGTAACGCCATCTATTGATGGTGAATAGATTGCATAACTGTAAATGATATTTAAAAATGTGTTCTTTCAGCTAAAGTAAAGTGATGACAAAGATTTATAAAATCAATTGTAAGAATGAAATAATGATGCTTACTGTATTTCTGGTCAATAAAAGTTTTTTTTTTTTTTTTTTTTTTTTTTTTTTAATATCATAAATTACAGAGACTAATTCACGTATGAAAATAACTGGCGGAAATCGGAAATAATCTTTTATTGAAAATATATGGTGCAGAATGACTGCAACTTATCTACTTTATTATTAAAATTTTATAAATTTTTATCTTACACTTTGTATATAGGCAATGCAAATTCAAAATTAACAGTTCTGAAGAAATGTAATTAAATTAGTTCCTAAACCGTTTCTGAAGTAAAATCATTTGATTGTTTTTCTTACATGTGATTGTTTTCTTATATTTTTCTTACATTTATATTTGATTGTTTTTTATTTCATTGTTAGATGTATTTTTTTTAATACCCGTTTAGTCTCCTTTACGACGCCTTCATCATCCTGTTTGTCGTCACAATTCAGTAATTTTGTTTGTCAGCTTTTAGGGACAAGAAACCAAAGCCAAAGCTTGCTGAAATGGAAAACTGTATTTCCTTTACGTCTTAGAACAGATTCTTTCCTAATTACAAATGAAATCACGCTTTCAAGGACAAATGACGTAAGCGATTTTTATTGCTGTTTTTTTTTACGAAGAGGTAGGAGATGTTCAAAGCTGTTTTGTAAGGTCGTCAGTCATTTTCCAAAAGAGTTTTTGTTTACTATTTATTTTTTTATTTTTTTTAAGTATTATAGATATACATGTATAATTTAAATGTATTAAATTTATTAAAGTACACATCTATTGAGGCAGCATATTTATTAAATATATGTGCATGATATATTTTAACCTAGGTGCAACTCTTCATGCAAATTCCCGTTCTTTTTTCTCTTTGCTGCGTTTTAAAAAAAAATAATCGACCAATGCGGATGAGATCACATGATATCTTCATATTGATATTTCAGTTAAACACTTTTTAAGTGGCAAAACTTTAATGCCAGAGAAGCACTGGAAGTTTCTAGATTCAGAATTCCTTGATTTGTTACAGATAACTCCAGGAGTAAAAATGATGACCGTGAGCTTCATTTCGTGAAAATGATAGTCCACCAATCAAACACATTTAAAGAATTGAAAATGAAAAAAATTATCCAGACTCATCTGTACCAGTGGATTCACCATCTGATTAAATTTGCTACAATTTCATTGAACTAATTAAAGAAAAATAAATAAATGCATTCTCTTCTAAACTTTAGGAAGTTGTTTTTTATTTTAATTATATTACATTTGTCGTGTAAGCACGAGTATCTGCAGAAAATTTTCCAGAGGGACAAAATATTTTGGCAATGTATTTTACAATGTAAAATTACATAAATTAACTGAAGTAAAAAATTAAACTTAAAAATAAAATTTACCATTTTATAAATAACTAGGCCATCCCCCTGTCTCCCTCTGGTAAGTATGAGATAACATAAATAAACTGAAGTAAAAAATTAAACTTAAAATAAAATTTACCATTTAATAAATAACTAGGCCATCCCCTTGTCTTCCCCTGGGTAAGAATAAGATAATCCAAGAAGAATCGATTCCAAGCGGTTATGGCAAAAAGTGATATTTTATTCCTTTTGAATGAACTCATTATTTGATAGAAAATAACGCGAACAAATATTCTAAAAGTAGGATTGGATATTGGGGACCAGCTGTAGTCCAATGGTTAGCGTTCCTGATTGACGAAGGTCCTCGGTTCGAATCCCATGCAAGGTGAAAAAGAATAAAAAAAAAAAAAAAAATAATTATAATCTGACTTTCTAAGTAAGGGAAATTAATAATTAACAATTGCGCCGGACAGACAGAAATAAAAAGGTTTTAGTAATATAGATTGCTGGTCCTCTTATGAGAAAATTACATGAAAATTTTGTTAATTTGAAAATTCTACGGGGACAGGAGAGTATCCCTCTGGCCTGATTGCGCTGGAGCCTATGTTTACTTTATGGGATTTCATTTTATCTAGTGGTTTCTTGGACTCAATTAAACGTGTGACTAAAAGGATAAGATGGTGTCAATGGACTGGATGGTCTGGAATCAATTTCATATAGAAGTCTTTTTTTTTTTTTTATGGTTGTTTCTCCCTAGGACTACAGATTGCCTCCAGTGGAATATTAGAGTTCATTCAACTCTTTGTAAGATGGGTACCTGGTTCTTTCGCAGAAGGTAAAGGGAAGCGAGCATGGGACTGGCCAACTTCGTCTATTTAGCTTGCAGGTATTGCTTTCTTTCGAAAGACATGCTTTAGCCTTTAATCAGTCATGTATGTTCTTATAAACAGATGCAGAAACAGATTAGGTATTGTAGTTAACATTATAGTACAGCAGTATAAATGGGCCAGTTAATAATATACTACTACTACTAATACTATTACTAATAATAATAATCTCTTTAACAAATCGATTATTTTTAGTTAGTTTAGTTTAGCCAACGCCCATCCTTGGCTGTTTAGCCATTTGTTGCCTTGCCGCCCAGTAGAGCCGTGCCCGTCCTTCAAGAGTGTCTTCTTGTGTATCAACCATCAATGCACTGCAACTGAGAAGATGATCGGCATTGCCCTCTCCTTTCATGAAAGCGAGCAGAGGGGAGAATCAGAGATACCGATTTTATATAGGTGGCTCTGAAGGTAATCGTAGCCAGTGACCATTCTGAAAGTGGCCACTGCAACGTCTCCAGGCAGGTTGTTGGGGATGGATTTTGAAATGGCAAACGTTTCCCATCTTTTACCAACAGCGGCTGCTTTCCAAGAGTCCTCCACTGCTTTCTTGGTAATAATAGAGATATGAGTTCTAATGGAAGAATAAGGAATGGTTGGAACATAGAGCATCCCTCTTTGGCAAGTTTGTCGATTATTTTTAATCATTCTTCCTTTTAACATTGAAAGTACCGAAGAAAAAGAGTGACACCCAGGAGGCTTCAGCCCAAATTCCTTCTCAAAGAAGTTTGTGGTACAGGGCGGAGTGGGGTAGATATTCTGCCATTTGAACTTAATAAAGAAAAAGTGATTAGAAGAAGAAGAATTATGTATATATAAAAAAAAAAGCATTAGAAATCAAGTTTAACTTAACATAAACATAACCTTTCCCGAACAATTAATTTTTTGAAACTGGTATCTTAAGATACCAGACAAGTTGAACAAAATACAAACAAACTGTGACATGTCTCCATGCAAGTATTCGAAAGTTGGTATGTCAATCATGATTTTCTTACTTATATTTAAAATATTATTCCTAAGAATTATAAGAACATATATCGTGTTGACTAATAATTTTCAAAATGACTTCTTGTTTTATGTTGTTTTTTTTTTTCTTAGCGAAAGAATCTTAGACTTTATTACTATTATTATTTTAATATTAAAATAATATGAAAGTTTTTCTTTGCATTATAAGTCGAAAATTGTTTTTCTCGTCCATTAGTTGTTTCAACACATATTTCAAAAACATAGTGAATCATTGAATTATTAAGTTCTGATTCATAACAAAACAACATCGTTTATGGATTTTTTTGACATTTTCCTTTTTCTTACCCCTGGTGGTAGTTTAACAAAGTAACCAATGTTATTTCCGAAGCACGCATTTATTCTTTTGTAAGTTAATAAGAACGAGAGATATTTAATATTAGTAAAATTAAAAATTTTCATTACAATGTGAAAATTATTCAATTTTGAAAATATGAAAGCAAAAATTATCCGAAAAAATGAAGTGAATAAAAGGAAAACAAGATTGTTCTTTTATTTACTTAAAAATAAAACTAATTAACAACGAACATTTGAAAATGGGACATAATTCGAACGCAACAATTAAAGAATTATGCCTTGGCGGAAGTAAAATTTACTTGAATATATTCACATACAAAAAAAAAAGAAGAATTAAAAAAAAAAATGAGCAAATATTTCTTATTATTTACAAATATTTTCTTATAAATCAGAATTACTCTAAAGCCGAAATTCCAATGGAAGTTCATTTCATCAGAAGCAACAGACAAATGAAAAATAGGATTTCGCCCTTCGCCTTGTTTTCATATTCGGTTAAAAGGTAAATTTATTTTTTTATAACTTTTATTAATAACAGAAAACGATCCATTCAATTAATAACAATATTCGAATATTAAACCTGTGAAATATTATTTTATTTTTTTGTTTGAGCAACCTTTTCCGTTAGGGCTGTGGTTTCTAAACGTTTCGGTCCTACTTCATCTCTACGTTTAAAATAAGTTGAGCGCCAATAAAATTGTATTTAGACGCGAATAAATATTTTTCTAATTTTGGATTTCAAGCTTTCAACACAAATTTAAATGAAACTATTTTTAATATGGGTTGAATGGTAATACAACCATTAAAGTCGATCGCTCGAAAATTCGCACATGATATTGGAAATCTGCTGCCAAACAAAACAACTTCATCACTCGATTCGTGCATTAAAAATGTTTGGTATCACTCTTAAATATTGATAAGATTAACAAAATAAAGAATTCTAGAAGAAAAAAATGAAATATTTTTGGTTAAAATGTATTAAAATACATGTTATTCTATTAATAAACAAAATATATTTCTTCAAATTCTATCAATTTCAAATTCCTACAACAGGCTAATAACCTAGTAGGACTGAAATGTAATATTTAATGATGAATAAAATAAAATAAAAAAAAAATATTTCGCGGAAGCTATTGTTCCGCTTTGTCAAGTTTCTTATAATAACAATAATATATACAATACAGTGTTACCTCCGAATAACGGACAGTCACGGGACCGGAAGTTTCGTCCGTTATTGGGAGGTGTCCGCTATTGGGAAGGACTATCTTTTTTTCATTTTTTTAGCTTACAGCATGTCATTTAATGAAAAATTACGTACAATCTTAATTAAATTTCTACAATAACCATAGTGATATGAGAGAATATGAACAATTGCAAATTATTTACTATATTCCTTTTTAAATGAGTGCTAATCCGTTTGTCTTACTTAAAATAATGACAAAATTAATTACAGTATACAGAAAATTAATTTCTAGCTATCCATTTGATGCCATAAACGTGTACAATCCTAAAATTTGACCGAATTCTCTGGCTTTTTCTTGAAGCAAAACACCGCTTATAGGAATGTTCTTTGCATGAGCAGCGCGGAACCATTTTATGACCACTTCATCGATTTTGCTTGTTTCAGTTTTACGAAACTTCGAATTTTCGTTGGAATTCACGAGATTAGAAAAATCTTTGTCCTTTAAAAGTTCATTTATCTGAGTCTTCAGCAAGACAACACACACTCAGCTTTTCTTTTTCAGCAACTTCAAGAACATCATTTTTTTTTTCAGTGCCATCTCTTCCTTTTTGACGCCATTTTAATTCGCACTAAATTTAATCAACACGTTTATAAGATAGCTTTACGAGGGATTGATATTTACAAAGCAACTGCAGTGAAAAAAAGGGCCTCAGATTCGTGCATTGAGTCTTGGGACACAGATACATCATGATTCAATGTATCAAGGTATGGGGGGGGGGGGACACCGATACAATGTATCAATGTATGGGACACCGATGTAAATACAACCATAATGTGTTTGTCGAAATGTTAATCGAAAAAAAAAAAAATTACAGTTAAAATAACTGTCCGCTATTCAGAGTGTCCGATATTTGGAGTGGATTACATGGAATGTCCTATTGTAAGGGACTAGGACCCGCACTAATGTCCGCTAATTAGAGGTGTCCGCTATTCAGGGTGTCCGTTAAAGGAGGTAACACTGTAATAATGTCAACAATGTATA
>JAFIDM010002131.1:85513251-85543690 GCA_023159025.1 Thereuonema tuberculata | reverse complement strand
TTATCATATTTGTTACATGTCTCAAATGTGTTGCCTATAATTTTGTGTGGAACCTTGCAATCGAAAACGAGAATACGTCATCTATCACTGATGTTAACATAACGAAGATGAAAATGATTATATTTCGCGCGAAGGAAGTAGTGTGCTTGCATTTAAAAATGTCTTGCATTTGATCGCAGTTCCAACAATGTCGCTGTTTCGCTATGCCGTTGCTTTGTATATATTATAAATTTCATTATTTATTATTTACTTGTCGTCATTATTTTTAAAATACTACTTCATAATTGACTTGATCTACACTATATACTATGTAATCAAATCAAAAATTTGCATTACTATTAATTAATAGTTTACAAAAATTACATAAGTTACAGTCCGTTCAGATTCCTTAGATCACTATTCGCCATCTGTGGTAAAGTCATGGGTTCGCGAAGGGGTCGTTGTAGGCGTGCAAAAAACAAATCGGTAATGGTCGGTCATAGCCTATACAACTTTCAAAAGAAGCAAGATAAAATTTTCTCGATTTTTAATTTCTGATGAACTTTTTGTCTTTTTTAAAAAAAGTGGATGAACCTAATGAAGCTTCAGTTATGAAGTTCAACAAAACTTCAGTATTTTAATTGTTCTCCAAGTCAGATGTATAAGATGCCAAAACAAAAATACAAGAAAAAAAAAATAAGAGGCAAAAGGGGGCTTAAAATATAATGGTCTTACAGAGATTATTTTTAATTACAAATTTAACCTTTTAAAATAATTTAGTAGCACAGATAAGAAGAATGACCTTCGAGGGGGTACTCAGATGAAAATAGGTTAAGAACCACAACTTAGATTGGTAGGAATTTCACTGACGTATGTTATCTTTTTTGTTAGATTGTCGCAGCAATGAAAAATGCTAATTCAGAGGCATAGTTACTATGATCTACAGTAGTTTTCAAAAAAGACGGGTTTGCCATATATGCTCATTCCGTAGCGATAGATTTTGTCTGGAATAAAAGTCACCAGTCAAGACGTCATCAACTTGAACTCCGAGCAGTCAGTCCAAGATGGCGTCGTTTTGTGATCGCATAAGCGTGACCAAGAAAGGGCAAACTTTTCATAGCCAAGCAAGGGGAATAGTGTGGAACGTTTTTAATTATTAAAATAATAATAACAATAACATAGAAATGTGTTCGTAATTGTAGAAACTACAAAAACCAGAATGTTTTCGTAATGTTTATAAGATTTCGGTTATGCATCTTAGCAATAGATTGTGCTGTTACTTCTTGGAAACATCAATCCATAAGGAAATTACGTCATCAAAAGCTCTTCTTTCATGAACTGAACTGTAGCAGAAAGAAAGAATGCAACAATGTCATTAGCCAAAGAACAATGGCCTACATAATTCTGAAGTCGCAGTTTATATATGACCTAACTATATAATATGAAAAGGGAAGAAAAATCTAAAAAATGCACAATTTCTTTAGAATTGTTTGCTTTTAACGCATTGAGCCATCATCGATAGCAATCTGGGACAGCTGTTTCGTCCTTAATAGGACTCATCAGCCAGATTTAGCTTCGATGATGGAACCTATGATCCCGTCTCCCGCTCTCGGAAGTGGGATCCGGTTGAAAGCAAACAACCAAAGAAAAAACGCTGTAACCAGTACAGGAAAATTACCTCGGACAGCTTTGCGCTGAGCTCGAAAGGCATTTAATAAAGGCATAAGACCTAACGAAAAGTCGAAAACTTAATAATAAAGAAGGTTTATTATGATGGTTAAACCTTCTTTATTATTAAGTTTTCGACTTTTCGTTAGGTCTTATGCCTTTATTAAATGCCTTTCGAGCTCAGCGCAAAGCTGGCCGAGGTATTTTTCTTGTACTGGTTACAGCGTTTTTTCTTTGGTTGTTTGCTTTCAACCGAGTCCCACTTCCGAGAGCGGGAGACGGGATCATAGGTACCGACGCATTCCGAGCTCCATCATCGAAGCTAAATCTGGCTGATGAGTCCTAATAAGGACGAAACAGCTGTTCCAGATTGCTATCGATGATGGCTCAATGCGTTAAAAGCAAACAATTCTAACGAATTTGTGCATTTTTTAGATTTTTCTTCCCTTTTCATATTACATTAATGCACGTTAAACCTTCTTTATAACTATATAATAAATCTATTATAATTATTAATAAAACTATTATAATTCGCATAGCGAATTTATAATAAACCATAACAAACATAACATAGCTAAAAACCTAAAATTCTAATTTCAAGTATGGAAACGGAAAAAACCAAGCGTATTTAATCCTGTCAGAACTTCGGCACAATCATATCTCAAAAAACAAAATCGGTCACCTTGATTATTTTAAAATGCTGAGGCTGAGATAAGACCCTATTGTAAAAGGCTTACAAGGGCTTATTACCAAACGGATTAACTGATATTACTTCAACGTTTTTCTTATTACATCTCTGTCTATTTATTAATATTATGTATATTAACTCCCTCCCCACATACTTCAAATGTTTTCTTATAAAAGCAACAATGGCTAGAAATAAAGCAGCACCTGAATAAAAATTGCCTTTCTGATTCTATTATGGGGAGGTTTTGGGAACAGCTTTAGAAACAATGGCTCTTTGCAAAAATGCACTTCGAAAATTGCCAAAGTTTATTTCCTGTCTGCTGAGAGTCATCCATTCTTTCTTTGAAAAGTTATTTAATTTCAAACTTAAATTATTAACACCGTTGTTTTTTTTGTTGTCTTAGACATTATTAGAATATGAATGAATTCCCTTTGTTTATCAATAAATAAAAAACCCGGAATTTTTTACGTGGAGTTCATCGTTCCACATTCCTTGGAACCGTCGGGAAATGATGAGAAATTAAGTGATAATAGAAGAATGGTTCAGATGAACACCGGAAAAACCAGCTTCCACGTGATATCCCCAATTCCCCGGCATTCCTTCATTTTTTTCCAAACAATAAAATTGACGGAATTCCTAATCTACTTCATTCCTAATCTCTTTATTACTGAAGATTTATCGATAAAGTTGAGAATGTTGCTTAAAATATATGACTTTTTTTATAAAGCTTTTGTTTATTAATTATTTATTTCGACTTCCAAAAAAAGAATTAAAACTAGCTAAATTGTAGCTATTTACAAAACAAATGGAATTTTGTATGATGAAATAAAAATTGCTTAAATGATAATATGTTTTCATTAGCTTAAGTTGATATCGCCCTAAACAAACAAGCAAAAGTTAAATATACAATAGTAATAGTGCAAAAATTCGTGTGCCTACTACAAATGAATTTCTAAAGCTCTTTAGAAAATAACAAAATCGTATTGATTTAACAGTGAATATCAATATTCTAAAGCAATGGGAAGAAAGATAAAGTTTGTTTGTTTGTGTTTTCATTTACAACAACTGTTCTGAATCTGATTTTGAGGGATCTAAGAAAGAACCCAAAGGGCCAAAGGATATAGATGGACAACAATCGATGAAGGATGAAACATACAAATTTCAAAAAGGGCAGGAAATTAAAATTAAATCTGATTTTATATTAGACAGCACTTTTTGGTCGGTACGAGCCTATGCTAAATAGTTAGAAAGTACTGAGCATCTAAACAGGCTCAAAGTTCAATATTCCAAATTCTTCAAGGGGCATAAACTAAAAAGGTTTTCATTTAGAATATATGTACTATCTTTTTTTTTTTACGAGGTTGGAGCCCCTAGGCCGATGCTTCTTGTAAGCCTAGAGCCTGCTCTGTACGTATAGATAATGAGAATGCACTGCCAGAAGATACTCAAAGAAAGATTAGGTTGAGAATCGCTGATGTAGAGTATATAACATAGAATCGTAATGCATGAGCTTGTATCCAGAAGATTTTGTCCTTAGGTCGGATTTGTATTTTCACAATAATGCTTGATTTTTTTGTTTTACGTATGAAAGACGAAACTAACCTAAAGTCCATTCAGCCACTTAAGATTTCTATTGAATTTTCAATTACTTAAATTCTTCCTGTTCCTCGTACATTTTTTTTGACGGATGGAAAATGAAATACTTATTTGCCAATTTTCTCCACAGAAAAAAAAAATGAGACCTTCGGTACACAACGTGTACCTTTATCACAAATTACATAACTAAAAGAGAGTAAGGCTGAAAGAGCTACTGTTAGTCGGACATTGTACACGAGTTCTAGTTGGTCACACCTTAGAAAACTTTGGAGAACAGCCAAAGGAAAAATATGGTAAAGATTTAAGAAAACCGCAACTTCACTTCACTTGGAAGGATGAAGAAAATATTTTTTCACAACACAAAATGCAAATATCAGTAATACATTACGTGATTGTAAATGTGTGAATAACATATTCTGCTTTATTATGCAACAATTACTAAAAAAAAAAACCTCCTTGGATATAGTAATATTATTTAAGTTTTGGTTGAAATATTGATTCATGAAATGAAATTGTTCAGGAAAAGATTAACAATCTTTCTTATTCTTACAGTAAAATATAAGACTGGATATACTGTAACTCAAGTTCACTTATGCAGACCACATTTTTAGACATGTTCTATCAGGTCTATAACAGTGCATATAATTATCTTTCTATTTATTAAAATTGTTTGTCTTCTCAACCCAATGCAACAAAGCATTATTTAATTCACCAACTCTTCCACGTCCAGTATCAGAGCAAATGAAATAAGTCAAACTGAATTAAGAATTTAAGTATTTTTTTTTTTTTATGTTCGGAATTTGATTTTTAAAAAATATGTTTTTTATGCATTCCCCCCTCCCCCTTCTATAGATTGTTTTAACATAAAAACATGTTTTAAATATAAAATTTGTTTTATTTTCTTACTATCTATTTTAATAGCCAGTTTTTTTATGATCCATTTATCTTGTGGGTGGGCCTGGCAGCCGAGTGGGTAAGGGCGCTTGGCTGCGGGTTGGAGGTAATGGGTTCGAATTCCCGGCCTCGGCGGAGGGCGGGAATTTTTCCACGCTCCATTCTCCTCCAAACGGGTCCTAGGGCCTACCCCACCCTCTGTAGAATGGGTACCGGGTTTCTTTCCCGGGAGTTAAAGGCGGGCGGGCATCGGACCGATCTCAACCTAGTCCCGTTGGTCATGAAACGCCGGGAGCCTTACCTCCCGCGAGCCCTTGGGCCTGCATAGGCCTGTTCTGGGTACCCTTTAACCCTTTTTTTTATCTTGTGGGAGATGACTTACTAACCGATGGACTTTCAATTAGGAATCAGTGGTCATAATAGCAGGGTGATATAGTTCATTTCTTTTCCCGCCTTTAAAGAAAATATTGCTGTAAATTATTATCCTTTTTTTTATACATTTTAACCTGTTACTTTTCTTCTTTTCAGGTATCGTTGTATAGTTTTACATCCTCATCGCACTAGACTACAGGGACAGCATGCCCTTTCATTGATCATCATCATTTGGCTCGTATTTCTAATTTTCTTCGTTCCTGTTGCGTTATGGTTTCAGGTATTAGAATTTCCTTATGGAACTAATGAAAACATCAAAGTTTGCACACTGATCTTCCCCAAAGGTCCCATCAGAATATCTTACTTGTTCATTTCACTAACCTTACTTCTTACGTGCATAATTCCTATTATATGGCTGGTGTACAACTACAACGCTATTTTTCAAAAGTTACTAGCAAACGAACAAAGTTGGCAACAGCAGGTGGCTTCTGTGATGCGTAAGCGCCTGAGTGCGCAGTTTGTGGATGAAAATGGAGAAAATATCCGAAACTCCGATGAAATTCGCCAACAGAAGCATTACAGAACTATAAAAATTCTTATTTTAGATGTATGTTGTACTCTGATAATGTGGTTACCAATCATAATTGTAATGGGTCTGATTCATTACGACAGCTCCAAAAACAGTGATTTCTTCATTCATTCTCATTATTTCATTGCTGCAATGCTCATAGCACTTGCCAACACTTGCGTGAATCCACTCCTGTACGGCTTTCTCAACACTAGTTTTCGAACACGTCTGTATGAAGTGTGGAACTCATGTATTGGTAGGCGAAATGGACTTCACAAAATGAACAGTAACCCTCAAATCATGGAATCCGTGGAAAGTGTACCTGCAAAATATAAATCTCTGGAAACCCTTCGTTCCAAAGTCACAGATCTGTTTGGAAGCCTTACAAATATTAATAAGAATACTCCAACGAAAGAGAGGGATTTCCGTCCAACCTATTCTTCAACACGGGGTGTCGATAATGTTTGTCTGAATACAAGCGAAAAATAACAGCATTACAAATCCATCTTGTAAGATTTATTGTTTTTCATAAAAATGCTCAAAAAATGTCAACCTTTTAATAAAAAAAAAAACTTAAATACAAAACCCAAGAGAGTTGTCTCAAAATTTATCCACATATAACATTATACTTTCATGTTTTTTTTTTCAGGTCTAAATTGACAATTTAAAAGGACTATATAATTATCCAAAAGGATTTGAAAAGGATGGGAATACCGAGATTTCTTGATTCCAAGCTACTGATAGGGTATTCGATGTCAGTGTTCTGTTTAACCATCTAGAACCATAGGAAAAACATTTGATTCTTACCACAAAAGAGAGGATACAGCCTTGCACTTGTTTAAAGCGAAGTCAATTTAAAAAATGTCTGCACAGTATGGATTCGAACCGTAGCGCTTTTCCAGACATTTCGTCTTCTTATATATACAAAAGAGTTATGTAAAAAAGTTTGTTTGTTCGCTATACACTCCTAGGCCCTTTTATCGATCTGGACCAAACTTTGCAGAATTACTCTTTGGGACCCTGCCGAAAAATCAGAATACAAAGAATTTAACACTCCGTCGGGCGCAATATGGTATGGCACAAGGTCGGGCACATTGAGCCTGGGAGGCACTAGTTGATTAAATTTTTTTCGACAGATAAAAACGTTTTTTCTTACTAAAAACAATTGTTAACTATTCTTTGGAAACTCTAAACATTATAAAAATACTGAAGGAGCAATAAAATAGTTTTATATAGTCTTTAAAGGAAACGGAAATTTAGTTACCAAAAATTACCGAAATATGTACACCCCTTGGTTTAATTATCTTTTCTACAGATATAAACGTTTTTTCTTACAAAAAACAATTGTTAACACTTCGTAGTAAACACCCACACTGTATAAAAATACCGAAGGAGCAGTAAAATAGGTTTAATTAGTCTTTAAAGAAAATGTATTTTTATTGAACAAAAATTAGCGAAATGTGTACAAATAATTATTCAAAGTTGTATTTGACCAGGACCGCGCCAATTGTATGTTGGCGCCGGGGTGCCAGGCAAAAGTTGCCGCCTCTAATAAGCTAAATGTCTACACATTACTTGCCGCCCGGGTACAGGTGCTTGGCGCGGCCCTATATTTGACTACGAAAAATGACATTGAAGTAAAACAAGAACATAATATTCGCTCATTCATTTGATTCATCAGCATATATACGTCCTTCTAGCGCTCTGTCATAGCATGGAGGACACATGAAAACATAATGTGAGACGCAGGTAGCAGTATGGCAGTTTTTAAATTCATATTGACTCAATCGTCTGCGACGAGTCTGTAAATGGCATGTTTCACATTTGCGTCGTTTTGGAGGTATCTGGGGCTGGTCATCAGTTTGATTTGGTTATTCATGGGGAGCGTATCTCTTCAATTTGTGTTGGAGGTGTGCTCGCATCAGTGGCGGCTATTCAGGGGAAGTAGGTGAAGTGGCACTTCACCAATTATTTATAATACAATATTATTTATTTATAACAATTATTATAAGGAAAAATTTATTTTCCTTATCACGTATGTTGGTTTTAATAGAAACGTCTTTTTGTATTTTGTAAGTCCCGCAGCAACGGCGAGACACCGAGCCAAGTGAAGTTTTCTCAACCTCAGCTTTCTCTACCTCAGGGGCGGAGTTTAGTTGTATAAACGAAGCGATGGTTGCTATGACAACCATGACGTCACCCGCTGTATAGCATCAATATAAGTGAAGTTATAACTGAGAAATACGCTGTCTTCTTCCAATGTGGAATTCTTTCGGATCGCTCCTGTTTCGCAGTGCTGTACTGTTTTAAATATGAATCCTGTTTAAGATATAGTGTGTGTTTTATTAGAAACATCATTTTCACGTTGGAAAGACGAAGATAAGAAGAAAGTTATTATAATATTTTATATTATATACTACAATATATATAATATATAATATTTATAATATATATATTATGATATATTGTAATATAATTATTTTCCTACTAGCTCTTCACCTAACTTCACAGCCACGAGCCGCCACTGGCTGGCATCCCAATGGTCTTCAGACTGCGTTGAGCAAGTTGACCAAGCACAAGTTCGTGAGAGAGTTGTTTTATAGATAATTACGAAATATTTTATAATATGACATTACTAATGACACAATGTGATACAGAATTAAAAATAACTGGGAAAACTTATTTGTCAAACTGCAACGTAATCGGGCGCAATGAGCCTATGCGATTTCTCTGCCAACCGGAAATGAACGAAAATCACTAACTGATCTTGCCATTGTTATTAGCACTGGAAAAGCAGAAGCTACTAGGATGGAGATCTCGCGAAAAAATTTAACGGGGGAGAGGCAAACAAAGAGTTCGAGATGTGCCTAGCAGATCGGTTGCGCCCGACGGAGTGATAGGGGAGTTTAACATTCAATAAAATGGAAACATGAAAAAGAAGTGTAAAGAAAATGCACATTTCTATTCACGCCTTTGAGTTATCGTCAAACGGAAATCTGGGACAGCTGTTTCATCCTTATTAGAACTAATCAGCTAGATTTACCCATATCGACGATCAACTCGAAGGTGTGAAAAGCTATTGAGTTCGTTCCCACTCCCGGAAGTGGGATTTCACAAAAACAAACAACAGTAATAAATTCATTTTAATTAGTTGCGTGAAAATCTTGGCCAGCCACAGTTGGGCACAAAAGGCATTTAATAAAGGGACGAAACCAGGTTCAAATTTGCTTGGAGGCAGTAAGGTTTTTTATTATTATCATTTAGAAATAAATAATATTCTTAACAACTGTTTTTTTTTTAATTAAATGTTCTTAATTTAAGAACAATGAAAACCCAGGTCCAGACTAAGGGGTGTAAACGGGGGAGAGGGGGAGCAAACTTTCTTGAAGGGTATGCTTATCTCTGAAACCGCTTTAATTGGAAACACGAAATTTCACATGCATGTTCTTCAAAAATCAATATCTTCGAAGAATGTTCGATATTCGCATCCTAACGGGTGGAAATGGGGATATGGGGTGGGGGCCAAACTTTATTGAAGGGTACTTCACGGCATTTTCAGGTTACAAAATAAGAATATAACATTTCTTTGTAATTATCACGTCATTTTGTACCAACTGGGGCAGGTTTGAAGTGATAGGGCTGTGGAGAAGGGCAGAAAAGGGTGGGAAGTCTTATATTCTCCGATCTCAATATTAATTTGATATCTAGGCAGAGCCGTTTCTAGGTGTTCTGCCACCCTAGGCGAGAACTGAAAAATTCCGCCCCCTCCCTTTCAAATGCCGCCCCCACCAAAAAAAGAAAAACGACAATCCTATTTTAACAACCAAAAAAAAAACGGACCCGTCCTTCGGCCGCCTAGTCTTGCCTAATGGTAGAAACGGCCCTATATGTAGGGCTTATCGAGTTACAAAATATAACATTTAATTTGTAACTAATGAGTGACTTTTCTTCCAACTGTTAAAGTTTCCAAGTGATCACACAATTTCTTCATCATCCACATCAGGACAACTCTTTTTTGCGATCCGCACAAAGCACAGGTATTTTTCCTAGTATTATATATGTGCAATCACACACGATGAACTAAATTCGAGTTTCTTTTTAATAAAAAACTGAACACTATATCAACTAGGAAGTAAATTTTATTAATAGAAAATTATACCATTTATGAAAATGAATGTTCCTAATATGCTGTGGTTCGTCATCACACCACCTCATCCAAGGAAGTCTTTTCAGATTAAATTCTTCATGAAACTGGTAGTTCCCCAAAAATTAAATAAAAATTATTATTGTAATTTAAACTACACAAACTTACGAATCCCTTACCTGTAAGTGTTAAAAAGTATTTCACTAAAACGTATATGCTTGTAATTGATCTTAGTTTACACTAAGGAATTATAACATCCAGAGGATTTCTTAATGAAAAAATAAATGTATTTTTCTTAATAATGCAAAATTATTTGCATTCCTTAAAATTATTTTTACACTAGCAGCACAAAAACAAAATAAAAATATAGTGTAGAATCTGTGTGCATAATAGACAGAGCTCAAAATATCCATTCATTATTGGCTGGTGTGTGAATTTTCAGCCTAATAGGACCAACTTGGATGGTCAAAGAGATATTTTGTCAAAATGTGAAATATCAATCTTTGGAAACAAAATGCTAATAGCATCGAATCATCTTTCTTTTTTTCTTGATTGGAGGATGATATCATGGATGATTTATTTTTTTGAGAATAGATTTAATCTTGATTTCTCAAGCCATTTTAACATCAGCACCGATAAAAATGACAGTGTTTTGGTTACATCTAATAACTTTCTAATATATTAAGTACTAGCAGCAAAGCCTGTCGGACGACAGGCATAAAAAAAATCTGAAAAATCATTTTATTATCAACTAAAGAGTAAATATCTTCTTATAAACTATATTTTTTGTAAAAACAGCATCAGATGTCCTTGATTTATTCGGTCAAGAATTTTGATTTTGACATCGCAAGCACGACGTGCTCGAGAAATAGCAACATTTAACTATCCATGACTAAAAACAGGCTCTGGTAAATAAATACCAACCACATCTAAAGTTTGTCGTTGTAAATAAATTTTACTAAAAGTAAAAATGGAATAATTATTATTTTTGACCCATAACGCCAAAAGGCATTTAAAACTCACCTTTATAATCTAAATACTGCGCTAACTTGTGAGCGAAGCTTCTAGGGCAAAAATGGTTTTGAGTTTCGAAATCAGCGTAAACAACTGAGTAAGTATGCCAAATTTCATTAAAATGGGTGCAATGGTATCAAAATTATTTGGCTTTGAACGTATGTTTTTTTAGAATTTCAGTTGTCTAGGTCAGTTCTCAAGGATAAAATTTCATGGAAACAACATGGAATGACAAAATGAACCAATATTTCATCCAATTTGAGTACCCTTGAGAACCCCTTGGATCTATCTTAATAGCTTAATTATGTTGAGTTACAGACAGACAGACACAGATGAACTTAGCCAATTATATAAGTTGATGATGTAATGACATGACATTGTAAGCATACAAACAGGAAACATTCATATTTCCATTTATGAATATTATCTAACAGTGGTAAATTATATACATAACTTACACCTCTTACCTACTTGAATCCCAGTAAAGCACAAATATAACACTCCAAGAAAAAATATTTTCAGATCTTTTTGAATAGGATCAGTATTTAAATTAGAAATTAAAATATCTCACAAATAACTGATAGACATTTCTATTTAAATACTTTACTTCACTCCAAAACAAATATGTATACAACAGAAATTACCAATATTTCGTCTTTCCAATCGAAAGACTTTTTCTAGGTCTCGATATAATGAAACTAAAACATATAAAAATAAATAAGAGAGGAGAAAGAAAAGAATCTTTTTCTCTCTTACATTATGAAATATAACAAACAGTTTTCACACTACATCGTGTCTTTGTTCAAAATAATAAATAACATTAAACAAATAATTTACAATAAAACAATAGACCATTATTGGGAAAAACAGATCATTAATTTTAAAATTTCACTTAATCTCTTATTGCCTTTTAAGAATTTTCGAAAAATACCTAATGAAATTTCATTAACTTTAAGTGATTTGTTTTTATTAAAACATTTGCAGCAATTTATAGTTCCAAGATTCCACCTCTCATGTATCTGTCTTTGGACCCAGATAACTAACGGATCTGGGTTGTGGTTAAGACTTGAACAGTGATCTGCCCAATCGGAAACATTTCGGTAATTGTGCTCGTACGCTCTAATGTGTTCTTGAAGAGTCTCTCTTGAAGAGTCCGTCCAGTCATTCCAATATAATTATATAGAGACCTAGAAAAAGTCTTTCGATTGGAAATACGAAATATTGGTCATTTCTGGTGTATATATATTTGTTTTGGAGTGAAGTAAAGAAATTAAAATAGTTTATGTAATTGTAATTGAACTAACAGAATGAATAATGTATGCTCGACTCATTAATTTCCGAAATTTTTTCTATACAAGATTTATCCCGAAATTATAAAGTCAACTAGTAATATGAAGAGGATCACATTGAATAATCATGAAAAGAAATGATATATATTTTATATATTCCATGGTGCTCTATTGATCCTATACTAATGCAATGGCTGTAATTATTTTCATTTGAATAATTTATATGAATTAAAACAACACTGATACTGTACAATAATAATAAAGCCACGATCCAAAATTCCATTAATTATAAAACCTGGCAAGAGATGGACTACTTGCAAGTGGCGAGATTAACAAACTTTTATTCGTAAGGTATCAGCGAAGTTTCTTATCTCTTACTTTAAACAATGCACGAGATAAACCATTAACAGACTTCTATGGGCTCTTCATGATTCTGGTCAGTCTGCTAGAGATCAATCACAAAGGAAGTGGATGGTCTCGTACTGTTATTGATAATTATTTGATATTAGTGATAAGTATGGAACAAAAAAAAAAAAAGGGATAATTACATTACGTGTAAATAGAATCATTGTTCGTGAAGTTACTAAGAGTAATACATCTATCACAGCCATAGCCATACGTTCTGACATTCCTATGTAAAAATCAACTGTTTATAAAATCGAGTCTCCACACCTCATATTCAAGAGGAAGAAGTCTCGACTTCCACTGAAGCAAAGCCACAAGGAGAAAAGGCTTCTCTGGGCAAAAGAAAAAAATGTTCTGGGAAAGCAGTGGAACAAAGTAATATGGAGCGATAAAAAGAAATTTAATCTGGATGGCAGTTTCACTGGCACGACATTCACAATGGATATGCACTCAAAACAAATATGAGGTGGAAGTGTAATGGTGTGGGGAGCCTTTGGCTGGCACTCTTAAAAAGTAATCTAGCATTTGTAACAGGAAGGATGAATGCTATAAAAATATCAGAAGATCTTTTGCCATTTGCTGAGAGTATGGGAGGTCCTATCTTCGAATTTTAGCAGGACAGTGCTTCAGTACAAAGGCAACTTCGACCTATGAGTGGTTCCTTGACAATGGTGTTCAGGTGATGAACTGGCCAGCCCGTTCTCCTGACTTAAACCCAATAGAGAACATTTGAGACTAATTAGAAAGTGCTGTGTCTGCTGGTGGACTGCAGTTCAACAATGTGGAGCTTTAAAAGAAAGCATTGTTCAGGAATGGGAAAATATAGATAACGCTTATCTCCAAAACCTCATACAATCAATGCCTGTGTTTTCTAAGTTATTCAGAAAGTGGTAACTTTTGAACAAATGGCTTTATAATTTGTGGACATGATAGAATTAATAATATTGAATAACATTTTCCGTTTTTGACCATTCAATTATGTGTTATAATGTATGTCATTACACAGGTAAAACATTGTGGTAACAAACATTCAATAACATTTTGCTGGAAATATCGTGTTTTATTTAAGACTTACTGTGTGGCTGTTGATTTCTGGATACACCTTATACATATACATACGGGGTGGCAAAAATGTTTCCGGATATTTGAAAAAAAAAATGGCTTCATTTGCTTCAATACATTTTTGAAGTCACTTTGGAAAATTTTTGATAATGGTTGTGCACTGCTTGACTGTTATGTCCCAGGTGTGAGCAGAGCCGCTTTAGGTGATTCAATTGCCTTGTATGGATGTGGGAGATCTGCTCCAAGATGGATCAAACTGTAAAGTCCATTGGATTCAAATCGGACAAATTTGGAGGCCAAGCATCGTTGCCCCAAAATTCCTGGAAACAAATCATTGTACATGGCAATGGTTGTTTGTGCTGAATGGGCTGATACCCAATCATGCCGAAGGGTGAAGCTGTCTTCACTGAAGTGTTTCAACACCAATGGCCACAAGAAGCATCGAAGAACATTATGTTGAAAGCTAGCAGTGTGGGATTTCACATTCTGCCTCAATGAAGACCAGAGTCTTACCCATTGTGCAAATAGTGGCCCTTACCATCACAGACATCAAGAAACTGCTGAGACACAATTTGTGCAGCACAAGATTTCTTTTGACCCATTTTGAGAAGTTGATGATAGTTCTGGCAGTTCTGCAGACATTCAATGGTCAAAAATTTCTTGTAGGTGAAGAGAACGTTTTGAAGACTATGACCACAGCCAAGCCAAAACATATGATGCGCTTTTTCCAATCATTTTGCTTTTGTTGCATCAGTAAGGGAATGACAAAGTCCAATTCGTAATTGTAGAGCCTCAACTTATTCTCGATATTACAGATGCAAATTCCAATGTTTTTACGCCATGTTTCGCAATGAAAGTTTACCATTGCACCTGATACAGCATATAATTTTGGGAACATTCTGTGGAGTGACTGCAATGATAGGGTGATTGCTAAGAGGAAGGCCCGATGTGCTTCGCAACTCCTTGAAGTGCTTCACCACACTGTAATTTTTTATATCAGGTCATCTTAATCTCAAAAGTCTTTATCTCAGACTTGTACAATTCGACAATGCTGGTGCACTTAATACAATCCATTTCTCAACAATCAAAAAGTTGCAACATAATTAACAAGTACATAATGGAGTAAAATTACACGAACACACATACCAACAAAAAAAAAAAGCGAGAAAAACAAGCATTTTTAAAAAGCAGAGAACTTTTTCGCCACCCTGTATGTCTATGTATGTATACATCTTCCTTGTTGAAAGATTTAGTCTAAGAATATTCTATTGGTAGATTGCTGTCAGTTGGCTGACGGGTGATCTTCAACAAATCAAAGACAGATGTAACTGCTAACTACTGTCAACTGGATTGTCTTCAACAAAGATTTTCAAATAGGATTCAGTTAAGAGCAATATACAAACATTGAATAACAATCCAATAATAAGTAACAATAACAATGAATAATAACCCAAACAATCTTGCCATACTTATTTTTCAATATCTTATGTCGGATAAAATACACAACTAACTTGTACCGGTACTATTCAGAATCTCGATGTTGCTAAGATGACTATTTTTAATTATATATAAATGAAATGCGACAATTTTCTGGGCAGTTTAATTAGCTTTTATTTCAAAGTTCAAGTTCAGCATACTAGTTCTTAGAATGCTTCTAAACTTAAAATCTGGTACATGATTAAAATTAACTGCTATTTTAAATATTAATGTCTTGTACATGAAAAATAGTTGCAGTTTTCATATTCGTAGGCTGCCATGGACAGATCAAAGACCAATTTACAAAACAAATTTTAAAACTATCAGATACTAATCCTCAACAAACATATTATATCCCGTATAATTTATAACATTTAGAAATCAAATCTCATTTGTAAATGTAACAGAATAAAAATAATACATTAATTGAGGCACTATTTTATTTATAACTTTAAAAAAAAATACAATTCTAAAATAGTTTTATTTTTACAACTTAAGATTTTAAAATCAAAGAAATGAGATAAGAATATGTACAAAAAAATATATTTTTATATAAACCTCACTGAAGTGGACATTCAGTAATGTTACCATAAACAATTCATTGACTTTGAGACAACAGTAAGTTACATTTATATTTGTCATCAAAAATACCAATGAATGAAATTTCGACTGAACAGGTAATTTATTATCAATTAATAAATACCAAATACATTTACGGTATAACTGGAATGATACTACATACAAATGATTTTCGCCTCAGATGAAATGAGTTGTACTGATAGGCTTCCTGCAATATTAGTGCACACACATTTCTCAAGATTTGAACTGCATTACAGAATCCTATATTTAAAAATCATCAAGACCAATTCCGCTTAACTTACATTATCCCTCCCCAAAACAAAAATTGCACAATTAGTCTTTTTTCTTTTTTTTTTTTAAATATATATATACATAATTTTACTTATATCAAAGAAATGGAAATTACAATTTTTGTGGATTTGAAAATGCTTCTATTTTTCCAAACTTAAAATATTATGACTGAAAGATAGGATAAAGGCTCCAGAACTTCATGCCTTGTTCGTTGTTAGACTGAGAAAGAATAAAACTTAAAAAAATATAAATTAAATAGACGATGCCAGAGGCATGGATAGACATTATTAAGCTTTTTTTTTTTTTTGCCATTTTCGCTTAGGTAATAAATCCAATAAAAAAGTACAGAAAAGATCTAAGTTAACTTTCTAATTGAATCACTAGATTTCTCTCAATTTTCAACTGAAACTCAAATTTGTACAAGAAGCTATCGACATAATGAACTCTATTCCCATGCTAAAATTCCATCTTACTATCACACCAACTGGTAATTTTCCCTTATTACTTAAGAGAAAGTTAGACAAGTTAGCAAGCAGACTCGCTGAGAGAGCGTACCGATTTACTGGTTGCTTGGAGCACAGGCAGCCATCAGGGGAGCTGCTCGTGCCTTGGCCAATTCAGTAGCCTTCTTGGCGGTCTCTTTCAGTTTTGTTTTATCCAGGACGAGACCAAGGTTTCGGTCACTGGCAGGCTCGGGTGAAAATTTGTTTACCAAAATGTACTGAAAGCCATACATTGCTTTTTGTGAATTTTTGCGAAACCTGTCAAATCCAAAAGCTTCTATTGCTCTTGCCACACCAAACATTGTAGAAGATATGCGGGCCTTTCGTTCAACCACTGTCCATTTGGGATTTTCAGTGCTCGGACGGTATACACACCATTCTTCCACTCCCTGGAAAGTAAACATAAATTCAGTAAATAATTTATATTTTATATATAGAACGAACAGAATTATTTCGTACAACAACAACAACAGAGCAACTACACACAAAATATTCCAAATTGTCTAGTACAGGATGATCTTTTAAAATCTCTACCATTCACTTAAGACCACAGCATCATCCCTTCAAAAACAAGGGTTAACAGTGATCAAAACTGAAACAGCATTAATCTGATGACAAATTGTTCTTGGTATAAGTTACAGTCTTTTTTCATTTCTTTCAAAAAGTGTAGCATTGTAACCTGAAGTTTGTATTATTGTTTTGTATTTTGAAAGGTAAATTCAATTCTCCTAATGTGAATTTAATGCATATTTTGAATGTCTATTATTAAATAATGTAAATTATAAATAAATAAAAGTGTAAAAAAAGTTTTTTTTTTTTAATTATTAAACATACTGACATGCTTTTTTTTTTCTTTTGCTTTTTTTGCCTGCTCTTGCAAAACAAAAGTATAATAAGCTGGGGTTTTTTTTTTGTTTTTTTTTCCTTTTGTCAGAAAATCCCCCTCCCCCTCCCTACAAAAAATCCAACAGACACCCATGCATACAGTTTCTTAACTATTTTGAATATCACCCCTGAGTAGACTTTTTTCATGTAAGCATGAGATAGAAACTGTTTCAGGCGCACGAAGCCAAATTGTTGGTATACATTGTGGACATCAGTGTGAGTAACGTTTCATTGTCCTTCATTCAACAGCGAGCAGAGCCATTACTTTTACAATATTTTGCCTACTAATTTCAGAAGCTTTTCTTGTCACATCAGCATTACCTTTACGTATATAGATCCAGATAGTAAAATGAAAAATTAAAAACAAAAACTATAGTGAGTAACATGACATCACTAACAGTAATGTCAACTGTATAGTTCCAGATGGAAAATGATTACCCTTTATTGAGAACATAATTTAATAGCAACACAAGATTTTAGCTTTGAGTTGCTAAAACTCTTAACTATTTTGAATATCACCCCTGAGTAGAAGTGATTTGTTGCACTACAAGAGTGTTTACATCTAATTATCAAATCTGGGTGGGAGAATGCCATGAGAGTGGCAACTATTACAATGAATCGTAATCAAATTCAGAGATGGAATCATGGTTTGGACTGCTTCTTGTGAATTTAAACTAGGAACTTTGGTTTTAAGTGTTCCACAAGAAATGCTATGTTACACACTAATGCTCTACTTGACTCTTACACTCCAACCAAAAAGTGTTGCACTGCTTGAATTGCTCTTTTGTTTCAGAATTCAGAAATAGTTAAGGTAAGCTGGAAAGTTGATCAAGGTTAGATTTGTACATCCTTCTGATGTTCTGCTGCATCCAAGGAAGAAAATAGGCACTCAATCACTGCCTATTACTTTTGAGAATTGCTCTAAATCTTCTATGAAATAACAAAGCTGTCGTTCAAGTTAAAGAACATTAATTTTAACTTATTAATACTATTGGAGAATAAATATTTTTAGGAGAATATGAAGAACACAAATATTAAAATCCAAATCCAAAAAATTAAAATGATTGAGATTATCCCACACTGCATTTTTTAATCCTTTTGATTTAAGTAATTTCATTCTTTTTAATTTTTTAAAGCTTAGAGTTTAAGCCAAACAAACTTAAAAAAAAAAAAAAAAAATTCTGTGTCATATCAATGGACAATTTCAAAATAATTTTAAATTTGAATGATTGCCTGAGAATAAGTATTATTAAAAAAAAATGATGCTTTTCATGTACAACTCTGAAAGCAATTCTTACCCAACCCATCATTTGCAATTCAATAGACAGTTCTGCAGTGGGGCAATCATTTTAATTCTATATTCTCGTTAAACATTCTGTAATTTCTTAATTTTAGGACATTTTAAAATTTGCATCAAATTTTCATATTTTGTGCCAGAAATTTTAAACTGACAAAATTTTGTGTAAAACAACTTAATCTATTTAAAATTATATCATTTACATATTAATAGAATAAGGTTAAACATTATTTAAAGCTCCAAGTAACAGCAAGGTCAGATGAATAGCATGTTAAATTTATTAATTTAAAGCGCTTGTGCTCTTATGAATGATGAAATTAAGATTAAGAAATCAAATGAAATACACTGTGCTTTTATTGAGAAACCAGTGCTTGAAGGTGACAAATGTCACTGTAGGAAAGTACTTAAATGAAACCATCTGAAATGACTGCAACATAGTGTGTCTATAAATGGTAACCACAGTTGTGGTTACTATCTTCTTGCAACCGTGCCGTCTATAAGTCAACCAGTAACCACATCTAATAAACTCTAACCAGATGTGTGATTACTAGTAACCACGGTTGCCTGGTTATAACAAGGCTCAGAGCTGCGTTAAGCCATTCCAAGCAGACGACATAATGGACGCATTTTGAGTTACATTTTTATTTTACATTGCAGAGTTGCTTATTACTTGACGATTAAATTTAAAAAATATTTTATTTCACTTCTTTGTTTCATATACAAACATACAGCAAACTAAAATGTTTTAACTGTCATTAATTTACCTTTATTTGACTGTGTTGCACGAAAGTATAGTTATTTTATTTCTACTTCTTTGTCATTAATGAAGAAATCACATTGCCATTGAAACTATTTTTTTAACTTGGCTAAGTTGCTTAAAAGAAAGTCATTTTATTTTTACTTCTTTGTTGTAGTTCAAGATGGCTAGTGAATTCGATTCAATTTCCAACAACAGATTCTCTTAGCAGTGTCAGCCATCTTGTAACTTTGCAGTCTACAAAAGCAAGGGTTTGGAGAACGAACACAGAATAACCAGTTATGTGATAACTCGAGCCACGGTTATCATTTATAGATGCACCCATAGATGATTTTGTTATCAGTGCACCCACTTAATCTACAGAGCTTTGATTTTCTTTAATTGAAGTAGATAATTTAAAACAAGAATGTAATTACTTCTATTTCTTTTTTTTTTTAAAGCATACTGATTATACAGAAAGGCATTATTGTAGAAAAAGTCCTATTATACATCACTCTGTCCAATAATCTTGTCATCACTGCTGCTCATACAACTATTACTGAAATCAATGGAGAATACTTAAACTAATAATAATGAAACATAAAAAAAGGGGATAAAGATAATGCACTTTAATTTATGCCTTGAGTTATCATCAAACGGGAATCTGAGACGGCTGTTTCGTCCTTATTAGGACTCATCAGCCAGATTTACCCCCATATTGACAATCAACCCGAAGGCGTGAAAGGTGCATTTTCTTTATCCCTGTTTTATGTTTCATTTTTTGCACGCTAACTCCCTTATACTAATAATGAATTTAGTAGCAATTGATTTTGACAAGCCTCATCTTAATTTTAAAAGGGAAAGCATTTCAACAATAATAAAAATGAATCTGTACAGTTTAGGATTTGAAAAAATCCTTTAAGATAAGATTTTGATAAGATGTTCCTAAGGTAACTTACCATAACTTTGGCATATCCAATGTTTTTTGTATGAGTGGTAATGATTTTGTTGACAGGATCTACAACTGATTCTTCCAGGATGCTGACTGTTCGGGTGGATACAAATCTTTCAGCCCATTTTGGAACACGATTAGTCTTTGTCAGAAGACGCTGAGAAAAAAGTCTTGATCCCCTAATTTCTCTATTTATTACATCCTCTGACAGTACGTGCTGACTACAAAGGATAAAGATTCTATTAATATTACTGTAAACTTGAAAAGTGCAGTAATTCTGTATTTGAAAACTATATGAAAAATTCAATTATATTAGCATGAATGATAATGTTAAGTAATCCAAATACATACCTGTATGGATTAGGATATTTTGTCCAGAATCCCTGAGCAACTTGGTCCCAAGTGAATTTGAATACAAAACACCCCTCATAACATTTAACCATGATGAATTTGAAATTAATGTCAAGAAGTCATTAATGTTGGGTGTATGCAATCTAAAAGAAAAGAAATAAAAAGTTATAGTAACAGAATAAGATGTTTTATCTTCCATTACTAAATAGATATAACTTTCATACTTTACTGAATAAATTTAATCTTGCTCGAAATGAGTTAATATATGTATTTAAAAGAAGTGAAAAGGCAACTATTTACACGTTCCCTCTAAAAATGCAGTTTAGTTTCACCAATACTATTTAAAAAGTTCTATTTGATAATTTTAAAAATTTCGGTTACATGAAGTTTAAAAAAAAAAAACGAAAATTTGTTTATCTTTTATTTCACAAAGTACAGGATTGTAGAACGTATGGGGAATTTTATATAGGGAGACTAAAAGAACTACATCAGAGCGCATGTCTGAGCACGGTAATGCCTTAAAAAATGCTAATAGGGACGTCTCAGATATAGCAGAACATTGTATCAGAAAGGGGCACGTTATGAATGATTATGTAAAAATCTTATATAAGGAAACAGATTTAAGTCTTAGAAAAATATTGGAAAGTTGCATAATAAAATGTACAAGAGGGTGTAATTTTAATAGATATGAAGGTGCTAAAGTGGACACTTCTACGATAATGTTAGTTAAGGATTTAATTAAAAAAGATGTTAAAAAGGTTGTAAATATTGAAGAATTTCATTATTGAAATGTTTTTTTGATTATTGGATTATTGGTTAAATTAATTGATTCAAAATATGTGAGTTATCTTATTGTAAACAAGAATTGATTTATGTAATGTGTTATTATGTTGTTAGTTTATTTGGATTTATTGTTAAATATTTGTTTTTTTAAAAATTGTGAAGTAATGAAAGAGCATATTTGCTATTTAATATTGTAAAAACAATTATGAATTGTTTCAACGTGTTTTCATGTTTATTACTATTTTGTATTTTTGGTTATTCCGAAGAATTATTTTATTGTTCATTTTGCTTGAAGAAGGGATGGCGTCAATATTATCATCCCGAAAATTTGCACAGTTTTTTAAATGAACTATTTGATGGAGATATGGTGTTTTTTGTTTAATATAGCAAGATGAAAAGGAAGAAGTTGATAGAAGAATTTGGAAATTTTATATATTCTGTGGAATGTTGCAAACATAACCATCGTAATTCAAGTCTATAATAAAGCTATTAAGTATGGATTTATAGAATCCTAAATGTTTTATTAGCACTTTATGAATAGCATGCATGCTAATTGTTTTATTTTTAATTTCTTACCCCAAAAATAAGAGAACAGGAAATTTTAGAACAATTAAAATGATAGGAGGCAAAAAGGATGGGTGATGTCTGTATTCAGTAAAAGTGGCATAACATTCTGAATAATCGTGAATAAAATTTAACTAAAGCAATATTAATACATTATGGCATTTGGCAAATATAGCAACTTATAGTAAACTAGATTATTACTCAGTGCAACTTTTTTATGTCAAGTCTGACTATTTAAATAATTATATTTTCTTTAAAAATTTAAAATCTTATTAAAATAAGCAATTTTCAAGGAGAGAGAGAGAGGGAGAAAAAAAAAAAAAAAAGGACAAAAGCAATTATTCCTAATTGATGATTTTGTTTTAGACAGTCTGCTCAAAGTACACAGTCTTTGTACCATGTATCTAATCATGTCTTATTGAATGTACTGAGTCCTTGCAGCTTTATCTTTCCAAATAAATGAATACTATACCACAAATGAAATGCTAATGCGGGTCATTTAAATAACAGATAATTATTTTCATTATTTTTTTGTATTTTTAAATTATATAACATTGATCTTACTTCATATATTAACAGCAATTCGCTAATTTTAAGAATGAAGGGGAAGAAAAATTCGGAAGTCTACAAGCTATTTAAGGCAAACAAACGGAAGCAAGCTATTTTGAAGTTACGTTGTCTTGATCGCCCAAGAAAACAAATTAAAACATAAAAATTCAGAGAAATCATATAAAACAATTTATATTATCATTTTTTAAACTATAACTCAATCTTTGCCAGCTAAGCAGTTGAATCGGATTTATTAATTAAAATAATAATAATCTGTCATTATAATTTTTCAGCATCAATTAATATTTCATAAATATTAAAAGTAGGTTAAAAAAAAGGAGGGGAGAAGCAGAATACATTTGTTTTTGCTGTTGTTGCTTTTTTTTTAAGGATTACACCTTTACCCTTAGTTATATCATCCAGTCTCATTAAAACGCAAGCCCCCTTTTAAAAATTTATAATGGAAAGTAGCCATTTTCAAAAACAAAATCAAAAAATTACAAAGAAATTTTCTGAATAGTATGCTGTTATTTAACCAATTAAATAATGAAATAAAGATTAAATTCAACTGAAGGCTACCATGCCGTAGACATGGCAAAAATATTACAAAAAAAAAAAAAAAAAATGTATGAAGGGAACAGCCATTACTAAAGCCGGCTTTGAAAAATATTCTTTTTGGACTTTCTATATCATTACTGGGTTTTACACATTACACTCAATTATCAGAAGATTACATTGAAGATGTTAACGGAATCGAAATGAGGCCTTACCAACTCCAATCACTGAAATAAATTTAACATGATTATGGAATCCTTAATGACATGAGCCAATCCACATCTTTCACCGGAGCTATAACGACCATGAAATTTTTCTAAGAAATTTCAACAAAAATAATATTACATTTTCTTATTTTAATAAGTTAATTTTTTTTAAAAAAAATCCACTTATTTATCTCAAATTTTAACATAATTTTTTTATCAGGCAATTACGGACCAATCACGATTACCAAATACCTTGCCAACAAAGATGGCAACTTTGAAAGTAGAGAGCGTAGAACAATTCGACAAAATCGTTGAAGAATCTCAGAGGTATACACATTTGCACTGATATTTTAAGAAAAGCTTCAAACTGAACATTATTTACTTCTAAATCTATGTAGCAGTGGTAAAATATTTCCTATTAAGATCACGGAAGTTTTATTTTGATCCTTGAATCAATCGCCGCAGGATGATGCGGATAAAAGTTCAACCATTTCAATGTCATATACTGCAACTTTGTGGGAACTAATCACTGCAAAATCTAAATGGCATTCGGTTTTTTTTTTTTTTTTTTTTTGGAGAACGGGTACATTTATTATTTTCAGTCTTTAAAGAAAAATATTGGCATTTCTTTAAAGTTTCAAATAATGCAACGGAAGCCAGTAGGATCGGCACGAAATTGAGCATTAGTCGAAATTCATTTTGGCTTAACTTTATGATTTACACAGCATTTTTGTTTTTCAAATATAAGTCATAAATATAGTAAATTTTCATAAGTTGTTCCGCCAAGCGGTGATTACCATCGATTAGCTAGCTGTTTCGGCTTTTATTAGGTTATATTGTTTTTCGATGGAGAGCCGGAGATCCTGTTAAAAAATACCCAAAAAATTTCCTCTTCACTTCAATACAGCTTATCAAATTTTATTTAGGAAATTGTGACGGCAGAAGAAGGAATAGTACTAGAGCTAGGATTGTAAAAACTGAAATCCAATTTTTATAATCCTGGGCATCAAAAAAGATAAAAATATTGAAATACTATATTTGACTTTTTCCTGAAATGTATATATATTTTAATGCAGTATGCCTTTTTTTTTTAACAAACGCAGATGTGTATGAATTCTTTAGAACTTATTTAATTCATAATTTGCAGAATAAATTAACATTGAAAAAAAAAATACATTAAAAGGTGATTTATATTTTCATTTTAGAGCAGTAAGATCTAAGACAGATTCAGACATTTTCAGGGAATTTTATAACTATATACATACAAGGTGTTGATAATTAAAGTTCACATTTCGAAGGGCTAGTAACTGGAGAATCAATCATCAGAGCAATTTCATATTTCACTTGAGGACATCCGAGGTGATGGAATTTTGTTTGACCCAAAAAAAATTTTATTTTATTCTGAAGGTGAGACTAAGGCGATATGGACGCTGCAATACTATAGTGGATACACGATTCATTGTGTGTCACACAAGGACATGTTTGATATGGTTTCCACCAGTATTGACAACTTACTGAAATTGCAAAATCACATGCTCAACCTTAGCACAGAGCATCACTTGTAAGGTTGTGAATATGATATGTAATACTGGTCTTCAGGTCCACTAAGTTGGCTAGGTGTTCACGATAGGCAAGGTCTTTGAGGTGCCCCATGGCCAAAAGTCGCAAGGGTGAGATCCTAGCCACGTTGTCCGAAAATGGTGGCTGATGATTCAGTCGTCAGTTAAAGTACCCCAAAGCAACCGCTGGACAATGGTGATGTGAGGTGGAGCACTACCCTGCATGAAAGCGTGTATGGGTTATCCACTACAGTATTGCAGCGCTATATATTGCCCTTGCGGCCACCTTCGGAAGTAATTTTTTTTTGTGTGCAAAACAAAAAATCCATTGTCACAGATGACCTGATGTAAAATACGAAGTCGTTCCACTGATTGGTTCGAAATATGAACCTTAATTATGAACAGTTCTCCAGTTACAGCCTTTCGAAATATGAACTTTAATTATGAACATATATATATTACAACTACCTTTGTGGTCTGCTTGTTATGGTAGCAACCAGTCAAGGGCATCCAATTAACCAAGCTGCACTCCCTCTTACAAAGCTCATAAGGAAATTTAGAATTGTTACAGATAGCAGTGGTCTACATATATACAAAAATTATAATGTTGCATAACAGATAACAGAAGTGGGGAGTCAGATAAGGGTCAGCTTGAATTGCTTGATTTTAGGATGACAAGTGCAGAAACTGCAGACACATAGAAGGATTACATAGCAATAGGTAAAAATGTGTCTTTCCCATTGCCAGAATTAGTCTTGGTTAGGTCCAAAGCTATACAAAGCTTGGAACCTCTTTGTTAAAATGTTACACCAGAAGGTTGCCTAAAGGTGCGTACCAAAAGAGGACCTTAGGTCTTCACAAAGAGAACTGAAAACGAATATATGCCTTTTAATTATTCTAAAAGCAAAAAGAAAACAAACAAAAAAAAATCTGAAATTTTGTAAGGTTCTTGTTTAGCTTCCACTGACCATTCCTTTTAGAATCAGCTTCGGTTTGATCTCATTGGGCATGGCATGTTTAATGTTTTTATGGGTAAGTTTCGACTTTACATAGGAATGTGTCAGGGGGCAGGAATCTTTTGATGTTGATAATGCCAAATACTTTAGTTGGCTATCAACGAACCATTGTTTTTACAATAAAGGACATCAATGGTTGTTTAAGATGTTCACAGATAGACTGAAGACTACATTCAGGTTTCTGTGTGAGAAAATTGCCAGTGCTGCTCAGTTGGAGTAAGTGATCTATTTAGTGGTCATGGCTCATGTGTCAAGCATTGTACATCAACTTCAAGCACCAGGAGAATTATCATTTGGTTGACCAATTTCTTGGAAGGGTCGGGCTGAGTTCAATAATAGTTTTGATGGTTTTAGTGACTGAATTGATGGTAATGTTGGATTTGGCAGCATTGTGGTTTGAAAAGGATGATGTATTTGGTTGTGCATTTTGTGTTTGAAGCAACAACAGTTGTGACAGGTTCTTAACTTATTTATTCAGGGAATTCTACAACTAACTATATATATTAAATGTGTAGGGCATGTTTTGGTTTTTAGTTTTTTTAAGGATGATATAAAAAAGTGATCCATTTGATTATTTTATGGATTTTTCTAATTTATTCATTGAACACATTGCAATTCTCGTTGACCAATTAAATAAGACGTTGCTCCTTATTTACAATTACTACAGCCCTCATTATTTACACCAAATCTAAAATACTTGTCAGGGATTCATGTTACAACCAAATAGGCTCATCGATTCTACTGAAATTTCTAAATTTTATGAAGTTTTGTTGTATTTATTTATTTATTTTATTTTATTTTTTCTTAGGAAAGGATGTCTAACAGTTGTTCATTTTACTGCCCCTTGGGCGTCCCAGTGCAAACAAATGCAAGAAGTAACAGAAGAATTAGCCAAAGATCCAACTTATAAAAATGTGAAATTTATTGAGGTAATCAAATATTTTATTTCAGAGTTAGATTTATCTTTCTTTTTTTAAGAAAGATAAATTTATGAAGAATCTTATAAAATTAATAATTTTTAACTTATGGATATTTTAAAAACCTATTTTTTTGGATGAATTTATTTCCAATTTTTTGTCTTTAGAAGGAAATTTTGAATAATTAAGTTTCACTTTTACCTAAAGCTAAGGTCTTATACTTTTTTTTTTTTTTTTTTTACAATAAGGCTTAACTTGCATATATTAAAATATAGAGAAAGTGAAAATAAATGAAACATGTATAAGAGAGAATTAACAATGATGGCAATAAACCGACAGTTTCGGAATACTCTGCATATTCCTTTATCAGGAAAGGCACAAACATATAAAACATCACAATGACATTTAAGACAACGTGAATGCATGGTGAAAGTGAGGGAAATGAAAGGATTAGGCAATAGTGACGGGTGTTTCGCCTGCCAGTGATGGGATTATAAGCCTTAAGCTGGATTATATGGAAGGATTCAGCTAAGAGTCGGTGAGATAGTTTATTGTGGTGGGAGAGGGGTTTAGCAGCAGAGAAGTTAAGGGGGGGGGGTCCTGTTTCTTTATAGTGCGTAACGGGGAACGAACGTGTGAGGTAGGGTTATTGAAGGCTTTTTTTATGTTCTTTAATGCATGTGGATAGGAGTCAGGATATTTGTCCCACGTAGCCAGAGGAGCATTGGTTATATGGGATCCAGTATACAATGTTTGAAGAATTAGTTAGTTGCTTTGCTTATGTTGGGTGATTTGCCTTTCATCATGCATTCCCACCTCATGTCGTCTTAAATGCCGTTGTGATGTCTTATATGTTGTCTGTCCCTGATGAAGGAATATGCAGAATATTCCATAACTGTCGGTTTACTGCCATCATTGTTAATTTTCTCTTATAGATGTTTGTAAGTAAGTGCCTTTCATTTATTTTCACTTTCTATATTTTTATTTTATTTTTTTACATAGAAAAAAATCAACTTTTTAATAAGAAAAAATTATATACTGAAAGAATTCATACGATTATTGTGCCTTTCTAAAGCAACTTCTTTGTTCTTTTAAGTTAAAAATTTAATTTCATGCATAGTTCAATATCTAATTACATGTCTAGAAATGTTATTAATTTTTGTTTTTGTGCTTTATTGGAGAATATTTTTCTTGGCCTAGAGTTTATTAGTGATTTTAATTTTTTTTTTAATTAAAATAAGTAGTAAATCATATTGCAAAAGGAAATGTTTTATCTTTGCTCTACCCAAGGGTGAAATTGCACCACATATGGATCTGGTGGCAACAATGGGAACTATATAAATATTTTTTGCAACAATTGTGGCAATTGGGGAAGGTTTGATGTGATAGGGTTGTGGAGAGGGGAGAACCAGGACTCTTCACCCTCTCTCCATCTCCTTTCCAGGCAACACTAGATGCTTTAGGTTAGTTTATATATAAACTAGACATAGTACTAGACATTTGTTTGGCATTAAAGCATCCCATTTTGTTTAAATGTGTTTTGATATTTTCTTTCTTCTCACTTCAAGGAAAATATGGTATCACTGTAACCAATTCGGTTTTACACAAGATGATCCACAATTTTTTATCTCAACCTTGTAAGACTTCTTCAGTTTATTAGTTGTAGGGAGGACATTAATATAATGTATTAGGAGCACTTCTCTTTCTTAAGCCCTATTGAAAATTTGGCTTTTTTTAAAGCATTATTACAAGACTACTACATGTTAAATTTGCAAACTATAATTTTTTTATTATTTTTGCTCTTTTTTTTTTATGAAAGGTTGAAGCAGAAAATTTAGCAGAGCTCTCAAAAAAGTACAGCATAGCTGCAGTACCCACATTGATATTGTTAAAGGTAAGTATAAATATATAATTGCCTTTTGACATTCTTTTATACAAAATAATACATTTGCTTCTTTTATGAAGTACAAATATCACAAAATTAATCTAAAGTCAAAGATCCTTAATTGTAATTAAAATATTAAGAATTTTTTAATGCCCATATACTAGAAATTTTTATTTTAGTCTAAAATAAGTTTTCTGGAAGTAAATATTAAGATATTATTATTATTTTTTTTAAATGAGTTACATTTAAGAGAAATTGAAACTGAAAATTCCCAATGAAGATAAGAAAATAATTTGTCAGAGGAGTGTAATTCTCTATTGATGAAAATCAAATTTCTGAGAGAAAGTAGAAACATTAAAATCTCTTGTAGAAATTTAATTATAATGAAAAAGAAAAAAAAATTGCTTATTTCAATTATTTTTTTAACTATTAAAAAAAAAATGTAAATTACTTTCAACAAACTAATACATTTCTTCATTTTATTTTTTTTTTTAAGATTTTTGATAGTAGTGTTCTAAATACAGTATTACTTTTCCAAATTGATCGATTAGAAGAGATGACACAATAATATTGTGTTATGCTATTAGGTGTTTATCATGAGAGGAATACATAAAAAATGCTGTGTATGCTGACAAAAAGTCATTTTTTTTTTCAGTTCAGAATTGCTACAACCCTGATGCTAACAATTAATCCAATTTCATAGAAATTGAATATTAGATAACATTTATAAAGCTTTCATTAAGTTTAATGAATTCAGAAATTTTATAAGCTTATCAATTCATCAGAAGTTAGATTTAAAATTCTGTGCTTTTGCTGTTTAGAATTAAAAAAAATGTTTTTGTTTATAGAATAACACTTGTGTGGATAGAGTCAATGGTGCCAATGCTCCCGAACTGAATAAGAAAGTACAGCAACATTGTCATCAGATTCCTATCAATACAGAAATTCCAGTTATAGCTCCTAAAGAGGTAGGTTACTTTTAAATTTATCTATATTGCTTAACATCCTTCCAAACAACGTCCGTTCACATTTAAATCTGCGGTTCTATAGAGTCAAAAAATCCTGATTGGCTATGTCCCATAGTGGAGATAATTATTTTCTTTCATCCCGTGAAGCTGATATTATCCAACTGATTGTGCTGCCAGCTGAATAATGGTATAGTAAAAGATGGTTATAATTAAAATGACTCCTACTCTTAACTCTCTGGAGCAGTTCTAATCAACATATCTCGAGGAAATTGGTATATATACTAATGGGGGAAGTGATTTCCAATGAAAACAAAAATTGGTTCGAAGTTTTGCTACCAGGTGAAAATATAGCACAGTAAACATAGTCTAATAAGAATGCCTTTTTGAGTCGAGCTGATACTCTGGGACGGCCATTTCGAGCTTATTAGGTTCTCCTCAGCCAGAGCTAATCAGCCAGTGCAGGACTCAAAAGGCGTACAAGGGGAGGTATTAAGAATACATGATGGAAACTCTGACCCCTCAAAGACTAAAATCAAGAAAATAAAAAGAACAAAATGTGGATTCCAAATCCTTGGGCAGCACTCAGGCTACCACAAAAGGCATTTGACCACAGAAGGAAAAAAAAAATAAACAAATAAATAACAAACCCTCTAATGGGCAAAATAAAAGCAATAATTCAAATAAGAAT
>JAFIDM010002131.1:85477311-85491031 GCA_023159025.1 Thereuonema tuberculata | reverse complement strand
AAAAAAAAAAAAAAAAAAAAAAAAAAAAAAAAAAACAACGAAAATCTTACTTTATCAACCAAAAAAAAAATTCCAACATGCCCCGCGGGCAGCACCAAAACGCTTCATGGGCCGCGGGTTGCCGACCGCTGGTATAGATCATAATAGCAGAGCACACTATCAAGAATAAATTCAGATAATAATTCATTCAAGATATTGGGTATCTCAATATTTTCCTAAGCATAAAAAGGTTGAAAGCCATATACCTACATTCATATTATTAGCTTAGTGCAGTAACATTTGCATCTCAAAGCAGCCAATGAGGTTAGAATAAAAACACAAAAGAGTATATTTGCTACCATTCCTGAATGTTACATTGGAAAAAAAACTGCAAAAAGGAGATAATAATGAAATTTGCTATTATTTTAAATTTCTACTTACATGGAAGATTTAATTCTAAAATAAAACGACCAACAATACTCTGCAAACATTTTTCAGGAAGATTTTCAATGTTAAGGTATCTGGCCAACTTTGAAGTCCCATTTCTAACGCTGTCATAACTAGGTGTTTCCTAAATGTAAAAAAATATCGTTTAAGAACATTAAAATTTCATTTTTGATTGATGGCAGAAAAGATACTATTTTAATCAACTAAGCAGAACATATCTATCAGTGTTTCCCAGCCATTTTTCATCTTTGCATCTTTTTAAATTTGCCTTTAACACATTCAGGTCACTGCTTGTAGGTTTTACGGGCGGCTATATACTCCCTAAATTTCAATTCACCGAGTGCAAATTTCCCATTGCTTTGCTTCACTTTGGAAGGCGTTTATTCGAGTGGCGACCACTCGAGATTGTTTGTATACTATTGTAGTTCAAAAATATACCAACAGGTGGGATTTACTGTTGATAATATCTCGCAGAATCTCAAAGGAAGTCACAGGAAATGAACCGATGTCGGCATTTGTTTTGGAAGCCTGTGTATAAAGTTTTCGAAGCATTTTGAAAATGACTATGTTTTTATATTGTTTAATATTATTTTTTTTTTCTGATTTCTCATATTCTGAATTTTTTAAAAAAATAGAGATATTGTGTAAAACTTTTTTTTATTTTTTTTTACTCAATTTTTGCTTTCCTTTTTAACTAAATTTCTTGTTTGTTATAATACTTACAATAAAATCTAATATACCATTTTGAAGACAACATTAGCTCTTTATCACTGATCCAAAGTAATTATCCAATTATGCTTGTGTTCGTGATACATATACTTTGAAAATGTGCGAAAATAGCACGACCTGTGGGGAAAACCAGGGGAGCATTGGGTACGACCTAAAAGTGTTAAATACTGAATACAAAAAAAAAACCCACAGATTTATGAAATTCTTACCTGTAATTTAAATGTACAATTGTCATAAGCTTGGAATGTCATGTATTCGGGCAATAAATTGTGAGCTCCACAAAGAGGAATCACATTATAATCAATTAATCTGAAAGGAAAAGCAACAAGACTATTTGAAATTATGTCCAATTTTAATTTTATGTAAAACTATTTAACTTTACAAATTAAATCCAAAAAAATAGAAAATCACTGTTCAGCACAATGCTTTTATAATACATTGTTAAGGATAAAGGCATCATTAAAGCAGTCTTCAATGACAGTAGCTCTATTTTATTCCAGTATTCAACAATGCTTTTCTAATTATCAAGATTTTATTACCTTATTTGAAAAAATATAAATTATTGGTATCAAATTAAAAAAGGCATTACATACAAGATAATAATAATAATAATAATCTCCAATGCTTTGATTTCTTTTTTTTTTTTTTTTAATTACAATCCTACTAATTTTACTGCATTTCATCAAACTTCAATTCTTTACAAAATGATTATTGAAGATAGGATATATTTCTTTGTGGTACTTAAAATTCATTACAACAAAGTTCCTGAAGAACTAGGTAAACTATGAACATTTTGCTGGCAAACTGGAGTTAAGTGCAGTAGCTGAGACATTTTGTGCTTAAAAAAACAACAACATTTGAACTTCATATATTTAATATTTTTTCTGTGTGACAGCATTTAGGAGTTGTGAAGATCATATACATTAGTTGTGATATTATATGTTTAACACAAAAATTAAAGGAAGGGTTATGGAAAAGGCAGCCTCGTTCTGCCTTTTGCCTCCCCTTACCATCCAAATAACACACATACTAAATTGTTGCCATTCACACAACTAAAAATCTTCTCTAGCAACTATTATTTGAGATCTGTAAAGTTTCACCATTTTATACATACAAACAACGTTTGGTTCCAAGTAATGCCATATGGTAACCAGATTTCAATGTTGTTAACCAACAAATATTAATGATATTAGAAGTTTATGAAAATAATGACAAAGTACATAAAAGCTTACACTGCACAGTTAATGTATATTACTTACTGATAAAAAGTTTTTGGGTTAAAGAAATATTATAGTTCTGCCAGATGTTTCTTAGGTATGCTGAAAGTTAAAGTCCTGAATTTTAAAGGAGTTATTTTTAAAAAAATCCAAAGTCTTCAGTCAATCACATTCTTGAAAATTACATGATTTGTCAGTGGTATAGTGATGTAGTACAAAGAAAAAAAGCATAGACTGGCGAAACGCAGGAAAATGTTTTTGTCACTGTTTCAGTTAAACTAAGAACCAGTATAAGCTGATTGTAAAAGTCATGGAATTATCTTTCAAATATAAGCAAGAATTATTACTAAAATATATTTCTAATGTGCATCAGAATGTCACAAAGGATATTCTGTGTGAGGTTTTTCAACAAGTGATATGTGACTTCCACAAAGGATTATGGGATATTTATTTGATATATTTAAGGTCAAGATGACACTCTTCAGTTCTTGCTTCAATGCCTTTGAAAGAACCTCAAATACACTCAAGCTCAAAAGTTAAGGGATTGGCAGTTTTGGACCAGACATCCAAATGCCACCAAATTTGGCAGAAATGTGCGATAGGTCTTATTAACACAAAGCAAACACAAAACGTAAAGGTGGCAGCACTGCTGTAGGAAATAGGTCAAGATGTCCTTGTGGAGCAAATTACGGTGTATGTTCCAGTCCCATCCTGCTGCCTAGGGTGGTGCACTCACTATTTAGTATGCTGTGTGAGTAACCCCACACTGCAAGCCATGCTGCACAATATGCCTGCATTTTGCAAATCCTAATACCCAGTAACACGAGACACTTGAGTCCCACTTCTGAACCAAAACAATGTGAAGCTTATGAAGAGACCCTGGAGGTGGCTGGTGTTGAGCGATGCACCTTCTAAGAACATCCAAGCATATTAGATTGGATTCCCGTCCTAGGAACAGGCTGGCCAATCCATTCGTCTGAAATACTTGTAAGCAAGGCACTCCTCCACAGTCCAGCCGTATCCAGCCGGACGGGCATTTTCGGCTATCTAGAGAAAGTCAGGCCCATACACTCCCCTATAACGTCACACATACTGCTGAAGGATACTGTTACATTATACCTGGTTCGTTATGGTGCATCTTCGAAGAAGTAGAGTGGTGTATGTGCACCCAATATTATGTCATTACCATACAGTAGTGTTCGATGATGTTGGATGGCTTGTATCTGCTCATATGTTCTTTCCAGATGTGGATATGTTGGAAATCACTTATCGACTGAATCTGGACTCGTCAAAAATATTAAAAAGTTTCACTGCGCCTGTGTCCATGCTAAGTGTTCTCTGCATTATGCCAGATGATGTCTGATGGACCAAAATCAAGGAGATGCACTGCATGGATCTCTGAGCTTACAGTTTGATCTCATTTAATTGCTTGTACATGGTATATATCGAAGCATACCACAATACAGCTGTCACTATGGCTGCTTCCAGGTCTCTGGCGAGTTTCAATCTGGGCTCTGTTTGTAACGCCTGGCACTTAGGGTGAAATATTGGTCCTCCTGGGGCATGGTGATTCTTGGAGTCCAATGCGCTCCCCTCCTGTTGGAATCTTCTCCACAATCTGCATGTGACATTGGTTGAAATGTTTAGGCCTGTGACATCTCCAACAGTTTCGACAAACTCAGTGAGTCTAACCATCGTTATGTCATATAGATGGATAACCTGAACCATGACAAACTGTAAGCAAGGATTGGTGGAACCCCAAGAGTCACCCAGTACGTTATACAGCACATGTCAGCAATGACATATGCTGCTGCCACTCTGATGTTTATGGCAACCCCCCACCCCCACCCAAGCCACCTTTATGTTTCTGTTTACTTTGTATTAGCACATGTAGGACCTACTGCACCTTTCTGCCAAGTTTGGTTACATTTGGATGCCTAGAAGGGTCAGACACTGCCGATCCCTTACTTTTGAGCATGAGTGTACTTTTAACTGTGCCATCTGATTGGGACATTAGTTAAAAGCTAAATTATAGCTGATCAATAAAAAAAAAATTACTGCAGAAAGCATACGCATTCTTTTTACAATCAAACTTCTAATTTTATGATTTTTTTTTCTCCAGGAATACCCTCAAGAATACAAATAATTTCGAATTGAGCAGTACATAGCAGCCAAGATCACTGAAATTGAGTTTCATGATTTTTTAAAAGCAGCACTTCACTGAAAAATTTCAATGCCATCCAATGGGCAATCCAATCAATTTTATATAATTTTCCCTCCCTTTTTAGCTTAATAGCTGTAAAAGTAGATTTTTGTTTTTAATAAATCAACATGGTTTAAGATTTTTAATCCTTTGGTTAAATAAATTTGTAAATAAGCAAGGCAAAAAAAAAAAAAGACAATTTAAATTTCAATGAAATTGATTTGCTAAAAAGGTAAAATGAAGTTCAAAAGAAACAAGATGTGCATCATTGTCTTCCTTTCAATTTACATCATTTTGTTTATGTATTATTTGATTATTGATTATGACTCATCACTGAAGAGAACCGTGGACCACTCTTCACGGATCCAAGGAAAACGCATTTCAGCCCAGCTTCTGCAGGTTCTGCGATGTTCAGCAGTTAATGCATTGCATATCATTGGTCACCGGTCATACAGTCCACCGTGACGGAGTCGATTTCGCACAGTCTGCGTATACACCCATTGTCCAGTAGCAGCAAGAAACTGTCCCCACAGCTCAGTCGCATTGCTTTGCCGGTTCCTTCGTGCTATTAGCGTCGCGTAGCGATCATCTCTTGCAGTGGTGGCACATGGGCAGCCTAGATCTGGTCTTCTTCGTACTGTGCCAGTCTCTCTAAACAATTCCAGAGTCTGCTAATCATGCTTTGGGAGATTCCAACTGCTGCTGCCACTATCATGTGTGTTTGGCCAGCTTCAAGATGCCCTATGACTCTCCATGCTTCAGATTCGGGTAAATCATGTTGCAGGGACATTTTTCAAGTGACTCAACATTTTGCATCACATTTGCATATTCGGACAACTTCCATTTTCGTGTCATTTGCTTCTCTGATGATGTTCTTTAATAAATAAACTCAAATGTCTCTGTTTTTTTTGGTGTATTATATTCATTTCCCCTAAAAAGATCCCTTAAATTTTGTAAGCAGTGCATTTTATATAAAACTGGAAAGAGGCTGGTAAGGCCTGTAATTCCCAATATCTTCTCTTTCTCTTTTTTTAAATAGTAATTTTACCCCTGCATTCTTCCAATTTTCTGGTACATCTCTGAGGCTCAAACATTTAGTAAAAAAAGTAGCCAGAAATTCCTTCCATTTCTTCTCCTGTTTCTTTGAGAATATCTGCTGTGATTCCGTTATGTCCTGGTGCTTTTCCTTTCTTCATACATTTGATGGCGTACCTGACTTCCTCTTTCAATACTGGAGGAACTTCAGGAGCAGTCTTACATGCCAGTAGACCTTAATGTTCACTATGTCTATATGAATCGCTATAAAAATTTTTGACACACTTCAAAAAGTTCCTCACAATTCTTAACTGCGATGCCAACTTCATTTCTCAGAGCTGCTATGAACTTCTTACCAGTGCACAAAGAATGTCTAGCAGCTTTTAGGCTTTTATTTTACTCTAATGCTTTTCTTACCAGTTCACAAATGTGCTTCCTGATATTCTCAGTTATGTGATTACGAACTGTTTAACAAAGCTTAACATATTCTACTCGCACCATAGGATCATCCTAGTTTATCTTCATTTCTCTTCTTTTGATCATTAATTGTTTGGTATAATTAGATATTTTTCTCTCAGATTTTTGCTTTCAGATCCTCCAATACTTGCAGCTGTTTCGATAATGGCTTTAGTTAATTTACCATTTAATTCATTCAAGATGTCTTCTTCTTCATCAATGTTCTGCAATGCAGTGAAACAATTTCTCCACTGTAACTTAAATTCAGAAACGATTGTTCCCTTATACTCATTAAATTAATCGAGTTTCTTGGATTTCTTACTAGTTACTGTCTTTCCAGCTTGATGTTGAGGTGTAACTTGCACTAACCAATGGTCACTTCCATTATTAAACTGTGTTAAGCACAGAACAATCCTCTATAGCATATTTTTTTTATAGCTAAAATGTAGTCCAGTTCTGCAAGGTTCCCAGAAGGACTTCTCCACATCCACTTTCTATTAAGTTTTTTCTTGAAAAAGGAGATCATAAAGAAAAGATTCTCATTTTCGGCAAATTCAACTAACCTATTTCCTCGTTCATTTCTTTCTCCATATCCAAACTTAGCAACTGAATTTTCGACTTTCTGTTGTTTACCAATTCTTGCATTAAAATCTCCTATAATAATTCTTAAGTGTTCGTCACCTTTCTCGTTACCTTTTTGTACCTCTTCATAAAATCCTTAACATCCTCATCAGAATGACTAGTTGTTGGAGCGTAACTTGAATTATCTTGAGCTGATATCTCTTTGATAATTGTACAACAAGTGTTGCCACTCTATCTGAATTACTGTCAACTGACACCACATTATTTTTTTAGCCGTTTATTAATTAGGAACCCAACTCCATTGTCCATTCTATTTTTTGAGCCTCTATAGTAGAATACACATTCACTCCTTAGTTCCAACAGTTCTTCTCATTTCACTAAGTTTGACAACATCCCATTTGATGTTGCTGAGCTCTTCTTCCAACTCCTGCAATTTTTCTTCACTTGAAAGAGTTCGACAGTAATACATAGTAAAGGTCATCAACGAATGGCAGCGTAGTCCTACACCACAGTGATTCTTTGCACCCTCTGCCTTCAAGTACCGCTGACCGCTGAATGGTCAGAGACCTTCCAGCCTCCAGGGAATGAGGACCATGGTTTCTTGTTTGGAAACATAGTACAAACTTGGAGGTGTTGGCCATTGCTCACCACGCTGACCAGTACGTCTTGGTGAAGCAGCCCATCCCGTTCATTCTCCATGTTCTCACATGGCTACTAACAGCTGTACTGCATGAAGGTCGGAAATGGAACCAGGTCTATTGTCTCAGTCGATTCCTATAAGCCTTAAAAAATAATTAAAGGGTTTCCTCCCTAAAGTTAATGCAAAGCCATTATGTAGCCAAACATTTTGTATATATTGTATTTAAAGGGTATATTTTAATTTAAACATTCACTATTTTTATTAACTTGTAATTAAATTCATGTTTTACGCTACTGTAAACTTATCCAAGTCTGCTTCTTATACAAGAGGAAGAAAAAAACACTACCCTCCCATTTTCACTCATTAATAATCCACTTTCAAACATACCTCAACAAATCACACAACAAAATCCTATCATTAACTAACAGAAGACCAAGATATAAAAATTCTAAAACTCTCGTAAGACTCAATCGACTGCTATCACGAGTTGAATCCATGTTTTTCTAAGAAAAAAATAAAAATTAATAAAATTAGTATATTTGACATTTTACATATAAATATATTTTGTTTAATTGCTTACAAACTAAATTTGTTCCAACATTAAACTAATGTAATCAATATGATCTGGAAATGGCATGAAGTTAAGCTTAACACTTAAGCTTTAGAGATTAATAAGAGGGGCAATCCAGGAATCAACCTCCAGCATCATCATAAACATCAATAGGATGCCACTGCAATCCAGATTTTGCACAGGCACAATCAATAACCAATTGGCTACTTCCATTCCACTCGTGAAGTCATTTCATCCATTGTTGTTCCTGTAGAGAGGAATTAAACAATGGCGGCAACCATCAAAACTTCCCCCAAAGGGGAATTTTGTAAGCTGAAGGGCACAGTGCGGCTAAAGTTCAATGGAAGATGTCTAAGTTGTACAGACAAAACTTCACGAGTGAAGGATATGTGAGGGAATGGTGTCGGAAGTATCGAAAGGATGAACTGACATGCATGACAAAGGTGATCAGGAGACCGTCTGTGATAAATGACGATCTCGTTGACAGAGCTGACAAGTCAGGGTGTCTACAAAATCTGAATAAAAAAATTCCCTGATTTTTCCCTGATTTCATGAACAATTTCTTTTAAAATTCCCTGATAATTCCCTGATCAGTTCAACCAAAAAAAAAAAAAAAAAACCTCCACACCCTTCTGTTCAACCAAAATAAAAAAAAATAAAAAAACTTCCAAACCGATCTGTTCAACCAAAAAAATTCCCTTATTTTAAGTAATAATTGCAAAATTCCCTGATAATTCCCTGATTTTTTCCAGAATAACAAAATTCCCTGATAATTCCCGGTTTTCCCTGATTCCCTGATTCTGTAGACACCCTGCAAGTGATCTGAATTGCCATCGGTTCACAATATCAGAACATTCTTCTGATTTTCCTGAAATTTCATGGATGATTCTTCATGAAATTACGACTAGGAATTTAGACTACCACAAAAATATGTGCAAGATGGGTGGAGAAATGACAGAAGTTCACTGAATGCATTGAATAGTGTCTGCTCTAACATTTCTGCAGCGCTACCACGAAGAAGGGGACTTTCTGAATAAGACTGACAGGAGATGAGAAATGGGTGCATTTTGTGAATATCAAGACAAAAGAGCAATCCAAACAGTGGATGAACACTCACTCGCCTAACAAACCAAAGAAGTTTAAACAATCTTTGTCAACTAGAAGCTGATGGCTACAGTTTTTTGGGAATGAAAGGGAGTGTTTGCTGACTGAATTTATGAAGCCAGGGACGACCATCACTTCAGAGACTTACTGCAGAACTCTTCAGAATCTCCGGAGAGCAATTCAGAACAAGATGCAAGGAATATGGATATCATGCGGTGCTTCTCCGTGACAACGCACGTCCGCACAAAGCAACACACACAAGAAGTACTCAAGCAATTTCGATGGAAGTTGTTTGATCACCCACCCTTCAGTCCAGACCTTGCACCAAGCGATTTTCATCTGTTTACAAAGATGAAAGTGTAATTGGGGTCACAGCAATTTGTGAACAACAAGGAACTCATGAGCAGCATAATGAGTTCCCTGAAATCCCAGGCGAAAACTTTTATGACCCGGTGCATACAAAAGCTTGTGCAATGCTACAACAGATGCCTCAATTTCTATGGTGACTATGTTGAGAAGTAGTGTAAATATGTAGTACTTAATAACAATTTCCCCTTCTTTTTTTTTCACAACTCATTGGAGGTTGATTTCCGCCCTAATATATTCATACACTTTATAATATAACAATCTTTAACAAGCAAACAGCTATATCTACATATTGTGAATCTTTTTAACTTTATTGAAATATATTTCTATTTTGATTATTTAATTTTTTGGGAGCATCTCTATTTTATGTACAGCCATGATTATGTTATGCAGTATACAGGGTGTCCCAAATTGAAGTATACACTCTTTGAAACGTTATATCTCAGCAACGAAATGAGATAGAAATATAAGGTGTGTTGTGTATGATCCAGATGGCACTGGAAAAGCATAGCAACATGCTCATTGTTGTTCATTTGTTTAGAAACCAAAATGTGGGCGAAACTTTCATTCGATGAACGTAAGTGGATACTTACAATGTGAAAGATGTGTTGAAAGGTTGGTGCGGGAGAAAAAGAAGTTCCACTGATAACGAGAGCAACATTCAAACTTAATGGCACAATTAATCGTCATAATTGTGTATACTGGGCTAACGAAAACCCAAATATCATTGAAGAAAAGGGCGTCAATCTTCCAGGGATAACGGTATGGTGTGGTCTGTCCTCCAGAGAATTACTTGGGCCGTACATTTTCGAACGTACTGTCACGGGTCAGATTTACCTGCAGATGTTGGAACTCACGATTCCACGTCTTAATGATCTCTTCGAGAATGGAAATGAGGTTTACTTCCAACAAGACGGGGCTCTACCTCACTTTCATATTGATGTGAGAACTTTCCTTGATCACACATTCAATCACAGATGGATAGGACGAAGAGGAAGTGCGACGGAGTTTCTGCCTCAATCTCCCAATTTAACCCCTCTCGACTTCTACCTTTGGGGAACTTTAAAGAACATGGTGTACGCCACAAACCCACAAACACTGACGGAATTAAGAGATCAGATTGAACATTCCATTGGTTACAATCCAGTCGGTATGTCGCTCTGTTCGACGTCGGTGTTGGGAGTGTACTATGGCAGAAGGTGGACATTTTCAACATGTATGGGCTTACGGAAGTTTACGAAATAAAATACAACACACCTTATATTTCTATCTCATTTCGTTGCCGAGTTATAACGTTTCAAAGAGTGTATACTTCAATTTGGGACACTAGTTTTAAATGATGAATCATACCTTAAACTTTCTGGCATCTGGTGAAAAGAGTTTTCGCTTTGGAGTTGAAGTATTTGTTGGTCCAATTAATACATTTTCCTCTTCCAATGATTCATCTAGTTTAGAAGAATCTACAGTATCTGGTATCAAATTTTCTTCTTCGTTAAGGGTTATTTCATTTTCGTTTTTGTCTTGTTCTCTAGTTTCTTTTTTCTATAAAAGCAAAATATAAAACAATGAAATAAATGTTGTGATTAATGAGCATTCTTAATGTTCCATCCAGAATTTAAATGTTAATAGAAAATAAAAGTAATATAAAATATAAAATAAATAGAATAGTGTTTTAAAAGGGACGAATAGCTGAATTTTAATGTGGATCAAATTATGACTAATCTGTACAATGTCCATCTACGGAAATTTAGCTCACTAAATCAGAGTTTGATGTTAATCCAAATAATAAAAAGTGCAACCATACAAAAACCAAAAGTTTGGAATTTTATTTCAATTTAAGTTAAATAACACAGTAGAGAAGCTGTAAGACAATAAAGAGACATAATTTATTATTACAAACTAAGTGATTAAAATGTGGGCAAGGTAGCCAAATGGTAAGGCACTTGACAAGATTTAAAGATGGACGGGCATCACCACCAGACCTCAACTTATTCCCTTTGGTCACGACCTCCCACGACCCCAAGGGAGTACACAGTGGGACACTAACTTTTAAACATCATTAAAACAGAAATTCATTAAGAAACATTGTAATCATGTGAATTGAAAATCATCTCTGTACTTACTACAATTCCTCTAAGGGTCTGCCTTTGGCTTTCCCTGGCTTCCCTTTTCCTTAAAGCTCGATATCCCTTTGTACTTTTTAACCATTTTGTGCAAAGTATTTCTGTTCCATTTCCAAATAGGATTTGCTCATCTCTAAAAATATACATGTCATACATAAGAATTAGTTTTCTATTCTTATTAATATGATGATGCCAAAGAGAGAATGGATAGGAGATATAAGAAAAGTTCACTGATCCCGAATAAGAGAGTTTAAGTGATGGAAGTTCTTTTTAATACCTTAAAATGAAACGAACATTTTGATACAATTCAGACATCTGATGGGGGGGGGAGGGATAGTCAAAGTAAGATGTATAGTTGAAATACCTTCTGTAATAATTAAATTTTACTTACAAGTAGACTATACAAGGTGTTTCATAATTAGCGCAGCATCGGGATTTCCATTGTTAAGGACAAAATTACCTAATTTGGCAGGATTTTAAGTACAATATTTTGATGTGGTTTTTTTTTTAGTTCGAACCTCAGAAAGTGACTTCCAGTCGATGCTACTTCGAAATAACACCCTTATTTGAATGGTGATATTCGTTATACTCTTATATTCATTATACAGGAAATACTTTATTATTCTTCAATTATGTACTGCAATTGGGTTATTACGAAAGTACTACATAATTTCTTGGTCTTGTTTGCTCAGATTTTTTTTTTTTTTAATTTTATTGTATTTGTTTATTTTAACTGTTTATTATCTTGTACAAGTCCTTTTTTCCCTACATTTTATTAGAACAAACAAAAAAAATAACAGAATAAAGAAAGTGAATACTACAGTGAGGGTTAATAGCGACAAATCGTGGCCTTTCCCTCCCCAATTTTGTTTTCTGCAGTTCTCACATTATTGACCTCCTCAAACTTATCCAACTGCTGCAGGAGCATCCACAATCTCTCAAACTGTAGTGAATGACTAGTACAATGACCATTGACCTCACCAATTTGAACCAAGCAGTTGTGTTGTAATTTCAAAGGTTTAATTTTAAGCTATTGTTCGACACAATGGAAAATATTCAATAGAAGAATGGGTGTTTAGCAAAAAAACAGGTTATTTAAGAAATTCTCACTAACAAGCTTGCGACTTGTTTGTGGTTCAATATCCCAACCATTCAATCCCACTCTCCACAACTGTAGGAAGACTGGTGAAAAGGTTTGAGGAGACCAGCAGAGTCAACAACTGGAAAAGAACAGGAAAACCAAAAGAAGTGAGGACCGCAGAAACGAATGCAGAAATTTGTGCTGCTGTTTGGGTTAAATCACACTCTAGTGTTCGTGAAATTGTGTCCGCAAATGGAGTTAGCCTAACCAGTGTTCACAGGATTTTAAAGGACTATAAATTTCACCTATTCAAAGTAATCAATATTCATGAATGGTGACGATCCGGACTGAAGGGTAGAATTTTGCGAACAAGTGATGGAATTGTGCAATGGCGACCCAACTTTAGTAGAAAGAATTTGCTTTTCTGATGAAGCAACATTCACATTACATGGAGAAGTGAAGCACCATAACTGCAGGTACTGGGTGCAAGAAAATTCCAAGTAGACCCAGGTCACGCACACAAAGTATACAGAAAAAAAAACAACTTATGGGTAGGTCTACTGCATGACCATATTATTGACCTCTTTTTCATTCAGGAATCCCTAACCAGAGAATGGTATTTGCAATTGTTGGAAGAGGAAATTAGTCCCGCCATTCAGACAGTAGCAGGGGAAAACAAAATATTATTCCAGTAAGATGGGGCCCTTCCCCATTATTCAGCAATTGTGCGCGAATTCCTGGACAAAGTGTTCCCAAATTAGTGGATAGGCAGGCATGGGACTGTGAAATGGCCAGTAAGGGTTCCTGATTTGGCGACCAATGATTTTTTTTTTCTGTGAAGTCATTTAAAATCCAACGTTTGTAAATATGAACGTCCACATAGCATTCCAGACCTGGAGCAAAAAATTGAACAGGAGTGCAGATGTATTACTCCTCAGCAGCTTCGAAACATTCGGGAGAAATTTCTGCACAGACTAGGGCTCTGTCTTGCAGTGAATGGTGATAATATTGAGCACTTACTTTGTAATAAATTTCACTTTCTTTAGTCTGTTATTTTTGTTGTTTATTCTAATAAAATGTAGGGGAAAAAAGAACTTGTGCAAGATAATAAACAGTTAAAAATAAGCCAATACAATAAATACCAAAACAATAATCTTAATCAATCATGATATACATTGAAAAATCTT
>JAFIDM010002131.1:85438803-85460895 GCA_023159025.1 Thereuonema tuberculata | reverse complement strand
TTGCTTTTTTAGTTTAGTTTCTGGAGGTACCATTTCCACTGCTGCTTAAAATCTTACTATTAATGATGTTAAAAAAATTTTGAAATTGTCTCGAGGTCCCAAACCATATAAGCAAAATATCATCTGCATAGCGGTAATACTCAAAATTAAATTTAGATTCCTTAATTACATCATTTTCAAAGAAATTCATAAAAATATTACATAGGGTCCCTGATAAAGGTGAACCCATAGGGAATCCTTTAATCTGTTTAAACATTTTATTTTTGTGTTTAAAAAAGGTATTGTCCGAAATGAATCTCACCCAATCCATCAATTCTATATTATTCAAATTTAGTTTCATTAACTCCTCATTGTGATTATATGCTAATTTTTCTACAATTTGCAATGTTTCTGTAACTGGTATATTTGAATACATGTTCTCCACTGGTATATTCAAATATACCAGTTACAGAAACATTGCAAATGTTTCTTGAAGAAGGAAGATAGAAAATTCTTTTGAAAATTCGATAATAAAATGAAGTGTAGATGAAGTTTTTTCAAAATGGCAGAATAGCCATAATCAGAATTAGAAATTCTTATTATTATAAAAGACTTATAACTTAAATAAGTGGAGAAAAGACACACTTATGTAAATGGTAAGGAATAGAAGGTCCAGAAGCTTTGGAAATTTTTATGAAGTTCCACTTTTTTAAAGGGGGAAATGACACATTTAAAAATAAAGATAAAAAAAAGGATGGATAACACAACAATATGGAAAGATAACATGCATATTATATGATTAGATATACAGTGCACACTCTCTAATGTGAACACCCCAGTATTACGAACGCTACTTTTGATCCCCATTCTACCTTTACCTCTCTGTAAACTGAACGTTTGTTTGGAATCGGAATTGGGGAATCCCCCCAGCATGGAAATTCGAAGAAATGTTTCTTCCCCCCTCCCCCATCTGACAGATAAGAGACAACAAATCTTAGATGGAGTGGTCAAAAAAAGATTATGGTTTCTTTTTTCCGCACACCTGGTTGGACCAAGACCTTCTTGAAATCATAAGCTGTACAATGTAATATCATTATACAATATAATATTGTTCTTGAAATCAAGGCTTCTTGTTATACAGAGGGTCATGGTTGGACAGCATTATCACATCTGTTTCTTTCTTCCGTTTGCTCGGCAAAGGAAATTTTATTTCGCCATTTCGCTATCATTGCAGGGAAAGAACCACAGCACTTATGCAGATATGTCAGAAATGAGTAGGAAAACGAAAAAAAAAAAAAAAAAACCCGGAAGAACTTAAGCTTCAGGAAAAATACGAAGTTGTTCGAAAATTAAAATCAAAAGTAAGTGAAAACGAAAATTGCATCTGAGTTTGGAATCGAGTCAGAATTGGTTTCTGGGTTCAATACTGAATATAGAAGTGGAGGTTTTGCTTTAATTTTTATAGCATTCAGTAGGCCAAGTCAACGCCATCAGCAAGAAAGAGAAAGAAATTATAGCTGCTTCTGAAGCAAATGAACCTTCCCCAAAGTGTCTATACAGTCTGGAAACTCACTACATACATGCAGTTCCCAATCTCCCTCTACAATGAACACCCCCATAATCTGAACACTTTTGGTCGCTCCCATGAGTGTTCAGAATAGAGAGAGTGCACTGTAAGGGAGCGTCCGCACTGTTCGGCACTCGGTTCCAAAACCGCAGGTGGTCATAAAAATTCACCCCTGTGCACGCGACCTTTCACCCCTTGCGGTTTGAGAGGGTCTGCCCCAAAAAACGCTGGAAGCAGAATCCCAAAGTAGTTCCAACACAGAGCCATTTTGCGAGCGGGACGAAAAATCCTTTTCTAACCACAACATATTATTACGTTAATTACCCACGCGTGCACAGGGGTGAAAGGTCGCGTGCACAGGGGTGAATTTTTATGACCTTCTGCGGTTTTGGAACCGAGTGCCGAACAGTGCGGACGCTCCCTAATTGGTAAACTTGTTGGCATATGGATAACTGTAAAATGTATATAAAAGACAGCTATATCATGACATCAAGTTCTAAAATACTTCTTATAGCCATCTATTTATAAAACTAAATAAAATACTTCACATTTCTTTAATCCTAATAAAATCATGATTAAAATAAACATTAACAGAGAATAATAATAACAAACAACTTAATAGTCATCTTTCATAAAACTGTAAGTGATTTACTCCATAATTCTCATAAAACAACTATCTTTAATGTTCACAATAAAATTTCGAAAGAGAAGGAAAGACTGATGATTGAATCATGTTTTATTAACAGTAAAAATTGTTTTAAGAGAGATAAATTCCTTAAGATTAGTAACATTTCTTTTAGTTGCATAAAAGATTTTATGAAAAAATAAGTTAGAATAAATAAATTATTCAATTTTTCAAAATATGAGAGATTGATATTGTTATTCATGAAGCATAGTTATTATTAATGTTTAATTATTACCATTATTTATGTGTTATATTTTCATTTTGTTAATGTTTAATCATTATCATTATTTATATGTTGTATTATCGTTATTAATAACTATACCACAGTTTGATATACTATCAATTGTTAATGTTTTAGTTCCTTTAGTTGTTTGTAACCCTATTTTATGTAATAAGTAAGAGGCAAAAAGAATGGGTTTTGTCCTCTTATTCATCTGAGGAAGTTTCTCGTTCTGAGAAACGAAATGTTGTGAACATTAAAGATAGTTGTTTTATGAGAATTATGGAGTAAATAACAACTATTTATATCTATTGAGATTTTATTTCTTTGATCTTCTTAATTTTACTGAAGAATTATAGTGTATGTATATAATTTAGTGGACGAGAAAATCAAGGAAGCCCTATCTCCAATTCCACGTGTCTTTTCAATAGAATGCATTTTTTTTTAATTAGGTTTTGACACAAATTTTATATCGTTGCTCTTTTTTTGTACTTACTTGTGATTGCGTTTGACATTCTGAACAGAAATAAAATCCATCCCATAAGGTGAACTCAGAACTGCCACAAGTTTTACAGACTTCCATGATATCGAACTTCAGGGGAACGATTTCCTTTAGTCATTTAAAAGCTTCAAACTTTTTTGCTATAAAACACAATTAAGCTTTTTATCATCTAAAAAGAGATGATAAAAAAAAAATATATATTAGTTTTCTGTAAAATTACATGTTTTCGACTTTGTTTATTTTCCAATTACGAAGATTCCAAAGTTTACGTCATCTGTCATAATTGGTTTCACAAACTTTCACAGGGACGCTCACACTGTTCGAATGCCGTGATCCTGTCATGTTTCTTCTAAATAAACTATAATAAAACCATTATTTTCAAACATCTTGTATCCTCAATGAACCACCGGTAATATCAGTCATGTTACAGCAAGTGTCAGCATGCTTTTAACAACAGGAAATTCAATGAGTCATAGGAATTGAATCACAAGCAGATACCACAGAAATAGCCTCCTTGAACCAGCATGGAAGTAGAAAATGTCGGACTTAAGGTGGCAAAATTTCATGTTGTTTTATGCGCATTCGTGTATTTTGGATTTATACGCATGGGAAACTTGAAACTTTCCCACCAAACGCCGCCATCTTTAAGGCTAATCGGAAACTGTAACGTCTACGTTTCCAAGCGGAAGTTCTCTTTAACTACAGGAAATAGAAATGCGAATGTTTACGTCACAGTAAGCAGGCGCGGTGCAAATTACTGAAATGGCGACGATAGTGGAATTGAAATTTTACAATCGCAGCGAACTGAGATGAAAGAATGCCGATACAGATCAAGAAAATGTGCCGATTGGAGAATATAGGAGTACACTTAACCTTCCAACGGTTACAGCTGATTGGCCTTCACTTAAATAATTCAAAAAGGCTCTCCATTAGTATGTGATGATATTTGCTAATCATCATCTACATTAGGCCTAATGTAACTAATCAATTCGGAAGTAACCAACTTATTAAATATGTCTTTCCTCAATAGTTTCAAAAAGATCTTTAGTCTTGGAGGATCCAATGAAACTAAAAACAAGAAAAAAGTGTTTAATTACATCAAATTCGATGTGAATCCATGTGACTACTGGGACATAATCGGTGAACTTGGTGATGGAGCGTTCGGCAAGGTTTACAAAGTAAGTGCAAAATGGGATTCACCTTTCGACCAAAATGGCCTGCAATAGTTTCCGACCAATAGATAGTAGTCATCCAATTCGAAATCTGGGTTTTTAGAAATTTGCTCGTGAATTGTACCACTTTGAAAAATTTTATGGACTTCTGTATTACGATAAAATTATCGAATTAGTTTTAGACTTTTTAAGTTGAATAGAAAAATTATCCTATATACATAGGATGATATTTTTCTGAGATAAAGAAAACTAAAATTCGTTAAAGTGCTTTAAGAAAATATGTTAGCGTTAAGTATGATTTTCAAATAAAAAGTAATTGCCTACAGAAATTAACGATCAAATATTGAGGTGCGATATCTTTATTCGCTACATTAGTTTTTTGGGGGTGTAGATCGCCAGACGGAACTAGATTGACATAAACAAAGTGAATCACTTCAAACGATTACGGCTATAATAATAGCGTAATTATGTTTAAATACTGTCTATGGAATATCGGAAAATTAAAATTTAAGTCCAACTAAGGATTATTTATCGACTTAAATGAACTCGGTCGAAATAGATTCAAATGCCCTTTTAGGGATTCCTTCTCCTATCAGAGAATGAAAGTTACAGCTTTATAAGTTCCAGTTCTCTAAGAGGATTAAGGTCAAATTTAGGAGGAAATAAGCTTTATTTTGCAAAATGGAAAACAGGATTATATATTGTTCATATTAAAACTATAACTTACGTCATCAATCATTATTTATTTATTTATTTTAAGAGTTAACGCATGTAAATTGAAGAAAACATTTTTTTGAGGTCTTAATAATTAATATCCTATTTGGAATATTAAGAAATGAGATCAAAAATAATTTTAGATTTACTCATTCATTTTAATCCATTTTTTTTTTTCTTAAAATCTTATGTACTGATCACAAGAACAGTGTTTTTCTTTTCTTTTTTGTCTCCATATTGATTAGTTTTAGTCCTTGCTCAAAGGTACCACCACCTGCAAATTTTTAATAGAAACAATTATGTGCTAATTATCAAATTGATAGAACATTTTTAAGATTTTTCATATATTATTATTATTTTCTAAAATATATTAATTATTTTAAATAAAGACAGAAACATATTTTCTGATATATCAGCTTTGAAACAAAGACACTACAGAAATTTTAGAGAATAAAAAAGAAAAAAAAACGACAAATTTTTGAATTTTAACTACAATTGTATTTTTTTTTTTTTTTTTTTTTTTTGAGGCAGAAAATTTTAATGTAGAAAATAGGTTAAATAGATTAAAATGGCACAGTTTTAATAGGAATTTGATTCAAAACCAATATGTAGCATACTTCAAGTATTGATGAAAGTTTACAATGAACTTAAAGAGGAAATAAATTTTATAGCAATCAGATACTTTAGCATAGATGGTATAATTGCTATCCAATTTGCCTATTAAATAAAGATTTCTATTGTGTTACTGATGTCAAAATATAAACGTGAAAGATCATGTTGTTTTAACCCTGACCCCCGCTCCATTTATTAATAGTTAATAGTGTAACAGTATGTCATTCGTTCTTTCAACATAGTCAGAATATGCATTATTAAGTTCCGATCATTGTAAGTTAAAATGGTTTTTAGGGCCACGGTTAGATATATTCTTGTGACATGGCTTGACAGAATTAGATGAGGAAATCTGTAATGAATAATGGCGTCTTAAAAAAAATTAAAGGGTCGCCGCAACAGGTCTATGCAGGCCCAAGGGCTTGCAATAGGTAAGGCTCCTAGCATTTCATGACCAACGGGACTAGATTGAGGTCGGGTGGTCAGCCCAACACCCGCCTTTAACTCCCAGGAAAGAAACCCATAACCCATTCTGTAGAGGGCTGGGTAGGCCCTAGGACCCGTTTGGAGGAGAATGGAGCATGGAAAAATTCCCACCCTCCGCCAAGGCGGGGAATCCAACCCCCACCCAAGCGCCCTTACCCACTCGGCTTCTGGGCCCACAATAATGGCATCTATGTTATTTATTATAATATTTACTTTCATATAGATTTTTTGAGAGCACTACTATTCAGTTTTTTATTTTATTACAGTTGAAGCTTTCTTTTAATTTTGAAAAATGTTTGAGCTTGCAAAAAGTGATCTGGAAACAATGTTATTAACCAATCACAGCTACTAAACATGAAACGATATCAACATCTGAAGTGTCACATTTTATTTATGACAGAAATGTTATTTGTTAAAGTAATTTCAGTTACATAAACGGCACTGTTATTTCTTTTAAACAATTATTGAAAAGTAATCATAATTTACAGGAGGTGAGTTTATCCACCATAAACACTGGCATACTGAGAGGGATATTGGCAGGGGTTAAACCCCCCATCTCCCCATTGCATGCAAAATGAAAGAAGTCTATGATTTTGGACCTGTTTTTTTGTTTACAAACAAACATCAGTTTGTTTGTAATCCCCTCCTCCAATCCGAGAAAGGACACAACCTTTTTTTTTTTGGTTGAGCAACTAGGACCATCATATAATCCCTTCTATTTCAAAATTCTGGATATGCCTTGATTGTGAACATTCTGAACTGATGTAGAATAGATGCATACAAGTTTTGCACATAAGATAATGATATTTTGTATCATTCCTTCTGTAAAATCTCTACAAATCTGTGAGTAATGAAGATGGAGGAAATAATGCTGTGATCTGCCATTCAAGAAGTTCCCATACTCATTCAGTAATATGAAGATCTTTTGCTGAGGTCACTACTTCATCCTTGTGCTCTTCAAACTATCTTATGATGGACTTGCAGCATGGATGGGAGCAGTATTCAATGAAACCAGTGACAGACATCAGGGAAGAATGACTATACCATTCTGTGCACATGATCATGGAAAATATTCAGATACATTGCAGCTGTTATACAACCATTCAGAATGACTAAAGCCTTAAAATTGCTGTGGTATATCGATGCCACAGATCCGCCTCAGTATTTTACAGTTAGAACCAAATAGGATAGTACGATTGTGGTGGACATCTCCTTACGAAAACTCATTGATAATTAGAGTTAGGGAAGTTAGGTATTGGTATAGCAAAACAGCCATGTGCTATCTGATGAAACTGATGGCAGTGTCTTAGCTGCAAAATATAGAACTTAGTAACTGTATCTCAGAAACTGTGAGATACTGAAAAAATAAATAAATGAGAAAGTTGTAGAGTATCACTGAATTAGTAGGAAATGACATTTTATAGAAATGAATTGTGCAAACAGAAGGTAGTAGATGCTAAGTTTTCAGAATGTCATTTAATGCAAAAGTGCATTAAACCTCCAGTTCAAAAATAGGGCATATTCAGTATGTCCACTGTCTACTTCAATACACATCTGGAAAGAACTATCTGTTGCACATATGCCAGGATTATGGATGTTTAGCTCTCACAGACAGCAACTATTCTACATTGCAAATCTTGGAGAGTCGTCACTTCTGTTGTGTACACTTTTTCTTTCAGATAACCCGAGAAAGAAATCCATTGGAATCAGGTCGGGTGATCATGGAGGCCACTCTACTTGACCATCATAGCCAATTACCTTTTCTCTGAATGTATTGGACAGGCAATGCTGCACCACTGCTGGTTTATGTGGTGGAGTACTATCATGCTGGAACCACAATGATTGGAGGTCTTCCAGAGAAATATCATCTAACCAGTTAATATACCCTGTAACAGCTCCAAGTATTTTGGTCCAGTTAATGTTCCTTCATAAAAAACAGGCCCAACTGGTCCTTCTGAATGCCATACCAAACGTTGATCGACCAGTGAGACTGATGTTTCAGCTCATGTATAGATAACGGATTTGTAAGTGCCCAACAATGGGTGTTTTGTTTGATAAGCACTCCACCATATGTAAATTGTTCATTGGTCCAAAGAATGTTTGATAGAAAAGGCCGGATTTCCATCTAGGGTGTTCATTGCAAAATTGCACAAATCAAAGTGTCATCCTCTGGCAGCAATGCTTGCACCGTTACTGGACAGTAAGAGTGAACACCATGCTGCTGTAAAATTTCCCACACATGGGATGATGGCAAGCCACATGCTAAATGAACTTCTCTCAAACTGCTTTGTAGGTTGGCCAAGACATATGCCCCAACATCGACTGGTTGCACATGCATACCTATCCTGCTGGGTCGGCCCCGTCCAGTATGAGCCGCAGTACCAGGATCCTTTAAAGCGCACGACTGATGGTCGATGCAATCGTATATGGAGCAAGTAGCAGTAGGAATGTGGCGTAAGGCATATTACCGAGCAGGTTCCGTAGAATTCTGGCCGACTTTGCTGTATAGCAGTAGCATCTCACAATATTCTTCATTTGAATAACCTGCATGATCTTTTGTTTACAAGATACAATGTAATCATTAATGGAATATTTGATAGTCGACAATTCTTTGTAGACTGCAAAGCATGAGTTTTATTTGCAGGAGTGAAGTCTTATCATGGCCATCATTTGCATACAGCAAGAAAGGCGTATACTTATGACATCTACCTTCTTCTATTGCATGATTCTTTTTTGTAAATTGTCATTTCCTACTCGATGCTCTATTTGGCGATGCTCTAAAATTTTCTCATTTATTTGTTTATTTAGTCAGTTCCCAAGATAGGATTGCTAACTTCCACATTTTGCCACAGGGGTGCTGCCATCAGTCTCATCTGATAGAGCAAGGTTGCCTTCCTATACGAATACCTAACTTAACTCTAGCTATCTTCATTCAAAAGTTATTTGAGTGACTTAGGACACACACACACACACACACACATATATATAATTTACACAACTTGTCAGGCCGATGATTTGCATAAACATATCTTTGTGCTTCTTTTTCAGTGGGCATTTCCATTATTCTGTCTACTCCCACCCCTATTCTGTTGTTCCTTCTTCATACTGTATCCTGTTGCTATTCTTCATACTGTAAAATGCCTTCAATGTATTCAAACAAGGAATACACTGACATGATATTTGGAGTGGGAATGATCCGCACTTACCTATACAGGTTCTCTGTCAATAGTTATCTAATTGGATCATATTTCTTTGAGGACATCTAACATGAGACTCCTCAGCAGGTTTTATGTGCAATCACTTACCCCTGTATTTAGAATATGTGCTGCTAGCAACAAAACAATGCATATGGATGCAGCATGATAGAACCCCAGTATATGGAGCTAGATAAGCAAATATGTTGAACATGATATTACCCACTCAATGGATAGGACGAGGTGGATCAGCACCATAACCTCCTCAGTCACATGATCTATCACCACTAGATTTCTACTCCGGGATTGTGTCGATCAAGAGTGTACAAGAATCACAAGCCATAAACACAGGCTGCTGCTGTTAGCATCCGCCATTACATTGCTGTAGTTCTGTGGATCTGATCATTGGAAGTATGCTGCATAGCATGTTTACAGCACCGAGATAGACAGTTTGAACAATACCTTTGAAGGGTGTGATAATTTCAATGTAATTGCATTTCAGATTAATAAATCAACAGATTATTAAATGGTTAATAGATAGCTTTCATTCTGCAGCTTTATACAATGAAGTGTTCATATCTCAGGAACGAAGCTGAATCAACCTATGGTGTAAACTATATTTTTTGATTAGAATGCAAAGTTTGTCAGTTTTATTACAGAACACCCTGTATTTATATATTTCACACCTACTCATTTCTCTCTGAATATCATTTCCATTTAATATATTCTGATAAGATTAATGAATTTTATAAATTTTAATTTCTATTTTCTTGAGGATAGACTCTACATATAGTGGAATGATTAAAATGAACGAGTTGTGTTCTCTGACTGGTTACACTGTTCAAGATGAAGTGACTCAATGCTGTTGAAGCAAGTTAAACCTTAATTGTCTTGCACTGACCAAGTTCAAGAAGAAACAGCAGATCCAACCCATTGTCAGCTAGAATTGCTGAATTCGACTTCTTATGAACTTAAATCCTAGTTCAGTATTCACATCAGCCATGACGTATCACACATTTGTATGAGTTGGGATTCCTTGTAGATAAGAAGAGAACAGTTCAATCTTGAATGATATAAAATTTGATACTAATTGCATGTAACCGGACTGAATTAACAATTGTAGTTTAATATCAGCATCACTATTAGAAAAGGAATGCAGTAGAATCCCGATTATCCGTGAGTGCCGCGAAAATTTTTTTTAATTATGAACCTCAAAAAAACCAATTTTAATCCAAGACAACAGGGAAAGTACAATAGGCCCTACAGTGAGAAGGTCGAAAATTACTGGCAGGTTTATTGTGCCTTCCTGTAGGCCTTCTCGGAATATGTGGATGAGTGGCAGGCTCTTGCTCTGTAGAAAGGTTTCTGCTGTACTGTACATATTTTAAAAGTTTTACATAGTATGTTTTTTGTACAATAAAACGTAGTTTTTAATGGTGAAATATTTTTTTTCGTGTTTACACCTCATTTTTAGTCTTTTTTTCGGGTTATCTGCGATTTTCGTTATCCGCGAAGCCCTTGCACCCAATTGCGCGGATAATCGATTATAGTTTGAAGCGATATTAATTAATTTTTGAGCATATGTATTTATAAAAAGGAATTTCTACAGTTTGACCATTGGTCATGCTTTTCAAAATAACAGATCATGCCGTACAAGTAGGCTTAAAATGTTTTTAGCATTATAGTTTGTTTAATAGTAATAACAAAACTTTAACATTAATGTTTAACAGTTAATTCTTGCTTCTATCCAGAACTTTATCTGGAAGTTGTCTGTTTTTGAGATAGCTTCTTAGCTTCCATAGAAAAAACAGAAGTATTCATATTAGAATTGAAGCTATTGCTTCTTCATTAGAATCTACCACATTTGTCTTGTGTAGGTGCATTAAGTCTGTTAAGAATGAACTTTCATGTTATCCTCAGCATAAGCATGTAAATTATATAAGCAAAGAGCAGTATCTTATTGTATCACTAATGAAACAGTTATTATCATGAGGTAGCACTTTTCACTTGCCGAGAAAATAAGATCCACTATGGAACTCCAACATTCAAATTAAGTAGCGCATAGAAGATCAGGAATATTCCATTACATCTCATATTTCATAAACTTTAGCAATATTATAAAGATTATGAAATTGTTTTCAGCATTTGTAACTAAGTTAACTAAAAGGTATACGGAAGAAAAAAATTGTTGTAATCTTTTCTGCTGAGTCATATTTGTCACTGACAACTGCTAAAAAAAATGATTTTGATATAAGAATCCAGGTTATAAAGCATTGGTATTGTACCAAATACACTTTATAGGTTTTTTATAAGTATTTGCCAAATTGCATAAAGTTTAATCAGTTGGAATTAGTTATAGAAGTTTGGGTATTGCAATGCAGTAGTGTCTGTTCTGATAATTTAATGACTTACTTAACTGTTAAAAATTATTAAACAAATCACTGGCTTGTATCTGACAAAATATTGTTTTCATTTTTTTTATTTTTGGTTTTTACACACACACACACACACACACACACATACATTCTCTCTCTAATTCTGTAAAATGTAATTTTCAACTTTTCTCAATAGGCTAGACATAAAGAAACAGAGACCTTGGCTGCTGCCAAGGTTTGTGAACTACAAGGAGAAGATGATTTGGACGACTTTGTAGTAGAAATAGAAATACTGACCGAATTTAAACATAGGAATGTAGTGGAACTTCTTGAAGCATTCTTCTACGAAGGCAAACTTTGGGTAAGTTCTGCATATATATTGTTTTGAGCAACTTTAATAAATAAGAAAACATGCTTGCTTTTAATCTTTTTAAAGCTTCCCCACTTGATAGAAGTCTTTTAAGTTTTTTTAAAAAAATACAGTGCTTCTCTTATTTTACTGGTAGCACATTAAAAATTTTGAATAACTATCCTTTAGGTGGCATACGATTTTTTTTTTTTATTGATGTCACTACATCTGCTTTAATAGCTTTTCTGTTGTTATTTAGCTGGTGTAGCATTTTGCTCTACTGGATAGGCATTCTGCTGAGATGCAAGACTGAAGTCAGTGTAGTTTGCCTTTCCTCAAGTAGTTCAATTAAGGACATAAGAGTGTGTGTTTACTTCTGGACTGACATTCCCATGGATGTTTCATCCTGACTTCATATCCATCGTTCAAAGCTAAACAAGAGCTTTTCTTCACTTATCATTATTATAATGTAGTGAATACTTCCCTCAGCACATTCAAAGATTATTTTAAAACATTCAGTGTTTCATTGAGTGTTTGCTGCTGTGTTGCCTGTTCAAAAAAAAAAAAAAAAAGAAAAAAAGTCTTCAAATGCAGATTTACATAAACTTTATTTGTGCATTTATATTACTAACATAAATACCAAATTCTGATGAAGTGCATTCTTCAACAAAAAAAAAAATAGGAAATTGAAGAACTATTAAATAATGAAGTAATTGCAATATTACCAAACATTTACCTTTGCTTCTAAAAAGAAGGATATTATTAAGTATAAAATTACAGTACGAGAACTTTTTTGCCATTCCTATGATTTATATACTTTCCTAAAGCAGAAATGAAATATTATAATGAATACCAATGTATTTATTTTTTAAAATTTAACTTAACATTTAATCCATTACCAACTAGGATACTGTGCATTTGTACTTACCTTACTGTCTTATGTTTCAGATGCTGATTGAATTCTGTGAAGGTGGAGCAGTCGATGGAATAATGGTGGATTTAGAAAAACCTTTAACAGAAAATCAGATTCGATTTATTTGCCATGAAATCTGCCAAGCAATTGACTTCCTACATAGTAACAAAGTGATCCATAGGGACCTGAAAGCTGGAAACATATTACTGACAATAGATGGCGATGTTAAATTAGGTACGAGTCTTTAAATTAGTGTTTATGAGAATGTAGTACACATATGTTTCTCTCTTGATATATATATATATTTTGAATGATTAAGCCAATCTGGGCTAAGCCTTATTATAACAGTGATCTGTTTGATCAAACAGCACAATTTTCATTGTTTTAATCAAGTTTGACTTAATGCCATTAATGTGATTTAAAATTGACAGTAATGAAATATGAGCGACATTTCAAGTGACCTGATTAGTTGCAAAAGCCTTCATTTCTCGTGCAAAGAATTCCAGTGCTGATTTCGTCAATGCAGTTGTTTATCTTCTCAATCTTCACTTGCTTTTTTTTTATGAAAATAAAAATTCTTTTAAGAAAATAGAATCATGTAATGGCTATATATAATGTTTAAACATCTTTGTTATAACCTTACTAGGCCATCTCCCGTGTACAGATTGTTCGTTATAGATATTTGAAGAAGAGATTTATTTAGATGGACGTTGGTTGATATAGATGTTAAATGAAGATCATAGCTTATATACCATACTCCTGGCGACGAATTGATTGTGACTATTCTTTCGAGTGAAGATAACCAAATTCTGATGACTTGTGAATCTAGACAAATTTTCCTCTTTGGCGGAGACTTCAGACAAATTTTACCTGTAGTCAAGAATGGCCGAGATTACGACATTATTAACAGTTCTTTGAAAAGATCTCATCCTTTCTCTCATTGTCCATTTCGATACTAATTGATTATCGATGATAAAACGATGGTTTATATGAGATAATCCAAGAATAATCGATTCCAATGAAAGGGGTTAAAGCAACATTTTGAAGTTTTGAAGACTCTTTTCAAGCCATCTCTTTTTCAAGCATAATAAAATTGGAATAAGTACAACAAAACAAAATAGTTTGAAGCTTAAACAAATTTCAAAAACACGTGAATCAATAAGTTTAGTTGTTTTTACAAAAATATATTAATAAGGTACAATTCAATTATTAAAAGTAATAATAAGAAGAAAATAAAATTTAAGATAATCTAACAAAACTCGATTCCAAAGAAAGCAGTTAACGCAACATTTTGAAGTTCAATAATGCTCATTTTGAATTTGTCGTCACGACCTCGTGACAATAAATGAAAAACCGTTTTCCATTATTGCACTAACATTGGGGCACAACAACAACACAACAATTGCGGAGATATAAGTCAAAAAAACAATATGAAAAGAGTTGTAGTCCCTATGGCCTAATGGATAACACATCCGACTTCGGATCAGAAGGTTGCAGGTTCAATTCCTGTCGCGGAAATATGAAAAAATTATTTCTATTTTCCATTCGCACAGAAAATTGCGCCGGACAGACAGACAGACAGAGAAATAAAAGATTTTAGTAATATAGATTAGTTTCTGCTTATTGTAGTGTTGTTTGTTTTCTCTTGTGAGTGTGAATGTGTTGGATTTAGACGAATTGAATTACCGTATTATTATTTTTTGCTTTCATTACAGCAAAAAAGATTTATTCACTATTAATTCATTACAGTCAGCATTTTTAAAAATTCCAATATTTTTTTATAAATTCTCCAGTATTACATTCATCCAATAAAATTAATTCTCTCACAAATAAATATAGTGGATGATATAACTTATGAGATTCAAGCAGATTACAAAAACCTCATCAAAATCATTATAGAATGTGGTGCCTTGAAATGGACAGTAAGGATTATTTTTAAAGAGAATAATGGAGAAATTCTACATCTATAAGTGTATAGATTTGTTCATCGGATGTTCATAGGAAGTTTAATCAGGAGATTAGAGCTTATTAGTTTGCCAATTCATTTCATTATAGCAACTTTCCTGTTTTCTACCAAATGGGTTTAACTGTTCCTGAGTGGTGAATACCTACTTGCTTATATTGAAAAAATTGAAAGCTTCTGTTTAGAGGCTACTGAAACTAAGATTATGAAAATGATGATGGTGATATCTTATCCATTGCTTTTTCAAAAGTGAGACAATTCACTCCTTGTTAACAGGAAAAACTTTATAAGAAAAATGTAAATGGAATAGAAGTGGGATATCTTCACAAATTTCATTTATTGTGAATCTAATTGACAAGTTTGAACCTTAAGATACAATACCTTTGGAAATTTGTTTAAACAAATCCATCATTTTAAGTAAAATATCTAAATCATTAAAAAGGTTCGATTTGCACATTTTTCTTCTGTCATTGGACTTGCAACTTTTATAAAGGAAGATCATACAGCTTGCATGAAACATTCTCTAATATTGAAAAAGTCTCGTGAAGGTGAGAGATGAATTTGAATAAAAAATTAATGCTTTCTATATATTTTAAAAGTCTCAAGATTTTACATTGACATATCAGAAATACTGAGACAGTCTAGTAAGTCGGCCTTTTCTCCAATTCTCTGATATTCGTCGGTGAGATGGAATCCTGACACCAATAGCATGTTGAACTTGCATTGCACACTTTCTCTATTGGTTTCAAATCCAGTGAACAACTGGGCCAACTCATGATGCCAAACTAGGAGGAATGCTCCTCCAGCCATATTTTGGTGATTGCGGACCAACACAGTGGCACCTTGTACTGCTGAATCCAAGTCTGCCAATGGATCCGGAGCAGGTGTGTATTACCTAACTGGCGGGTATGGTTTTTCTTATAACCTGGGTAATTTCACATCTGTATTTCAAGCAGAAATCTTTGCAATTCTTGCTTGTGCCGGCATCTGTTTGGACAGAAACATCAGGAATAAGAATATTTATATTTTTTCTGATAGCCAGGCAGCACTGAATGCTCTGAATCAGTGCCGCATTACTTCTAAGATCGTTTTCGATTGCCTCAAAACTCTGTCTTTACTGGCACAATTCAATAAAGTTCGTCTTTTTTGGGTGCCAGGACACAGTGGTCATGAAGGCAATGAGAAAGCCGATTCCTTCGCTAAGGAAGGCTCGGAGATGACCTTTATAGGTCCGGAACCTGTTATTGGCTTATCCAATAACATGATTAGGAAGATCTTTCTTAAGAAAATGAGAGCGCTACAGCTCAAGCTATGGCACAGGCTTAAGGGACAAAGACAAGCCAAGATGCTAATTCAAGGACCAAACAATAAACGTTCCTCCGAACTTTTAATGTTACGGAAAAAGGAACTTGGTATTGTTGTTGGTCTACTTACTGGGCATTGTCGTCTCAATAAGCATTTATGGCTTTTGAACATAAAAGACAACCCAGTCTGTAGGAGATGTGATTCAGAAGATGAGACTTCCTCACACATCTTATGTAACTGTGAATATTACACAGCGCTAAGACACAAAATCCTAGGATCTTTCTTCTTAGAACCAAAGGATTTGATTAAGGTCCCTATAAACAAACTACTGGCATTTGCCGTAGCTACTGGTCTTTTTGGGGATTAAGGTTGGGGAAAGTACAATAGACCTTAGGTCGCGGTGCTAGGTATAAATTTACCACCCATCTTTTACATTACATTACATTGTACTGCTGAAAGAGCCGCTTCTGTCTGAGTGAATTCAGGACATGGGTGCAAATGATCCACAAGGATGTTTACAAACGTCTGCAAGTCAGTGATGCCTGCAGAGGTCCTAATTCATGCCAGCTGAAAAAACACACCACACTACGTAGCTGCCCTGAATTGTGCCTTGTTGGCATGTGGGGTTTCTCCACATGTAATCATCCATCTGCTTGAAACAGTTGGAACTGCAATCAGACTATATGTTCCAGTCATCTTGTATCCAGTGGCAGGGTTATGAGCTCAGGTGAGATGAAGAACCCTGTGCTCGCTGTTCTGCAATGGGACCCAAGTGGGCCTTTGACTCCTGTACCCCATAGAAGAAAGAGAACATTTACTGTCGAAACACTTATATTAATTGTGGCCCTAGCATTGAATTGTGCTGTTATCTGCTGCAATGTGGTATACAATATGGATGTTACTAGTGCATGCCAGACGGCCTTGTCCACAATTGGCCAGAGTTGCTCATCGGTCACATTGGTGTTGCACGCTGGATGTCTTCCTTGATGTTGTTTGGTCGCGGCACATCTTTGAAGTTGTTTCCATTGAAAATCCAAATTTTATGTTGATTTCACAGATGGCATCTACTATCACGCCTCCTTCAAAGTCACTTAAATCTTGATGTGCTGCCGTTATCACCGCGAATTATAGAGCAACGAATTGCAGATATCAAGCGTTCAATTGTAGGAGATGTCATTTAATGCAGGGCTATGGTTGTGTGTACTGGAAATGGAAGCTATTATCTCATTTTTTATGGAAGTTTAGTGTAGTTTTTTAAATTAGAACTTACATAAAAATATTTTTAATTTTAAGTTTTTTTCATTTTATAGCTGACTTTGGTGTTTCTGCTAAGAATAAACATACACTTCAAAAGAGAGATTCATTCATTGGTACACCTTACTGGTAAGTTTGAAATATTTATTTATGGCAGTAGTAATTAAATTTATCATGTTGTTTGGAGAGGAACGATTGAATGGGGAGAGTTTCTCTTTGCATTGAACATTGACTTCTTGTTATTAGCTAATATATGAACACAAGATTTGTCAGCCATAACAACCTAAGAGAAATCGTTTCATCTATAATATTAACATCTATAATATAATAATAATCTATAATATAATCTATAATATTCATATATAATATTCAACATTGGATGAATTTCCAGGCCAGATAAAGAGCTGTATCTTCTGTGGATAGAATAGGTCTTGAACATTTCAGTCCATATGTGGGCAATTGTCCTGTTGGAATATAGCACCAAGACAACTCTGAAGGAGTTGTCTGCCTCTAAAACATCCCCGATATATTATGGATGTTAAAGGGATCCTGAATTCATATCAGGTAAGATCGTAAATTGAACCCAAGATATGTACGCCAAGCCATGACACTTGGCGTTGAGCTGTTATACCACTTCAAATTTCACTCCGCAAGCTGATGTTCGCCATGATGTCTTCGAACACGTATGCGACCATAACGGTGCATCAAGTTGAATCATGGCTCATCAAAAACAGGATGTGTTGCCAATCGGCATGCCAATGTCTGTGTTCAAAATCCCTTTGCTGCCTGATGCATCTGTGGTTAAAGATCAAAGGAATTTGCAGGATTGAGCTTCGAGCGACCAGTCATCTGTTAAACAGAATACATTGAACTGTGCTGGAGGACAGAGTCTGGCCTGTGACATTGTTCCACTGTTAACACTGTAGATGTTGCTGTACAATCGATCACTGCCTTGCAGTTGTGTAATTTTGCAGTCCAGTTCCTGGATTTCCGTGCATCAGTCTCATCTGTCCACTGATGCTATGTTCGCATCACTGTACTGGCATTCTGTCCTTTGAGTGACAATTTTGCAGTAAGAAAATCCAGCTACTCTCATCTCAAAACCCTTTCTCTCTCAATTGCTCTAACATAATTAAATCAGAAATGTTGGGGAAAAGTCAACTGAAAACATAAACAGAACCTGCCCTGGGTTCTGAACTTCTATCAGCTCGATATAAAGAACTTTTCAGTAGAAAAATTTTATTTTTAGAAGAAAAAAAAAATTACTAGTATCTATAGTGTTATGTCTAGGTATGAGAGAGGATATTGCTTACATTTTACCATACGGTGCACAGGCTAGTGCAATGTATTATTTCCCTTCGGAATCTAGGGGATTTTTTTACTGAAGTTTAGGCCTCCTAGTTCCTCATTCCTTATAAATAAACAAAATAATATATTTTTTCAATGAAAATATTTATAAAAAGACTTTTTGAACTCTCGATAAACATGGATTTTTTAAGCCCTGAAACTGAAACTTTTCAGATTTTTTAAGGAATTTCATTGCTAGTAACATTATTTTTTTTTTCTAAATATACTATCTGATATATAAGTACTGCATGAAAAATGTGGGCTCTATTAATTAAAGTGGTTTATCTATTTCAAACCTAAAGTTGCAAAGAAAGAAAAGAAAACATGATTTATTGACACATCAAATTTTTATTATGTCAAAAAGAAAAGGAAAAAAACTTTACCCTTATAGGCAATTCTTCTAATGAAAATAAAAATGCTAGAGCTCATAGAACAATGACCTAAAATGATGTTTTTTTGAATGTCCACTTAGTAAACAATTGCCTAAAAATCAGTAACAGTTTTTTTTTTTATAAATAAAAAAAATAAACTACGGTTTTGTACTCTCAAAGGTTGATCACATGCTAAATTTTCTTATGGTAAATTGTCACATGCTAAATTTTATAAATTCAGAAATGAGGTGACAACCATTTGTTGAATTAATATGGAATGTCTCCTACACTTCCATACACAGATCCACATATTATCACTGACTTAATCCTGAATCTTTGAGTTTTATGTTGCACGAGTTACTTTTAAGTTCCTAGAAAAAATGCAACATAGTGGTGGACCATAGTAAGAATAGCACCTATCCTATCTTCTCAAGGATGTCGTAAAAGGCAACAAGTTTATGTAGAGATGTCTAGTTAATTTAATTTCAACTCTTGAGAGATATTTTTCTTTTGTTTAGATTTCATGAGGGGCTTTAGCCCCTCGAGCACTGCCTTCCCCTCCTGGTTATGTGCCTGCCATAGGCCATATAAATTTAAGAATAAATATGATTATATAATAAATGTGATTTTTATTGTGATGCAGTAATTTATGTTCACTATAAATAAAATTCCTTTTTTTTAATCATTTTGTAACCTAAAATAACAAGGTTCTTTTTCTGTAAATATATGATTTTTAAAAAAAGAAAGGGAAAAAATAGAGTGTTCAAATTTACATATTCTTAGAACTTCAGTTAGAAACTTTGCATCTTGATTTTTTAAAAAGCTTCACCATTATACTGACATGACAAAACAAGATGTAAAGACCATTATTGTAGCAATAAATCATTTTTATCATCTTTATTCGCTTCTTTTGAGTTGATATTGTTGTTGAAACGAGTATTTCTTATATTCTGCAGAGTTTGTACTAGTGCTTCAGAACCCTTCTTGGTTTTCTTTTATTATGCAAGGCTTTAAAAAAGTGTTTGGATTTTTTGAAGGAAAAAAAAATGTTTTCATACTTGAAAAACTGTTAAAAAAATATTTACAAGTGAATAGAATTTCTAGGTGTACAAATTAATATTTGTATACTAAAAATAAATTTCAAAAGGCTCGTCTACCTTTCTTAAAAATGTGCATCCATATCTTTTATCTAATGTTATTGTGAATCACCATTACATTACGTTTTTCAACAATGCACTATTGCTATTCAGTAGTGCATTGTTGAAAAACGTAATGTTTGCTCAGCAGTGTGCTATAGTGCTGAACACATTATCACACTTACAGTTATATAAATTAATTGCTTCTGTGACTTAATTGCGTCTTCAAAGAAACTAACATTTTGTCCCGAAATGAACGAAAGCCCTTAGGAGACTCAATGTTTGTAATCTTGACAAGGTAACTACGTCACTAAAGCAATTAGCATACATAAATGTAAATGTGATACTTCTTTCAACTCTTATCAGTTGATTACAAATTTTTATAATTATAATCTGAGAATGTCCTTGAGGAACACTTTTTTAAAGGAAGATGAAGCTTGATTTTGTTTATTAACATAATTGCTTTTGATTTGTATTTATAAATTTTTATTGTCTCTTAATTATTATATGATATTTTGCTTCTTAGGATGGCTCCAGAAGTGGTTCTTTGTGAAACCTTTCGTGATAATCCCTATGACTACAAAGTAGACATATGGAGTTTAGGAATTACATTGATTGAATTGGCTCAAATTGAACCACCTAATCACGAAATGAGTCCTATGAGAGTTTTGCTGAAAATACAGAAGTCTGATCCTCCAACTCTAGACAATCCTTCCAGATGGTAATTTTTTTAAATTTTTTTTTAATAATAGCAAAGAAAACTGAGGGAAGACAAGAGACATACTATTGATATTTTAGAGCTTATGTTGTAATGTAAACTTTTTAATTTTCTATTAGCTTATCTGCATGATAAAATAAGGTATAATGGTTAACTTTTTTAGATGGCAACATTTATAAGGCTACTCTTCAAGTTATTCCCTTTCTAAAATTATAAATTTTATAACTTATAACAATGAAGAAGCTTAGAATTCTCTTTTTTTGTAAATCAAACTTAATTAAAGTCAGTGCGGGGAATAATGATTCTCCCAGAATGCAACACAGCTTATAGATTGAGCTCTCCTAGCCGACCGCTAACATTGAAAGAGAAGAGGTCGCTTCTCTTCTCTTTCAATGTTAGCGGTCGGCCAGGAGAGCTCAATCTATAAGCTGTGTTGCATTCTGGGAGAATCGTTATTCCCCGCACTGACTATAGTATAGATTACATTTCCTTATCAATTACCTACTTTTTCACTTCTTTATGAGGAGATCATACAGTATAATATCTTTGGTGCAATTCAGTTTCCTACATACATTTTTTTATTTCGTTTTAAATATACACAGTTTCTAAATAAATTTGTTTGCAAACATTTTTCATTTATTCAAAGTTTGATTTTTAATCAATATAAAATAGATACTGTGTATGATGTTTCTATTTTCAGATTTTCTTAGGCTTAAATAATTTACTCTAAGTTTTGATCATTGATATGACTTTTTTCTTTTTACGAAAATCTTGATATTTTAATAAAGTTCAAATGAGCTTGTTTATATAAGATCTAAATTTTATTTTGAAAGCTCATCTGTTTTACATTGTCCACTATTTTTGTGCTAATCATATTTTTTATGTAGATTATCTATATTCTTTCTCTTGTCTGTATTCATTCTCTAATGATACATTACACTTGCATCATTAGTAGATGTGTAGCTATCTGATATAAAGAAGTAATCTAGTAGTTAATTTGGCAACATGAGTGCATTGATCAGTCTGGCTTAAGTTATTGAAACTGGTTTGCTGTTTATTTTATGATAGCCTCTTTAACTGCTTCCTTATTCTCAGGGTAACATTTAATTATAAAAGATGTATGTAGTAACATTTAATCCTTTTGATTAGGTTAAGGCATCACAGCTAATATCTTCTTTATGAAAAAATATATATATATATATATATATATATATATATATATATATATATATA
>JAFIDM010002131.1:85404367-85438403 GCA_023159025.1 Thereuonema tuberculata | reverse complement strand
ATATATATATATATATATATATATATATATATATATATATATATATAAATGTTCAAGTTTACCATAAATTTATCTGCTCTTCATACATAGTAAAGACCTACTTTATTGCCTGATTTTTAATGCCTTCTTGCTCCTATCTTGAAGTACTTAAATCTCAATATGCAAGGAGGGCTTTTTTTATGTATTACCAGCTTTAATTCTTAAGTAGGCAACAGTTTTTTGTTTTTTTTTAGAAATGTTCCCTTGCTAACTAAAAATCTATGCTTTTTCTTATTTATGGATGACATATTACTTTGCAGTTTCTCATCCATCAGTTATTTTTTTTAATCCCATCTTGTATATGCTTTCCTTAGATTTAATTTGCCATTACTCTCCTGCATGTTATTGTCAGGTCATCCCAGAAATCCCAACTTTCCATGAAAGCTATTCACCTTAATTATTCATGCATCTACATATTTTTTTTTTTTTTTTTTTTTTTTTTTGGTACTGTAAGTGGTTCATTTTCATTATGGACTGATGAAGTGTTTTTTCTTTCTTTCTGTCCTGTTTCAAGGACTTTTTTGTCTCATTTTCATCATGCCCTTTCCATCTTCAGCTTTCGTAGATTTTGCCTATTTTATCACTCAGAACTTAAAAGATTCACCCATTTAAACACTGCTTTTGATTATCTTCAATAGGTATCCTGTTTCGCTATTTTTTGCAGTGCTAATCACATTAAATTCCCTTTTAAAGAATGTTTTCTTTGCTTATTTAATAGCCACTCCTATTCAGTCTGTTGGCATCTCTTCTACACATCTGTGAATTTGTGACATATGTCAGTTTCTTGATAATTAACTTTTTTACCGTTTCCTAGTGCTTTGCTTTTAAGTGTAGTTCTGCCAACACTAACAAAAAAAAAAATATCATGTGAAATTTGTGTCTTTTTATTATTTTAGTTTTGCCTTACTCTGCTGGCAGTTCATGTGCCTTCACTTGACATTCCACTCTATACATATTCAAATCCATCAACTGTATTTCAGTTAGATGAAAGCTCTTAAATAGGCCCTAGCCCTGACTTTTTTTGCCTGGATGAGGCTTGATTGTCTGGATCTCTCAACCATTTTCTTTTTCTTGGCTGGCCCTCTACGCCTTTACATCTAACTTCTGATTTTCACTTCCCCTCCCTCCCTTTTTTTCCCACTGTCTTTCCTCAGAATATAAAAACAATTCCACACTTGTCACCACTGGGTGAATTTGAATTTTCATTAATGTTTAAGTGAGACGAGCGAAAATAGTTTCTTGACTCAATGCATATCTTTTCCTTGATTGTCCAAACTTGAATTTGCAGTTTGCTTGATGATGCTCTGAAGACTGGCTTTTTATATAAGTTCAGTAATCTACTTTTTGTGTAAAACCAATAACATGCGTAGCAAGATTTCCAATTTCAGAAATTGGTTTTCTCCTACAGTGCTCACGCCGAGAGTTGAAACTCCCAGAATGCAACACAGATTATAGATTGTCCTTTCCTGGCCGTTCGCTAACATTCAAATAGAAGAGGTCGCTTCTCTTCTATTTGAATGTTAGCGAATGGCCAGGAAAGGAAAATCTATAATCTGCGTTGCATTCTGGGAGTTACAACTCTCGGCGTGAGCACTGTAAATACATCCATTTTCAAATATAAGGTAAGGCACTTACCTATGACTTATTCAGCTTACAAATCACAAGTAAGCGATGCAAAATTTAAAAATGCTTTTTTTTTTTTTTTTTAAAGTAACTGTTGTCTGTAAAATTGAATGATTCATTTGTTGTTGTTTTTTTTTTTTTTTTTAAATATAATTCAAAGGTCCAAGGATTTCAATGACTTCATAGCACATTGCCTTATTAAAGATCCAAATAGCAGGCCATCTGCTTGTGATTTACTAAAAGTAAGTGAGATTAAGACAAACTCTCATTCATAATTTTTAAAATTAAAAATTCAAATACAGTAAAGTCCCACAAATTTAGATCCAATTATTAGAAGTAAATTTTAAATAATAATAATAAAGTGTTACCTCCTTTAACGGACACTCCGAATAGCGGACACCTCTAATTGACGGACATTATTGCGAGTCCCAGTCCCTTAAAATAGGACATTCCATGTTATCCACTTCGAATAGCGGACAGTTATTTTAACTGAACAAAAAAAAAAAAATGTTTTTTCGATTAATATTTTGACAAACACATCGTGGTTGTATTGACAATCAGTGTCCCATACATTGATACATTGTATCGTTATCCCTGATTCAATACACGAAACTGAGGCCCTATTTTTCACTGCAATTGCTTTGTAAATGTCAATTCCTCGTAAAACTATCCTATAAATGTGTTGATTAAATTTAGTGCGAATGAAAATGCCGTCAAAAAGGAAGAGATTGGCACTGAAAGAAAAAATTGATGTTCTTGAAGTTGCTGAAAAAGAAAAGCTGAGTGCAAGTTGTCTTGCTGAACGTTTTAAAGTTGGAAAAACTCAGATAAGTGAACTTCTCAAGGACAAAGATGAGATTAGAAAAAATTTGGATGGTGAATTCAAACGAAAATTTGAAACATTTGAAGTTTCGTAAAACTGAAACGAGCAAAATCAACGAAGTGGTCATAAAATGGTTTTGATCAGCTCATTCAAAGAACATTCCTATAAGCGATGTTTGCTTCAAGAAAAAGCCTGGAACACGGACCTTCGACTATGAAGCTCGCACTTCTATGCGAACCATAGCCACCACCACCCTCACATATACTGTAATTAATTTTGTCATTATGTTCAATAAAACAAACTGAATAACACTCATTTAAAAAGGAATATAGGAAATAGTTTGCAATTGTTCATATTCTCTCATAGCGCAATGATAATTGTAGAAATTTAATTAAGATTGTACGTAATTTTTCATTAAATGACATGCTATAAGCTAAAAAATGAAAAAATGACAGTCCTCCCAAATAACGGACGAAACTTTCGGTCCCGTGCCTGTCCGTTATTTGGAGGTAACATTGTAATAACAAAAAAAGCCATTGGCAGCTACATTTAATGAACCTTAATAAAACAATATTATTAACGATCTGTTCCATAATACCTCCATAATTTGATAATCTTAAATAAAATTTCTTAAGGACTTTAATGCAGATTTTTAAGGTTTTATTCTTAATTTAAGTATCTTCAAATTAAAATGAGACAATAGAGAAATTTTTATCAGTTCATCAAGAACATTTCTGTGAAATTTCGTATCTTTGTTACCATATAGACTGATAGGAAAATATTTTAGAAAAATGTGTTCAGTTATTTCTTTATATTACATTATTGCAGTAATGTAGGATGAAAATAAAGAGCCTCTTAAAGTTATCTATCAAGATAAATGCTATCTACAAAATTGTGATCCCAATTTGTGCAGTACATGCAACTTGCAATGTATTTTTTATATGCTTGCTTTAATTCCTGCTGAATCACATTGGCTATTCATCACGTTACCTACAATCTTCTTATTGCGTTGCCTTCCTATTTGCAGAAATCTTATCACTAGCTTATAAAATTACTTTTATATTGATATATTTATATTTTTTAGCTCAATTTCATTGATACTATTATAAGTTAACATTTTGTCAGTTTGAAAGTAATTTCCTAATTATTTCCTTTTTATTTTCTATTTTGAATCATCGAGAAATATTGAATAGCTTATTAACATTAAGGTGCACAGAGTACAAAATTGTTTTAATTTTTTAAAATGAAGCCGAGATTATTTGTGGCAGAACAATTGTGTTGTACTGTGACATCATAGCTATCTTCTAATAAAATTAAGTGATAGCTTAAAGGATTGCTCTTTTGTAGATAGAATCAAAATAAAAACACTAAATTAAAGCACCATGCTACTTTTGAGTGTCCTTACTGGGTTTTCAATTATCTCAACAAATACTGATCATGATTTGTCATTATATTTGATAATTTACTTGATTCCTATATTGCCACTTACCTAAAAAAAAAAAAAATATTAACTATCCTTTCAGCATCCTTTTTTGACTGAAAAAAAAGTCGACAAAAAGGCTGTTCGGGATCTGGTGTGTGAATATAAGGCAGAAGTTGTGGAAGAAGTTGAAGAAACAGAGGAAGAAACTTCTGAGGTTTTGAATAAAAACATTTTTTTTCTTCTTAACATTAAATTTATATAATATTTGTTTTTAATAACTTGAACTTATAGTTTTGAAAACTAATTGCCTTTTTTTAATTATTATTTTGTAAATTAATGTTTTCATCCTTTTTTTTTTTTATTTATTTAAATGTTTATTTTTAATTATAGATGTCTATATCTGATATAGATTTTAATAGGACAAAGTTGATTTCAGATAATCATGAAATTACATCAGAATTTAAAAGAACTTGTCCAAAATCTTATTCCATTCCTTTTCCATATACATGACTAGTACTTCTATTACAGTACAAATATAATGATCTTTCTAATTATCATGTGAATTTTTTTTTATTTCAACAGTGTTTTTCTTATTTATTATTTCAATATAATAACAGGTAACACGTGCAAGTATAAATCGTGCATCGTGTCTCAGTTTGGAGTCTGTAGCAGCTGCTGACACCATTTCCAACTTAAGTGAACCTATGGAAGAAACAGAAATTAAAGTTGTAGACAAAGGTAAAAAATCATCTTTATATTTGTTCCAAAGATAAGATAAATATTCACAGATGCTTATTTTGATTGGATCGCATCTTCCATTTTGCTTTTTTCTCAGTAATGAATCATCTATATAAATAAAATTGTAAATGTTCGTTTGTTCAAAATCTTAAATCTCCAAAAGTTCTTCACCGATTGCTTTGAAATTTTGACACAACGTTGCATTTGAATACGCGCGTTTTTATATACCTATTATATAGATGTCACACCTGTGACAGGTAAAAACATGCTTTTTTGACAACCCCAGGTGTTTGGGCCAACCCACAATACATCGGAGTTAAACGGAGAAGCTACAACGGGCTGGAAAGTTGTACATTCTCCGATCTCGATATTAATTTGCTAAATAAATAAAGTTTTTGTTTTTAATGCTATGTATGCAAGGGTTCCGGAGCGAAGCGATGGTACCCGGCTAGCTTATAAGAAATAGAAAAGAAGCATGTGTTTTTCCATTCAGCATTGAGGGATTCTAGACAACAGCTTAGATAAAATTCATTCTATCTCACATCAGAATATTTTTATATCATCAGTTTTATCACTTTTTATATTCAGGCCAAAATTGCAATTGGATGTTATCATAACTTTCTTGTGATAATCTTTTATTAGGCATCTTCTGCTGCCTCTCTCTATTAATTATGATGTTTCAACAATAGTTTGAAGATTACAAATAAATTAATAAATCTTTAATATTCTCATTTGAACTTAGTGACTAAACGTATTGGTTAAGTGAATAATTTACTTTGCAGTTTTTAATTATTTATATTAAAAGCTTCAGTCATTATTCTGTGCAGTATCTTGGAAAGAGTAAATCACTTCCAGTTGGCTAAATTAGTGTTTATAATTTATGGGTAAGGTAATAAAGATTCATATTTATAGTTTTTAAACTTTTGGCTCTCGCCTGCTCTTCATTGGCACCCCAATTTTTATACTTACCTAAATTGAAAGATGAATCAAGAGAACCATTGTTCTTCAGACCAGAAACCATTTGCAACATAATTGCTTTAAAAAAAAAAGATTCAACAAATGTACTGTCAATGTTAATGTTAATATGAATTGTCTTTTCAGATAGTGACAAAAAATTTGGATGTTTCAGAACTAAAACAGAATCATATGTAACTGAAGGATTACATTTAAGATTATTATATTTGTGGATATTAAAGTTTGTTTTAAGTTGGCTAGCTATCCATTCAAACATACTAATTAGCAAAATCATAAAAAAAAAAAAAAAAAAAAAATACATTTAAAATTGAGAAACAATCAAGATTTGAGGGCCAAAATGCACTATGAGATTTTTTTTTTTTTTTTTTCTGGTCATTTCTTACATAGTTCTGTTCTGTCAAGTGTTTGGTTTTCTCAGGCACCAATAGATTTCCAAAGCTAGCCTGTGGAATTGATTGAGACCATATTAATAATAAGATACTAAGGAATACTTGAAGCAATTATCTTGGGAAATTGATGAAAGAACATTGATGATTTTTTTGTTTGCTTGCTTTTTGAAAATCCCATTTTTCTGATGAATTATGTTGTTATTGGAATGCTTTCTATTTTGAAAAGGCCCTCCTTACGCTCAAACAAAGATTAAAATTTCTTTTTTTTTTTTTTTTTAAATAGATGCTAAAGTAGAAGATAACTTCAAAAATGAAATCCATATGGAAGAATTACCAAAAGATGGAAAAGATGTGCCCGGAGAACCTGAAAAGCCTGTAATAGTTCCACCTCCAGTAGTAACAAATGTACCTCAAGAAACAGAGAAGCCAGAACAGATTAGTGAGGAATTAGTTAGTCGTGACGAAGGAAGAATTGAGAATCACATCACTGAAGAACTGCCAGCACCCACCCCAATGGAAGTTTCTGTACAAAAAATTAATCGGTTATCACAGACAGAAGTAACAGTTCCAGAAGAAACTGAGAGGATTCCAGATAAACTTCCTGAACCTTCCATAGAAGAGAAATTACCAGTTATTGAAAGCAACAGTGATGATGAAATTACAATAGAAAAGTACTTTTATTTTGTTATTTTTTTCTTATTATTTTTTAAATTTAAATTCCTATTTCATGTTCTTGAGATATCTTCTGTTAAAACTTGGATTCCACATTTATCAATTATATTACAAAGTAGTTTATTTTTTTAGTATGAATTAGAATAAGTTTTGAATTGCAAATTATTTGACTTTGAAGTAATGTTTTTTCTGTGAGGCAAGACCTTTTTGAATGTATATCAAATTAACCAGAACACGACCTCTGATGTTTTTCACTAAACCTAAAATATAGTACCGTAAAACCATGCAACTATGGTCCTGCTATACAACTATGGTCCAAGAATACATTCAAAATTCGAAAGGCACTCTGTTGTGATTCGCCCATTTCTAATTTGCCCATTTCTAATACACCAATAAACTTGCGTGAAATCCATAAGTTGGCGCTAAATCACAACAGAGTGCCTTTCGAATTTTGAAGGTATTCTTGGACCATAGTTGTATAGCAGGACCATAGTTGCACGGTTTTACGGTAGTAATAAAAAAAAATCTAATTTTTTAAAGCATTATTTACAGTTGATTAATGCATAGTTCTTAATTAAAATATTGCATTTATTAATTTGTGGTGAAATTAAAGTAATTTTGTATTCCTATCTTGATAGAATAGTTATGTACGTTAGTTTATAGAACGAAACTATTTTAGCACTTTAAAAAAAATGTCAAGGCAGTATTTAAAAAGGCAGATGGGCATGCTAAAGGTTAAAACAGTTGGCTAAAAAAAAAAAATTCAAAATTTTAAAGGATTTTTTTTTAATAAATATCAAAGTTAAGAGCTGTTTAGTGCTCTGTTTTATGATTCTATTTGATGCTGGTACACGGTCACCTATAGGCTTGTCCAAGGTGTTATGTCAGTTTAAAAAATAATAATAATAAAATGTTGAAATATCTTAAGCTTTTAACATGTTGATTGTATTAGCTCCCATGCTGAAAAGCCTCATATCACTTACCTAAAACTTCAAATGAGTTCAGCAGAATGAAATTTTCTTCATAGTAAAAAGCTCCTGTCATCTGTTAAATCCATTAGATACATTCATTATTTCAGAAAATTGAATTGTAAAGTAAGAATAAAAATCATAATCATTGGGGGATTTCCATATTAATTTAAGATTGCAATTAATATTGTGATTGTTTTTAATAAATAAATAAAGTTTGGTGTCTTTTCATAAAAAAATTAATTAGCTTTATCTTCAATAGGAATCCTACTTATCTGCCAGAAGATGACGTTTCGGATGAAGCAGAATTAAGTAAGGAGACATTTTTTAATGTTTAACAAAAGTTTTTATTAATTACAATTAATATTTTCCTTTACATAAATGTTAACCCATCCTGTTGAGTAATATCTGATGAATATATTGAATCATATACAAGTTATAAATGGACGCATGTGTTCATTTTTTTTTATGCAATATTATTTACTATATGTGGTGTAGTTGATATGTGTAAATGAAAGTATATAACAAACAATTAGTTTATAGTGGATTCTGCAAAGAAGAAATACAGTTTTGAACATTTACAAATTACCATTCTAAGAGAAATACATTGTTTGCCCGATTTTAACTAATCAGGGGTTCTTACTGGTGTTGAAACCTCTCAGTTTGACTTGGGAATATCTGATATATTCAGCTGCCAAGATAGATTTTTGTTATGTCCTTATACAAAGAATTGTCTTGTTGGTCTCTTTGAAATGGTATTTTGAAAATTGATTGGCATTTGGAAATAAGCTTGAATGATCAATGAACCTGAAGTTTAGAAATAGATGGTAACTTGTACTTTAAATTTAGATACCAATAGTACACTCATTGCCTAAAAAAATTAAGCTACGCAGACAAATGATCCGGAAATAACAAAGCTCGGTCTACGGCACAGTCACAAGTAAATGTGCCACAGATTGCAGTTGGACTGTGGTCATTTGAAGTCATCATATGACCGCTCTGTACTTTATAATCAATGTGGTTGTGGGTGCAGGTCTCTGAATCCACAGCATGCTTCAACAATGCATTCGATGCAGTTTTAGGCAACTGACTGAGTTTTGGATAGGTCATATCATTAGACTTCATAAGGCAGTCTGGTTGTTCCATTGGTTGCTACCTGGACAATACTATACCATGTGATGGTGTTGGAAGCAGTGGAGACCTAGGCAAACTACCACAAGAGAGGATTGTACCACAAGACAGGTGCGACCTGATCCTAGGGTGTCCACCATCCAGAGACATGTAGCGGCATCACTAGAAACCCCTGTCTCTACCAGCATGATTGTGAGACAACTTGCAGAACAAGATTTGCATTCTCAGCACTGCTTAAGCTGTGTACCATTAACACCTCACCATCAGCAGTTTCGTTTGCAGTAGTGTAGTGAGCGGATGACATGGACGGCTGTGGAACGGCAATGAATTGTGTTAGTGACGAATCCAGTTTCGTCTTGACATGGATAACCATCATACTTGAGTATGGAGAATCACTAGGCAGCATAGAAATCTGGATTTCATTGTTGAGTAACTCAGTGCCAGGACTGGGTGGTGTCATGGTGTGTGGAACCATCTCATACAATTCTTGACCTCTGATAGTAGTGATCAGGGGAGCATTAACAGTGCAGCAGCACGTTCCGGAGATTCTGGGCATCATGTGCTTCCCTTCATGGAGTGGCTACAGCAGTCCATTTTCCAACAAGATAATTTCATATACAGCACACGTTTTACTGGATTGCCTACGTGCTGTCTACACCCTTCCTTGGCCCGCCAGGTCTCCAGAGTTTTGTTGCTCATTGAACAAGTGTGGAACACCTGGGACGACAGCTTCGGCCTTCAATGGGTATGAGGTTCTGGAGCTGAGTTACAACAGCTATGGAGGATCTTCGCCATGATAGCATTAGACATCTCTTGTAACTCCATACCAAGCCGAATTGCCACAGTAGGGGCTGAGGCAGTAGTAATGGGATTCTTGACCTGTAGTGTTTTACCTGAATAAATGGGCTACGTGCTGTGATATTGTAATCAGTTATTTGCATCATCATTCTCATTACCTACGCCAAGTATCATCCCATTTTGACTACTGCTTCTAGGTGCATTAAATTTTGGGGGGAAATTGAGTGTACATAAAATTTGTGGAAAACTTCTTTTATTGCTTTTTCTAATTGTTCAAAATGTATTTCTTTCCACCTCTTGATAATGCTGCTTGTGCTTTTTTCTTTTCTTTTTTCATGATATTTTTTGTGAGCTCTCAAAACAATTAAATGTTATTCTTTAAAATTACATTCCTTCCAAGTCTATTATTCTCTTTATTAAGCATGAATAAAACCATAACTAAACAAACGTAGTAAAACCTCAATGCATCGTTTTTTTAACATGGAAAACAAAAATGAAAAATAGGGGTAAACAGTAGTTCTTGGAAACATTAAAAATTATAGATAAGAACAATTTCATGATTATCATTATGAAATCCATGATACGACATTACAGTATATTTAAAACACTACTTCTTGCAGAAATAATCTTTGATTGGCATTTGTTTTATGCAAACTTAATGTCTCAATTCGAAATACTATTTTCAAGGTCTAGAATGCTTTTACAGTCGCCATCACTTGTGCATAAAAGAAAGATTTTTACTTTCATTTGTGCTATGAAGAATGACTCTCAAAAACAGTGTTGTCAAGTCTTCACCTAGTCCAAGGAAAAGGATGGAGAGCAAAGAGAACAGATTGCAATTCCATACTATTTGATGAAGCACTTTGTGAACTGCACTTGTAGCTGGTTGGCAACATTGAGGTTTAGTATTTCCTGGAGTTATAGTTTCTACTAAAGAAAATGTAGCCAAAAATCATGCATTCATGCATACAACTGATGGAAGTGTGGGAAATAGTGTTGTTTATGTAGTCCTAATTTGACTGTATGCAAAGTTACTGCAAACGAGACTCTGGGGTATTTCCCACATCATTAAAAGAGAGACAGACGAGACCTTTCTCGTATTATTGTTCAGGAATCATCTTCAGGTCTGAAGACGATTCCTGAACAATAGGACGCGAAAGGCCTCATCTATCTCGCTTTTAACACTGTGAAAAATACTCCAGAGTCTCGTTTGCAGTGTTATTTATATCGGGCTAGTACTGGGACTAAATATAGCAAACATTATATGCAGAGAAATGAAGGAAACAGGGACAATACAATGAGGTTCCACTGTAGTAGATTTTTTTTTATCTGTTTGATAAAGGAGCCTCTGTGGGAAACCCCTAAAATTTAGTTATTTGTTTAGTTATACCATTTTTTTTATATTTTTTTTCAAGTGTAAAATGTTACTAGGTAATGCTGAAAAGTTGGAGGAGTGACACATTTTGGAAAAAAAAAAACCTGAAATTTTATCCTTTACGGAAATTTGCAAGTGTTTCGGTTTTTTTTTCCATTTCACTCTGTAGTACCCTGTTACATGTTTTAGTTAGGTTAAATCAGTATTTAAGTTAGTACATTGTAGGAGAAATAAGAAAAATGAAAAATCATATGCATCTCAACAACAATAATGGCAATAAAAAACAAGTTTGCTGTTACTTGTTTTTGCTGCGATCTAAACATTAATCATTATGTGATTATAATTTCTTTGATTTTCTTTTTTTTTTTTTTTTTTTTCTTTTTATGTTCAATCCACTACAATTTTCTTTAATAATTATTTAAATTTTTTTTTCTCTATCTTCAAAAATGGAAAAAGTAAAATGCTTAGGAAGCAATTGTCAAGCTGGAGTTTTAAACAGAAATACTTTTGCTGGATTAGGAGTAACTCTTCTATTTTCTAATGTAAATAATCGATTGACATGCAATTTCGGTACTTAGATTAAAATTCCCAGCATACTAAATCAGGGACAGCAGCTATGTTATATCTTGTTTGCTTTGATCTGCAGTTCAGAACATCGATTGCTACTGTTGTCTTTTGCACTGCTTAGATCTATTGATGCCGTGAAAGCAACATATAATAAAGCAGCATAATTATGGCGATTAATACAAATGCTAGTTCTGTCTAAGCAAAGCTTAATGGTAAATGAAAGGAATGCTCGACTTTACATATTATCATTGTCTCTTACCAGATGATTTAAGATATAATCTCCACCACTATCATATGTGGTCGTAGATGTGTTATCAAAGCTCGGTTACTATTCAGAGCTATTTCCAACATTTTGAAATTTACCTTCCATTCAACATCAAGTTGCAGCTTATCAAACCCAAATCAACTGCATTTTACATGCCACATGTCACAGCATCTGCACGAATATAATGTGGAAATTCCTTCATGATCTAACATATCTCCTGTCATATGTAAAAACATATTGGCCTCATGTTCAGTACTGTATGGTGTTCACAACAAGGGTTATTTTATTTATTTGTTTATTTATTTAGATTATGAATTTTTGCTGCTTTCTTAAAGTCGACCCCCTCCAACATCTTCAGCAGCCTTTTAGGAAATTATTATTTACAATTGGTTTTTGCCTTCTTCCTAGCCAGGCTGTTTTCCTTGCCTGCTCTGTTAGGTCTAGTTCAAGAGATGCTTCCTGGTTCTGAGTCGACCTCGTGTTCCCGTTGCTGTGTACACTGTGTGGTCTTCTCATCGAGGTTTTTTTTGTATCAGCTCTAATAATTCCTTCCCTCTGTTATCATTTATTAACAGCTGTTGTGTATTTCTTTTGGCAACTTTACCATCGGCCAAAGCTTTATTGCATGCCTTTCACTGTTGTTCGACTCAGTTTCCATGGATTCTGTTACATAGCTAATTGCCATACTTTATCAATGTTTTCATTGCTGCAGATTTTATTTTATCAGAAGTCTGCTTGACCTCTAAATGAAAGGCATTTTTATGGTTTCTGCATTTCCTTGAAGCTTATTGTACCAGCTTGCATGGATTTTGCTGATTTGTTATGCCATGTACCATGTTTCTTTTTATGTTTTCCATATTGCAGATTTTTTTTTTTCCTGGTAACTGTCTGATTTCCAGAAACAGGACTATCCCTTGGTGAATTTCTTTCACAACTGGCCATTTGTGAAGATCCTTGAGTTCTATGTGCTTACAATGGTCTTTCTCTTCATTTCAGTTCAGTGCTAGGATTCTCCTTTTGAGAATTCCCTATTTCCATTATCTTCTTTCTATAGGCATTTTATTCTTTTCTCAAAGTTGTTCCCAGTTTCATGTGTTTCTTTGTAGTAAGTTATCTTGCACCAGACTTGAGACCTATTCCTCACTTTTAAAGTCCATACTTCTTTCTAATTTCCTTTCTACTTATTTGCATATTAGTAAATAAACATCAACTTAACCAAAAATATATTATAAAATATATTTGTTCATCAAATTTTTGGAAAGTCTTCTTTCCTTTTTCAAGTTTTTCTAAACAATGAAATAGTTAGAGATGTCAGATAACATTTATGTGAAGATATATATTTACAAAAATATATATCTTTCTATATATTTTTGGTGAAGATGATGTTTATTTACTAATATTTCTCATTTTATTGAATGGTTCATGCTGTGAAGAGCAATGAAGAATAATATTGGGTAATTGATTATTTGGTCCTAACCTTCTTATTGTCAAACGCATACATATTTTATTTGTATTGCTCATAGATTATTTGTAAAACATAGATTGAAGCTTGTGATCTGAACAAATTTTGGCAATTCAAATGTTTATTCACCTTATTGAATTCCTGATATAATAGATGGTGCTTGCCATGCCTATTCGCGCCATTAGTATTTCTGGTACTGATGCTAGTTGGTGAATCCATTTTCAGCTGAAGTCATCTTCGGAATTGTCTTCTCCTTTTCTTTTTTTTTGAGGTTCTTGCCATTATTTCTTTCTGACAAGGTTTTCTTTCAGTCTTTATCTGACTTAGATTTGTTCTATCCCAAGCGGGACAACATTTGTATTTATCTGTAAGAATGACTCTTACTCACAGCTCTTTTACAGCTTTTTGACTCACTAGTTGCATCGTATAGTCAAGATTTCTTCATAAAAATAAATGAAATCCTACAGCATTTTCTACAACTTATGACTCCCACCTTTTCATAGATACTTTAATCCTAATACTTTTTACCAAATTCATCACCTCTCTTGGATCCATCGCTGTCTGATCATTTCTCTCTAGAACATATCACCAGTGGATTAGAAATGCACGGTTCAGTAATCTGCTCCTGTCTGATACTTCTTTTCCTTGCCAGTCTCCATCTGTTATGTACTGAATGCCATCTGCCAGTTCATTCCAGCTAACTTTATTCTGTGTGAAATCTTTTCACACTATATATATAAGTTGACCAATTCTTCTTGTTGGCCAACACCATTTGTTTCTGCTGCATCCAATCTGATGATTTGCAGGTTAAACATTTTTATCCTGTGTTGTCCGTCAGTATAGTGGTTAACAGTACGAAACATCAACTTTACCTTCTTATGTCCCGAACGCTGTGTACCATTTAGCACTGAACAGGTTTAGACTAATATTGGTTTACTTATCTCGAATAGACCTACCATTTTAAAACTCTTATATCATCCATCTATTTAATCTGCCGTATCGTCAAATATGGCCAGAGGTAATGATGCATAAATGAACCATTTTGATTGATAGTCTGTTCATCTTGATCTTCATACCATATATGTTTGTGAGCTTTGTGTCATACCACAGTCATCTATACCAGTTCTTAATGGATGGATTCATAAGGCTGTTATTTAGCTGTAAGTTCAGGTTAAAGTTAACTAAAAAATATATAATAATCAGCTTCAGTTTTCCTTATTGGTCAGAAGTGATGCTATTGCTTCTCTATTATTCTACAGTACAAGAGGATCTTCCTTCTTGAGCCTCTCCATGCTGTATTTGGCTCACTTTGCTTTTGTCTTATGCTTGGAACTGCTCCTGTGAACCCTTTTCCTTGTACCTCCCTTCTTCATTGCCTTTCCAGAGACACTTCCTAGATCCTTCTCTGTTGTGAAATTTTAATGTGGAATAAAGAAAAATATGGAGGTTTTTTTGTTTAAAAGCATAACAGTTTGTTTTTGAAGAAATGTTACTATATCCAGAGTCTTCTCTGTATTCTGCAGCTTTTGTGTATCATTTAGAATGAGAAGATGCTGGATCCACCTACATTAGATGGGTGTTGAAATAGTACAGTGCTGGTCAATCTCAATTTTCTGGGATAAGTTTTGTGAACAATATTCAATATTTTTAATTAAAATTTCGTGTATTGGAAGCTAGAATTATTTGAAAACCTCCATTTTTTTTTTAATACAAATAATTGATTCCTTTGCATTTTGCTTGGTTTTATTTTTAATTTAAATTAAAAATTAGTTGATTGCAATTGAATAATTAGTTGATTTTAAATGTTTCTGCATCTTTTTTAAATTACTGTCTCTTTTATTTATTTATTTATTTATTTTTTTTTTAATTTCTAGTGGAAACAGAAGCAGTCAGTGATGACAAGCAATCTCCTCAAGTATCTCCTGTTTCTGCGAAGCCTCTTCCTGAACAGCTTAAGGGAGCTGAAGCTGTTGCCGAAGAGACAGTTTCTAAGCTTCTGGACCAGGCTCTGAAAGAACAAGGATTACCCAAATATTCCAAAGAGGCTGTAAAAGAAAAGGAGGAGGCTAAAGGAGAAGTAGTGATTTCCACGTCACCAGAAGCAAAAGAAGGTGAAGTTACCGTAATGACTGTTAACTATCCATTGCCGAGGGATGTAGCAGATAAGAAAGCAGAAACATCGCGGTTAGAGCACATTTCCATTGTAACTGTTGGTGACGACGAGAAAGTTCTAGACTCCTCATTAATTTCTGAGAATGTTCCTCCCCAGCCCTTGCCAGAAAAGACTCAGCCATTGACAATATTTGTAGAACTAGAAGGAACAACTGTTGGAGCCACAGATGTCGACGTAATGTCAGAATCTGAAAAGAAAAAGCATAATAAGAAGAGTGAGGTGAACAATGATGAGGTTTTCATGGAAATTACTGATGTTCCGGTAGAAAGTAAGCAGCCCCTCGATGACAGACCCAAAATCAAAGTCAATGTTAATTTAAAACGTGATAGTTCTGCCAGTGCTTCCCCCCCTCTTTCACCGCAGATACAGTCATTGGAAACAAAATTAAATCACATCGAAATTCTTCCAAAATCCTCTGGCCATAGTGATAGTGGAAGGCATTCTCGAAATACCTCTGCTGGAAGTAGTGCATTTGGAACCCCAGTGATGATGATAAAGCAACAAGAGCGAAATGCCGACAAGTCAGATACTGAAAGTGTCTGTACAATGGACAGCAATGAAAGCAGAAGCAGTGACAAGGAGAATAAGGTAGTGGCCACTGACGATCATCCTCCTGTTGTCTATAGAAAGAAAGACAGGGAGCAGGTGAGAATGGAAGGATGTTGATATCTTAATATTCTGTTTTTTGAGAGAATTAAATGATTTTAATAAAATAGCATTTATTTACTTAGCTATTAAAAAAATATTACTGACAGATTCCTACCTGTTGCTTATATATTACTCAACAGTACTCTTTGTTTATTTGATTTTTGTAGTGTTGAAATCTCTTGTAGAATCAAACACTCAATTTGCATACCTTTATTGTGATTAGAAGATGGTCCTTGTACAATTATGATTTCTCATCGGTTACAGGCAAAAAATTGATTGAATTTAGTAAGAAATGTAGTAGTTTTTGAAGACACATGATTTAGTTATAGGCATCACAGGAAGTGCATATCCTGTTCTGCAGTACAGTTTCAAAGAAGTGAATCATTAGTTAGGAACTATAATCCAGGTCTTTCTGGCTGGAGGGGCCTAAATTGAGTCTTTGCCCATAATCTTAGTTTCTTGAAAATATTATTGCACTGTCCCAGTATCATAAATTGAGTTTAATGTCCTCTCCAAATGGCAATTGTTCTTCGTTCTAAAGAATTCCTGAAAAAGGTTGGCACACCTAACGCTATCGTTGCTAACTGGAAAGGTTTTAGAGAATGATCACATATACCGTATTTACTCGCATAATTTCCCCCATCACGTATTTTCCCCACCCCAGTTTTTGTGGATTACAAAATTCAATTTTTATTTTTATCGCATAATTTCCCCATCTCTACTTCAGCGCGTTTCCAACACGACCTTGACTGGCGGTCAACTCACGACGACGCGACAATCTACCATTACTATCGCATTTCTCTATCCCACGCTACTTTAGGGGAAAATTCCACCCCCTCCCCAGTCGGTACAAGAGCAGACTCCTTCTGAATCAGTACAACAATTTCGAGTGTTTTGTGAAAACGTGAAGTTCACGAATAAAGTTAAGTTCTCTATTAGCAGGCAGCTGATGCTGACGTCATGCAGTGAGCAGCTATAAAGATGGCGGGCTGCGCTGCGTGAGTTACGAAATTACGTCACAGTTGCACACACACTTCCGTGCATGCCTATTGCTTAACTGTACTTTGAAGAAAAAACAAATGTTGAGATGTGATTTCTTATATTTTAAATGTTACGTGTTAATAAAATTGTTGTTAATTACATTTCTTGCTTTAAAAATCAATATTTAACATGGTTTTCCTTACCCTTTCACCATATTTTTTTTTCCTCAAATTGAAAAACATCGCGTAATTTCCCCACCCCCCTTTTTTTTGTCAAAATATTGATGAAAGAAAAGGGGAAATTATGCGAGTAAATACGGTAGTTTAATCACTTTCACCATCCGTATTTGTATTGTGGGTGTAAGATAGAGTTTCCCTGTAGTCTCATCCTGAAGGCTGAGAAAGTTCTCAGTTTCGGTGATATAGAAAATAGTTATGAAAATTTTGAAGGTAATTTAAATTAGTAGTAAGTTATATTGAGAAGTTCGGTTAGATATGACATTATCTGGAATGTTTTAATTTATTTTGTTCCTGTTTGAAATTAGTTAGAATCTTACAAATACAGGTGAAACTTGGATAATTCAAAGTTGAAGGGACCAGAAAAAAAGTTCAAAATATCCAAAAATTAAAATTACATATATTCTCTCAAACAGAAGAGATAAATAAAGAAGATTAACTCCACGATCAAACATACACACAAACTTTATCTAAGAATACTCTACATTTTGTTTCATTAAATCAAACATTTTTTGCTAGCTTAGTTATTCATCACTTAAAATAAAAAAAGGCAGATATTTTTAATTGCTTCATTGAATGCAATCTTTGAGTCATAGCATATGATTCCAACTTATCAGTTGATACAAAAATACATTCCAACCCTCGCTTTTGTTTTTCTTAGAAAATCTGTTAAAATAAATAATGTATCTTAGCTGAGAAAAGTCTCTGGAACAATTTCTACCATAATATTTTAAGGACAATCGTACGAAAAATTCGAATTATCCAAAATAAAATTTGAATTATCCATGATTTTTTAACATTATTTTAATACAGAATTCTAGGGACCGAGCAAAAAATTTGAATTATCCACAATTTTGAATTATCCAAGTTTCATAGTAATATATTTTCTTAGGATAATTGTGACAAATTTTTGTCGGTAATCCACTAGATAGGTTAATTTTTATATTTTTTTCTGTGTTTTAGTAATCATCAGTATGTTAGCATCAGTAAGTATATAAATTTAGTTTATATGAATATCGATTGTGATGTAGTTTGGGACAGATTATTCAGTGTGTTTTGTGTTAAAAATAAATGAAAGCAAGATAGTTCATAGTTCTTCAATGACAACTCGTCATTCAAGTCAGAATTCAGAAAAAGACAGAACCCCCCCCCTTCTTTTTATTTTAATCTTTTTCTCCCAATTGAGAAACAAAAAAAAAAGGAATTTTTTTCCTCCATAAAAGAAGACTTCAGTTAACCCTTCAAGCCGGTAAGACGTACACGGGTACGTTCTCTGCAGGGATAGATAATTGGCGGCCCCCTGCTGTTAATGTTCATTCAAATTCTGTATTTTTGCGCAGACCGAGAGATAATTACTTAAGCTTATAATTCACTGGCGGAATTTAAATTTCTGCACTATATTTTAGCCATTAAAAATGTTTCTTTCAGTTTCTTTGTTTTCTCAATAAAAAAAGTACCGGTTGAAAGACATATTCAGAAAAGAAACTCGCAGGTCTGAAGGGTTAAACTAATTAAAACAGTGGCACTGGAGGTATGCAATATGATATTCATCCTTATTTGTTAAAGTTTGTGCTGACAACAAGAATCAAACAAACATATAGAGCCTGTTGTTGAATGAGTAACGAGCAAATAGCAAATTTATTTTATATTTAGAAACATTTTCTAATCTTTTTGTAGTTGGACATAATGCTATATACCATAAAATTTTCATTAAAATCGTAGTTAACAATTAAGACTTAGATGATTAGTTTACTATCTTTTTAATATTGAATTACTATCAGATTTTCTAATATTTCTGTATAATTTTTCATTCTTGTAAGTAATTTCAAGAAGTACCCAGCTTCTGTAAGTGACTTCCTCCTTCTTCATTACACATTGCATGAAACATGTAAAATACACAGTCACTTTACCAGTTACTTCAAAAGAGACTTTACTCTTTGCTTTACTTATTCTGTCAGTTGTTCGACCTCCTTCCTTTTCACCTTTGATCTTTTCATCCTATTTTAAAAATAAACATAATACAGATACTGATAATAAGCTTGAAAATTAGTTGCATGTATATTTATAAACAAGAAATTAGATTATTGTTTTTCTTTTAAAATTATTGATTTTTTTTTCTGGATATATAATTTAATTTCAAAATACATGTAGAAATTTATTTTCAGTGTAGTTGCACACGATTTTTATGCTTTAGAAGTTAAACATTGTTGATACATTTTTGTTGTAAATTTATTTGATTTTGTTTAAATGGTTGTCCTAATTAGTAAGATGTATTATTGTTCTGCCTGATTATTACGATGCATGCTGTTAATATTTAAAAAAAAAAAAAAAAAGAATGATTTAAATATAGCCTGAAAATTTTTTCATTGAATCTCCTGATTTTTCTTTCACAGATTCGATATTTTACAAATGTTTTGAGATATCTGATGCTGCTCTTGATGAATTGATAATTAGCCATTTAGTAAAGTTGGCATATTTTTAAATTTAAAGGAAAAAAAAAAAATATATTGACTGCTTTACATCTTTAAGCTTTTAAAATTGAGGAGAGCATTAGATCTACAATCTAAGTGTCAGTCATCTTCTTGGTGCCTTCAAACTGCTGCAAACTGAGTAGTCCTAACTGATCAGTATCCTCATCAAACACAGTTGTTGTAGTGTAACATTAGAAATAACTGAAAGATATTTTTCAGTTAGTTTTTTATTTCGTGAACATTAATGGAATATCTTGGGAACTGATCAAAAACAGAAACCATTCATTTGAAAGTCGGCCTACTTTAGCTTAGGCTTAGAAAGCACTTATAAATAATAAAGATTAGGGAAAATACTGTTGATGACTACAATAGAGAATTCTGACAATTCCAAGGCACTTATGTGAGCCTTTTGTTAAAGAAAAAGAAAGAAAGGGAAACAAATATAAACTTAAAGATGACAAGATATGCTTATAGTAAGACTATCACATAAAACTTTTTTTTATATCTGAACTTAATAAGGAAATAATGTTAATTATATGTTAAAACTAAAATAAGAAAAGACAAATATTGAACAAAAACCATTAAAAAAACGGGCCTATCTTGTTTAAAAGTATTTTTCACTCTGTTACTATATATACTTACATCTATTACATTTACAGTGTCATATGTTTTCTATTATTCATTCAGTTGAATTTTCTTTTAACTTTTTAATATAGTGGTACATATTATTTTAAATTTGAACATTTGAACATTTAAATTTGAACATATATATATGATTCACTTACTTTTATTATCATCTGCTGACTTTAATGCAGCTTTTTTATATCATGACAAAGAAATCTAGATTACATTGCTATTGTCTTTTTACCAATTATCTAATCATTATTTCCATCATTTTTTACAGAAAATAAGTTCTAAATTTTTAAAAGAATTTGCATAAAAGAATTGACTTGCCTGCATTGAGCAAGTAGGCTACTCTTATATGCATTCCAAACAAAGCTATGCTGCATTTTATTTTGTAGAATTGTCACAGATCTCATCAACAGCCACTGCATTATGAATGTAAAATCATTAAAAATCAGTTTAAGAGCTGCTGTAGTTGTTTAGTTTTAAATAATTTTTTTTTTTTAATGTTTAATTATTTTCTGTAATGCTTAATAAAACTAATTATTTAATTTTAAATTTCAGTATAATATTTTTTTCACATTACAATAATAAGTTTTACATTTTATGTAGACTGATAGACATATCAAGGAGAAAGAAAAGAGAGATCATGCACAAGCAGTTAGTCATGCTAGGCCAAAGACACTGAAACGAACTCGGAAGTTTGTTATTGATGGTGTTGTTGTAACTACAACAACTAGTAAAGTGGTTTACGATGATGAAAATGATAAAGTCAAAGATGATCATTTCTTGAGGTATAGTTTTTATTGTTTTAAACAGTTATAGTTGGCCTTAGTTAAAAAGCCATGATTTGGAATTGTGTTTCATCTTATGATTTTGATATTCAATTTTTGTGCTATGTCATTCTTGTACTAACGTTCTTTATTCCTCCTTTTTTATATTTCTTTTACAATTGATTTCTTTAATAGTATCAAAACAAACAAGATTACAATTGAATCGCTAACTGCAGAAAGGAAACAAGTCCAATTTTGCCAATTTCACAGGAGAGACAAAAAACGTAGTAAACCCTAATACACTTCTGCGGTAAATAGAATATTGAAGTCGTTGTCATGCCAATACTACTGTGCGGATGTGTTTCCTTTCTATATTAAACGTTGCGTCTTGTTCCTAGCCACAATTTTAATATAAAAAAAAAAAAATCGTAAAACTTGGACATGATGCCTTTCTGCAGTTAGCGATTCAATTGCTTTATTCATTAAGTGATATTAGAAATTGTGTTTCTTTTCACATTTTCTATAACTGCATATCAGTTTAGAAGAAACAATATGATTATTAAAAAGATACTTGATTTGGATTTGATCAACATTACCAACAATGTCTGATGATACTAATCTCGTTTAAAGATGTTTTAATTCTGTTCAATTGTGATTTTGGTATATAATGTTGCCAAATGTGCAACTTCACAAAATAAAATACATTCTCAATGGAAAGCAGGTATTTTAATCACTAACAATATTGTGTATTGTTCTAAATTTACTAAGAGTTAAAAAAGTGTTATTAATGATTGTTGTCATAGAAATATGTAGGTTTCAAATCAAGAATGTTTAAATAATATTTAACGTTTGTATTTTAAATAATAATAATATAATATTATTGATATTAAATAATAATATAAATAAAACAAAAAATATTTGTAATTCATGATGTAGACAGTGACCCCTCAATGACTAAATAAATAAATAAATAAATTTTATTTATTTATTTTTTTTTCCTTTTTTGTGGTCAAATGCCTTTTGTGGTAGCCTGAGTGCTGCCCAAGGATTTGTATTCCACATTTTGTTCTTGTTTTTTATTTTCTTGTTCTTAGTCATTGAGGGGTCACTGTCTTATTTCGTGAGTTCCCAATTCTTCCTCTCTTACGCCTTTTGAGTCTTGCAGTGGCTGATATTTGGTCTGGCTGAGGAGAGCCCAACATGCTCGAAACGGCCGTCCCAGAGTATCAGCTCAACTCGAAAAGGCATTCTAATTTGAAATAATATATTTTTATATTTTAACAGGAAGCAAGAATTGAGAGAATTAAAGATGTTGCAAAAACATGAGACCAAACAGTTTCAGGACTTGGCTGCAAAAGCTCAGTTTAGTAGGGACCAACAAGAAAAACGATTTGAACAGGATATGATGGTTTGTATTTGGAATTATTAAAACTTGTAATGAATTTCCATTGAAAACAATTGCCTGAATATCTAAATTCCTTTCTCCCCCCCCCCCCCCCATACAGTATTTAATTGATTTGTGTAAATCTAATTAAAAATATGACAAATACTATACTTTTAATTTGATTTAATTTATGAATTGCCAATCATGGCTTCAGAAAAAAAGATTTCAGCTGGAGTAAAAACATCATTGATAGTTAGTCTTATTCTTTCTAGTTTTACTTGAAGTTCATTGCAGCAGTAGTTGCAGGACTTTACTAGCTGATCATGATTCCAAAGTTTATTCTTTTTTTTTTTTCCCTGAAATTTGGTCATGTTTAGACACAGTAATTTTCTGTTGAATTTCATATTACATATATTGAAACAATTGTAAATACAACATGATAGAGAGAAAAGCTAAAAATATACAGTGAATTCAGAGAATGACTGAGAGAGCCTACAACTTTCTCAGGTTTGAAGAAATTTGATGATATCTAACATTTCTTCACATGCAATTAGACTTACTGAAAAAAGCTAGAGACTTCATTATTAGAAAATCCATACCTTCATTCTTTGGACTTAGGCCAATTGTTAGTAGCAATCTTGCAAAAATGCAAATGCAGAAATAAGAAAAAAAAAAAAAACAGTATTTTGATACTATCAATAGTTGTAAAGAAAAAAATAAAAAAAGATTTTATAGCTATCTTCCTTTCCAAGACTTCGCAGAAGATTCACACTTGTAATGTACTCCAAAGAAAATAAAGCCATCTTTGAAGAAGATATGTTCCATTCTTTAAATTTCAGAAATTAAAAAAAAAAAAAAAATACATTGTCAGAAAATAAAAAATACAAAGCTGAAGTTTCACTATACCCACTGTAGTGCTGCTGGACATTGGTAAACTGTGTATGCTATGTCTACTTTCACTAAAACGACTAGTTAGGCCCATCTCTTTTGAATTGTAACTTCCAAAACCAAAAGTGTGAAGTTCTGTCAAGCAGAAATGGATTATGATCTTGACAAGTGATTGATTGGGAAGGCAACTGCTGGCTGCCTGTGAGTCCTTGTCCTGCTGATGAAAATGGATCAACAATAGATTTTAGGGGTGGGCGAGCAGTGGTTTTTTGATTCGAGTCGAGTGGAGTAGCACGGATTGTAAGTAAAAGACTTAGAAGACTTAGTTTCCAATAGTTTTTATTATAAAATTTAAAACAAACAATGTTCCTTATCTCTAAGATATTTGTTTACAATTATATAGGCCTACAAATGTATAAACTCAAAATTATAAAATTTTGACTTAATCTTTTTCTTTACTTTTAATGTTAAAATGTGTAAATAAATTGATGAATTTACTTGAAATGACCATACTGCAAGATAGAAATATAGTAAAAAAAAGGGTCAAGTGTAAATAAAATAGTATCAGGTAAGTATTAAGCAGGCCAATTACATTTAGAATTAATCAAGTAAGTAAAGTTCCCTAAAAAACAACAATTGCAATATGTAAATTATAACTCAATAAAAATGGAATTGAACTTTGAAGTTTTCCTTCATAAGAGACGCTAGCTGTTACACTAACTCAGTCTGGCAAGTACACCGCGATGTATTCAAAAGGAATCAGCTGATACTATGACCACTTGAAGCACTGTTGTGTTGATCGATTTCGTATTTCTGGGGGAAACTAACTGGAATGGATTAAAGTTTGGACTTTGACTATGGCAATGTGAATGCGTGGTCGAAACAAAGTGTATCTTATTTAGTATCGATTCACACCCACTTCGGTAATATCGTAATCTTTTAGCGATACGTGGAAGGATATCAAACTCGTTGTTGACTATGCTGGAATTTTTGTTATGTTAAGAATCGCGACATATTTATTTTTGGCAACGTTAAGAGGAACTTTTTTTTACCGATACTGATACGATAAAGATTACTAAGCGTCCTCTGCGATGCTATCTCTGTCCCGTCTGTACAGACTACGGTGTTCGGGAACAAAATAGATGACTGTTGAATTAATTATTCTACTTATTGCATGATTATACGAATTAAATCAGTATTCATTTAAAGGAATGGGAATTAAATAAAATAACACACACTCAAGTATGTTTTTAATTTGTCAAACACATTTTTTGTAAAATAATAGCGATCGGCATTTTCAACACTTTTTAATTACTCAACTCGCGTTTTCGAGTAGTCTACACTACTCGCTTGAGCTCCGAGTATTAATAAATACTCGACACATACTCGAAAACTCGAGTACTCACCCACCCCTAATAGATTTGATAGAAGTTATTCTCTTGTATCAAATAGACACTTTTTTTTTTTATTTTTTACCATCCATTGATCAAATTTTAATTGATTATATGTTTTAATATAATTGGTTTCAAGTAAACATATTTTATTTAGACTGATTATATTAAGGCACTTTTAAAATGCTTTCATTCGTCACTTTTACTGATTTAATAAAGGAGATCAGGATAAACATAAATTGCTTTAACGTTATAACATTTATATTTCACTAAAAAAAAAAAAATAACATTTTATTTACTTTTTTTTTCTCATCCCAGACTCTGATAAGAAATTACGAGAATGATCTCGAAGCCTTGAACAGGCAACAGAAGCAGATGGTAGAAAAAGCAGAAGCTCAGCAAGAAATGGAATTAAAATTCGCCTCAAAGAAGATTAGAAGTGAGCAGGTAATGAATGAAAAAGAAGCTAATATATCAAGCATTTTTGCCATTATACTAAAAAATATATTTTTAATTCTTTAAAGTTTTAATTCAAAGGATAATATAACTGTATTGCCAAGACAAAATAAAATCTTGTTTGAAGCTTTTTTAGATTCTTTAAATAGTTATTCAAATAAATCTCAGCTCAAATACATATTCAGGGCATCTGTATTTCTTAGCTAAACAAATAAGATATGGAGGTAAAAATAATAGTAAAAATTTGAACTGTTAAGCTAAAGGAAAGCTTCTTGAATTGGAATGGGTATTAAGAATAGATATACAGAAAGCTGTGTAAGCTATTAGTTTAAGGTAATTAGAATTTAAATTTTATAAAACTAGTGGGAATGTTAAAAAAAATTGAGAACTTGGAGTGGAATGCAGAGTCCACATTTCGATATGCATAGCTTAACATGATTCACAGTTGTGCAAGGGAAATCCAGGTAAGGAAAGAGTTAGAATAATAGTAGAATTGTTGAGGTGAAAGATTGTCATTTGAACCGACTGAGGAAAATTCTGAAGAATCAAACCCATCTAGCAACAAAGATGAAAAAGAGCAGTTAGCCAAAGTGTAATATGTAATGTAGGGTCGCAAGATATACAATTCTTTCTTAGAAGAGAAAGTTCTAGTCAGATGGTTATTTTCACCAAAAATATTTGTATAGTTTTAAAATAGAATTACTTTAATTTATTTTAAAGTAAAAAATGGAGCAATAAATGAAATGACCTGACTGGGCATAACTAAGAGGAAAGAAAAGTGGAGAAATATTTTTTTTTATTTTGGAAGAAATCAAAGAAGTTTATTCTTCCACTTTTCTTTCTTCTTAGTTATGTCCAGTCAGGTCATTTCATTTCTTCTGCACCACATTTTCTCTGCTCATTCTGATCTCTTATCTGTTACTAGTCAGATCATTTTATTTATATCTCACTGTTTGACTTTTATACATGCTGATTGTTTTAAGTTTTCCTCTCATATCTGCCCGTACATTCCTCGCTTATATTGTGAGGTTTCCACTGCCATCTCTCTTCCTTATCCTGCTAATAAGTATTTTGAGAACCTTTGCATGAATCTCTCAGACCTGATGCCTGTTATATCCATTCTTGTTATTTTCTCAGAGGCCTATTTCTATTGTCATCCCTTTGTATACTGATCTTTGCTGTCCTTCGGATCTTCTTTTGTCGGATCTTCCTTTCCTATTTAAGCTATTAATTAATCTGTATGTCGTAACTTCTACTTTGTGGAGATATTATGCTAATTCGAAATTAATAAAATTAGTTTTTCTTCATAATTGTCTTCGCACTTTCTGTCCCTCCCATTCCACTTATCATAATATAAATAATATCTTTGTTGCTGTGGCAATATCTGGTGACTAAGAAGACACCCTGAAATTACGCATTGCGATATTAATGTTACCGGATATCTCAAAATTATGAATCTTTTTGAATTATTGTAAGTGATTGTGAATTAAGAAAATTCTTGCAAACATTCGTGATGTTGTGAAGACTAATTATTAAGAAAGTTTACTAATTTAAAATTAGTATTTTATTGTTTTTTATAATTTGCTTCACTGATCTTTAAAAATAATTAAAAAAAAAAAATGAAATCTTTTTTATTCTTGAATATAAAACACATTTATTCTTATTGTTTTCAGGAAAAAGAATTAAGAAAATTCCGTGATGAGCTGAAACAAGAAATGAAACTGTTGAAGCAAGAAATCGACCTATTACCAAAAGATCGTAGGAAGGAAGTGTTCAGGAATAGAAAAGAAAAATTAGAAGTTGAACAAGCAGAAAGGGTAAAGTATTGTTTGTTTTGTTTTTTTGTATTCTACTTCATTTAATTCTTAGTGTAGAAATTCTCTTTGGAACTTTATGTAAGTAATATAACATACATTAAGATATGTTCAGTTACCTATATTTAGTGTGAAACAACGAAAAGAAAATTTCATTACTTTTTTCATAGGCTCTGAACCTGCCATCCATATTATACAGCTTTCATTCATCGTTTTACAACGAGGTCTCTTTTAGTAGCAAAGCTGTCATTTCACCTGCGTCACAGAAGTATCTTTGCTTTATCATCAAACTTCTTGAAATACAGAGAAAAAAGCCTTCTTTCTCCAGACTCAGCAGGAGAAGAAGGAATGAAGAGAAAAATTCAGATAAAGTGATTTGAGTATATTATATTGTTTCTGTTATTGAAACTTGAGAAACATAATTGTTGGAAGGAAGTTGTTGCAAAACCAAGCAATATGAAATTGTGGTACTGAGATCTCACTGTTATTTGCTAGTTATTTCTCTAGTTAAGCATTTACTAGTTATTTCTCCTAGCTAAAGATTTACAAAGAAAGTGTGAATCAGTTGTTCTAATTTGCCATTTAGTGAATATTTGTTACTCATTTATTGATATTTTAATTAAGCCATTTTAAATAAAATAATGATTAATGCAAAAGAGTTAGATTATAATTATGAGTATATAGTTTTCATACTTTCTATCTAACTTACTAGACAGAAGACCAGTAGATTATTTCATTTGAAACCAGTTAAGAAAAAAAAAAGATAAAGTTTTGTACCAAAAATAATAATAATAATAATTAACCAGTCTCTGTTTGATTGTTTTATCAATTCAATTCAAATCAAATCTTCTACATCAGTCCATGGATGCAAATAGGCCTGTGCATATAAATCATTTGTTTTTAATGTGATATGAAAGAATTATCTTAATATTTTGTGATTATTTTTTTTTATTTGTTAATTTTGATAATTTACTTATATTTACTTAGGAGCGAATGTTTCTTGGGAAGCTGAATGAAAATCATGAACTTGCAATGAAAAGACTTGGTGATAGCCATCGTGAAAAAATTGCTTTATTAGAATGTCAGTTCTTACAACAAAAACAGCAGTCATTAAGAGGTAGCTATTTTTCTCTGTTTCTTTTTGTATTTGTAAGTACACCAAATTCCGTGGCAAAATTTAGTGAAATTTATGTATGTATTACGGGCAGAGTTTGCCTTTTTAAGATGAAAACTTTGTATTACTTTAATATAATCATTAGATATAACCTTGAAAATATGTAAACCTGAAAATAAAACTTTATAAATGTAGATATCGAAGATGTTATCTTTAAATATACAATTATTATTTTCTGTATTTAAATATGCTTATCTTAGGTAGTGAAGTAATTAATAAGACAGTTAACTTGAATCGGCAACATCATCACTGCTGTTTCATTTAAGCTAGTTTGATTTGGCTTCATCTAATACCGTTTGCTTCTATACATCCTTTTTTTATCTATAATTTTATACATATACACTCATGGACAAAAAAATTAGCGCACCAAGAAGGAATCGTCAAAACGAAACGAAAATTTACATACGTAATGACTACTTTGATATAAGTAAATGATTAGAAAATCAAAGAAAAAGGATAATTTATTTCAGAGAAAAAGGCAAAAGAACGGAGGAGTTAATACTCCGTTGGACCCCCTCTAGCGCGAATGCACGATGCGATACGATCGGGCATTGAGTCATACAAGTTCTGTATGATGTCTTGAGACATTTCGTTCCATATTTGCTGTAACCTTGCCTCTAGTTCGTTCAAACTCGTGGGATGCCCAACTCGTCGTCCCAAATGGTCCCAGATATGCTCGATTGGAGACAAATCTGGGGATCGGGCAGGCCAAGGAAGGGTAGTAACAGTGCGGAGACAGTCTTGTGACACCCTTGCCGTATGAGGCCGAGCATTGTCTTGTTGAAAAATGGCTCCTGGGAGCCGTTGCATGAATGGCAACACATGTGGTTGCAGGATTTCATGAACATACCGCTGGGCTGTCATGGTGCCACGGAACAATACTAGGGGTGACCGTGTATTGTAGGCAATGGCACCCCATACCATCACACCAGCTGTGGGAGCGGTGTGTCGCTGTACAGCAAAGGCAGGATTGAAGCGTTCACCACGGGCTCTCCACACACGAACACGATTGTCATCACTGCCGAGATTGAATCTGGTTCGTCGCTAAAGACGACCTGGTTCCATTCCGCTGCAGTCCAGTTTCCTCGTGCGCGGCAAAACTCCAAACGGAGGCGTCGATGGGTGGGCGTCAAGGGCAGCACACGTAATGGGCGCCGCGATACCAACTGTCCTTCAGCCAGGCGTCTTCGTATGGTTCGAGAAGACACAGCGGCCCCTAGTGAAGGTGCTACCTGTGCCTGGATGGCGGCCGATGAAGCAGTTGGCTGTACTTGTGCATTTCTGACTATGTGGCGGTCTTCTCGACGACTGGTCTGTCGAGGGCGTCCTGAGCCTGGTCTTGGTGTACATGACATCTCTCGGGTCCACTGGTCCCAATACCTCCTCACAACACAATCAGAGCGGCCTAATTGACGAGCTACTCGCCTAGCTGACCACCCAGCTTCCATCATCCCGACGATTCTCCCTCTCTCAAACTGCGACAACTGCGTATACTGTCTTCGAACACGGCGTAATGGCATGTCTACCTCAGCTCTTCCTTTGTAAATGATTCAGCACACTCAAACAAGCTTTGGTTACCTGTTTTATACTCCACAGAGTACGATGTTCAACGCCCTCTACCGGCTATACGTAATGCGCAATCACGCTGCATTTCTAATCATTTGCATATCTCCCCGACATGTACCTTCATTGCAAGTTTCGTTACGATCCCGCAATTATTTTTTGGTGCGCTAATTTTTTTGTCCATGAGTATATAAACCTAGTTTCCTTGAGAATGGCTTATGTCACTTTTGATTAGAAGGCAAGTCAAAATCCTTTCAAGTTTTCCTAGTATTATAATTAGTTTTTTGTTTGCTTTTGATGGTTTGTAATAAATTGCTAACTTAACATCTGAATTTATAATAAAATCTTTCTCCAAATACTATTATTGTTGGGGAAGCAGGAACTAAAGCATTTGGGGAAATCAGTACAAAGTAAAGATCCTAAGTACTGAGAATAGAACATTTTGGGATGAAATCCCAAGTTCTGTATATTGGGTTGGCTAAAAAGTTCGTTCAGTTTTTTTAGGTGCTTAGGTGTCTTTAATATCATTTGGCACATTTTGTTAGATTGTATTGTGTCAGCTGTCATATCATTGTGCATTTAAAACAAAATTTTTGTGAATTTTGTGTCGCCAATTTAATATTGAAGATGGAAGACAATAAGCTCGCAAGACCACATGTTTCTTTGGTGACCAGGCAAAAACTGTTACAGCTTGGCTGGGAAGTTCTGATTCATCCGCTGAATTCACCAAACATTGCACTTTCGGATTTCCATTTATTTTGGTCTTTACAAAATTCTCTTAATGAAAAAAATTCAATTCCCTGGAAGACTCCAAAGGCACTTGGAACATTTTTTTAGCTCAAAAAGATAAAAAGTTCTAGGAAGATGGAATTATGAAGTTGCCTGAAAGACGGCAGAAGGTAGTGGTATAAACCATTGAAGACGTTCATAAAAGTATTCTTGAAAATGAAAAATGGGTCTTTTACTTTTACTTAAAAACCGAGAGAACTATTTGGCCCCACCAAAATTTTATTATTGGCTATAACTGTTCTTGTTTAATTATTTGTTTCTGTAAATTGATCTGTTTGTAATGATTCACTTATTTCAGAAAATCTTATTGGCCTCCTTTATATCATCTTCAGTGCTTGAATTCCTTTCATTTTAGAAAACATTCATTTCAGAAAGCTTTAGGACCGTTTGAGAAAACTCATCATCGTTTATCACATCATAACTTTTTCGACTATTAGATTTAAAAGACAGTAATTGCAGTCTTTCAGAAGATAGCTCCTTTAGTTTTCTTCATCCAATGGATGCAAGTTTTATTCTTAATAATCCACCGTTTTGAGATTTTACTGCATCTTCATAAAAAGTTTTTCTCTCTGGTTGCCATCTCTAGGACTTCAGTCTTCCACCAGAAGGTTTTTGAAATAAATTGAAATGCATTTTGAATTGAAGATACTCAGTGTAGACTTTATTTGAATAATCCTTAAATCTTTTCAGGCATCTTTACATCCTCAGGAGTATAAATAGTTTCTGCCATTAAATGATTTCTTATCTATTCATTTTAATTTGTTTGAAATGCCATTAATACTTCAGCTGATCTGGTGCTCTGGTTTACCCTGAAAATTATGTAGCTTCTTAATTGATTACAACTCTTTGTTGAGATTTTACTTAACAAAGTTTTCTACATTCATCTTTGAAATACAAGCTTCTGTCCAGAGTCATGATTGGAATTCTGTTGTTGCTAACTAAAATCCTTATGCATGATTGAAATCTCAAATGTTAAAGAAATTTAGAAATTGGTTTTATTTTTATTTATTCATTTTTATTTAACCATGAGATGGTTGTTTCTGGGTTGGGCCTTCCATGTTCATCAGTCAAGCTAATCAAGTGAACAAATGGTTTAAATTCATTTGGGCATAAGTGCTAACTAAAGTCAGACAAGACTGCAGCTTTCCATGGATTTCAGACTCATTTGGGTAATCTTGGCTGATGCCAGATAATGACCTAGAAGTAGTCGTCTCAAAGTTCCAGTGATCTGGAATCGAGAGATTTGAACTTCTATGCATTACAATTAGGGAACTTGAATGACTGCTTTTTGTTTCCTTTATGTTCTGTATTCCACAAAAATCCTTTTCAAAAACCAAGAAATCAAGCTAAGGCCATTTACAGTGAATATTATAGGTTAGGAATAATTCACATTCAATTGATGCACTGGAAAGATCCTGTGTTGTCCAAATTTACACATTTATCTATTATCACACAAACAAGTTCCATGCTATCCATTTTCTAGTTCTAGTTTTTTTTTTGTTGTTGTTGTTGTTTTTTTGCATGAGAAGAACAGTGGTGTGGAATCTTTTGAGTGGTGCAACTCAAGGGATTTTTCCTACTGTTAGGTATTTGCAGAGTGTTTGCTATGCAACAAAATGAAAGCTATGGCCAAATGAAAAATTGAAAGTTAATATAGTAATTGCACTAAGTTTGCACATTTATTTTAATAAATAGGCCGAGAAGCAGCCATTTGGGAATTAGAAGAAAGACACCTCCATGAAAAGCATCAGTTAGCCAAGAGCCAACTTAAAGATATCTTCTTTCTTCAACGTCATCAAATGCTGATTAGGCATGAAAAAGTAAGACTTTTTTTTTTTTTTTTTTTTTCCCCAATGGCATTAAATAAGTTCCCTATTTTTAAAGAAATTATATAAATGTCAGAATTTCTTTTAAAAATGCTTTGATATTACTACTACAGTCCTGTCAAATTTCTATGAACTGTTGTTAGATGCCAAACAATGACTTTTACTTAGCAGTACTCTTTATTGCTTTGAACTAGGTCAATGCCACTATCAGCTACCTAAATAATGGTTCAAAGAAATGCTAACCCAGAAATTGAATTGTTAAAAGGAGGAAAATAACCACTTGTAAATGATAACCTTCTATATACACACACAAATATCCGCATACTTTAGCCATTGTAGTAATCTTATTAGATTGTGAAAGTGTAATAGCAAGCAACAGAAAATTAACTCTCTCATAACAAATAACATTGGCTTAATAAAAATGTTTCCATTTCATTAATTGAAGTATGCTTGCAAGCTTCTTTTTTTTTTTTTTAATTTTAATTTAAAAAATGTAAATGAGGTTGAAATTATTTGCTTGATATATAATTAAAACTAGCCGTTTTATTAATTTTATATGAATAATGATATAATCTTCTGTAATGACACTATTTCTATTTTTGTCTCTTTGTAGGAATTGGATCATGTTAAACGGATGATAAGTCGTAAGGAAGAAGAATTAATCAAGAGACAGAGTATTGAAAAGAGACAGTTGCCAAAACATATACGTACAGAAATGAAAATTCGAGAGCAGATGTTCCGAGAAAGCCTTCGTATCAGTATATCAAATGCAACTGATTCACCTGATCAAGAAAAAGAAAAACTTCGAAAGGTTTGTGAATTTTTCACTTTATTCGAGTTCTTTATTTAATTTTTCATTTTGACCTTTTTTTTATACTTTACAATATTAAATGAATAGTAATTTTTTATTTCAATTTTCAAGTCAAACATTCATCTTGTTTGTCTGTGATCAGCAAATCCAATTTATATTCAAAATATTAAATTTCATATAATTAGTTAACTCGGAAACCCACATATCTTCATTGAAAAAACATCAGTTTTATTTGCTGTCCTTATTATATGGATTCAATCCCATTAAGTGGCTTGTTAAGCAAAGAAAACTATTTAAAGAAAAAAAAATATTTTACTGTAGAATGTGGAATATTAGATTTTCTATTATGCAAGTTTATTGAGAATATAGTAATTTTGAGGTATTATATAGATATTATATTTATCTTGGTAAATATCACCTTTATGCAATCTTTGAACCTTAATGTTCTCCTATCGGTGATTTTAAATTTTTTTAATGTTTTTTTTTTTTTTTTTTTTTTTTTAAATATTATAGGATAAGAAATTAAATCTTTTTATTTATTATTTATTATCATGTTGTAGTTTCAAGAGCAAGAAAAGAAGCGCTACAAAGCAGAACAGCAAAGACAGGAATTAAAACATAAGAGGCAGTTAGAAGGTTTACGAGCAGCTTCTGATACTACTATTAAAGAGCTGGAACAGCTGCAGGTATTTGTGAATCGTAGTTAACAATCCATTGTTATTTTGCTGTCAACGTTAAAAGATGTTGTTTACCATGTAGATGGGGTAACCAAAAAAAAAAAAAAAA
>JAFIDM010002131.1:85333848-85404357 GCA_023159025.1 Thereuonema tuberculata | reverse complement strand
TCTTAGCAGTACGAATAACCTATTCACGAACCTGAAAATCATGATTGTGAAGAAATAAGATCATTTTTCAATTTAAAGGAACAGCCACAAAAACAGTGCCAAAATGAGTTCATTGTTTGAATTTTAAAATTTCATTTTTTACTTTTTTACAGGAAAAGAGAGCTGGGATTTTTCGACAAATCAAAGAAAAAATAATTGCACTTATGGAAGACTTAAGTTTAAATCCAGAGAATAGTTTTGATCAAGAAGTTGTGTGTGAACCAGAATCAAGTTTTGTATTATCTACAAGTAATATGCAAGCAGTAGAAAAACGGCATGATGAGGTAATATTACTTCCTCCCACCCTTTTTTTTTCTTTTAATAAATTTTATATTCTGCTTTCAAAAGTCGGTGTAATTCTTTCTTCAATTGCTAACTAAAGTTCTTGATTTTTAGTTGCAGCAATTAGTTCTTCAGAATAAAGCCAAGGCTACTGAACTCAGAGAGCGGTTAGCTAATTTATGGGACAGACTCCAAATCGACCAGGAAGAAAGAGATGCTTTCCTTGATAAAGCGAATGGACATCAACCAAAGACCATTGAATTAGTAAGTGAATTTTTTAAGTTATATTCGAAATTGTAGTCTTTATTTAATATCTCATCCTTCCATTAATATTGCTAAATTTTCAAAAATGCCTGATGGTTTGACAGTGTTTTTGTTTTTAATTTATATACATACTATTCAGGACTGGGCAGTTTTTTTATCAAAGTCAAAAAAATAAAAAAACAAAAACCAAATCCAGTGTTAAGATTGTTGAGTTGGTGTTTGTTGACAGAATTGAAATTGGAATCGAAAAAAAAAAAAAAAAAATCAAATCTGATTCCAATGGCTATAATATTAATGATAGAAAGAAATTCATTATATTTCTAGACCAGTAACAAAAGTTCAAACTTGTAATCCCAAAGTAAGAGTTGCTTTACACTGCTTCGATTTCTCCAATCATAAGCACTATTTCTGCTTTGAAATTTATAGTCTTAGCTACTAATATGTGTGTCTGTAATCTGTTAGCATTTCCACTCTCCCAACCTTTCTGACCACTGTTTATCCATAGTGGAAAAACCATCCTCAGACTTCTTCCTTTATCTTTCAAGGGACCAATAAGACAGTAGATGAAGGAGCCGGATCCAGGTCTTTTCTTCATTTGTCCTTTAGCCAATACCTGGTTATTGCTGACAGCGTAGTCACTCTGCTGCTGTTTTTTTCCAACATAAACAATTTTTTTTCCTCCTTCCATCAGACTTGGTCTAAATTTCAGAATCAGTATTTCAGATGGCTGACATTATGGTCATGCTTCCTGAGGGAACAGCCTTCAACATTGCCTTCTGAAGTTATGTGATGCCATTCTATGGATTGTCTTTTTGTTTTGGACTTGAAAGTGTTGAATCCAGATCTTATCACTCGTGATGTTACTGGACAAAATATAATTGTTCTTTGTTTGAAATTTTGCTTACTCCATTTTCAGCTCTCCCATTTAATGAAAAATGTTTCTTTATATGCGTAATTGCAGATACTTAGAGCTGTAGCATATGAAATATTTTTATCCAACAAACTTTGACTGAGAAAGTAAAAGTGTTCTATTGGTTTCTGGATATACTTCCACAGTAACTTATTCTAAAGTTTTAACAAATCAGGCATAATTGGGTGCATTATTCCACTTCCATTATAGTTTTTTTTTTTTTTAATTTTTATTCTGTGTGTGAAAATTAAAAGTTTATGTAATTAAACATACAACCATATCTACTCATAAAAATTAAAGTGAACCCTGTTCCAAGTTTACTAGAAGAACACAAAAATCTGTAAGTTTAATGAAGAAAATGGTGAAGAAAGTGGTGAAAAGAATGTAAGTTGATGGAACATACTACTATTGGTTATTAATTTTCAGAATTTTCTATTAATTTCCTATGTTTATTTCAGTCTTAATAACATGTTATATTTTCTATATAAATATGTAAATAAATAATAAGTTAATAAATGGGTATTGCGAATAAAGTAAATACAAATCAAGAACGTATTCCTTTTAATGAAAAAATAATATGAATTCATTTTATGATTGCATCTTGAGAATCATTATAAAATATACCTTTACTAAAAGAATAATGAGTCGGATACAAATAACAAATCTGCTGTCTGTTGTCCATCAATCAAGACTGATCTTGAATAAATCAAAGTAAGTAATAAAATGATATTTTTTTTCATGATTAAGAAAATTCTGACGTGTCATTTTATCATTTAATTTTGTTTTTGTTTCTTTCGCATTAGTTAAAGAAGGAAATATCCCGATGTGAAGAATTAAAGCATCAGAACATTAAAATGTATGTTGAAAAATTGAGATGTGAATTAAGTGACTGGTGGGATAAATGCTTGTTTGGTGACAATCAGAGAGATTTATTCAGAGCCTTCCATGATGGTAAGTTATCATTGCTTTAGATTTCCTATCTTTATGTATCTAGATTACAGAGCTTCACAAAAGCTTGTGTATCCAGATCAGAATTTCTACAGTTTCATGAAGTTTTTGATATTAACGTGGTTTATGCTTCTTAAAGAATGAAAAAAAATTAAGCTAAACAAGTAGCTTTCAATGGCTTACTTAAATTTATGGCTTAATTTTCAAACTATGTAAAACAATTACAAGTAATATCTTTATTTGATAACATAAAAGCAGCTTTTGAAAGATGTATATCAAAGTTTAATATTACAAATGTAATATTGAGCAGCATGGATATCCACTATTATTACTAAATTCCACTGATGTGAAATGATTATAAAACATTTTTTTTTATTCTTAAAAAAAATCGTAATCTGCTTGCTTTCTTGAGAGTATAATGAGTTTTTTTATTTTAGGAAACCCAAAATAAATTAAGTTTTAAACAATTTAATCTATATGTATTCTTGAATGCTTTAAAATTTTACACATTTGTATCATGCTGCTTTGAAAAAGCCTGTCTGGGTTGATGGTTGAATATTTATTAAAAAAGGTTGACATTTGAATATTTAAACAAAAAATAAATTGTTTAAATTACAAACTTGATAATAAATTCCTTTTGAAATACAAAATATACAAAGTTCAGGGTTTAACAGCTCTCTTAAAAGAATGAGTGAAAAGGCTTAATGTGTGTTTATTTTTATTTTCATTTCTTGCAATAATAATAACTGTAGCTCACTTCCTATGTTATATTTGAAATTCTGCACATAGTTTTGAATAATATCAAGTTACTTAATGTACTGTCGAATGATTCAGTATCTTCAAACAGAATTGAGATAATCAATTAACCTCCATATCCTGGTTTAGCTACCTGGACGTAAAGGTCAGTTTTGACATAGCCCACTTGATGTTCATATCCTGATTGTCGGCATATTTCTGGACCACTGTGGGATGTGTTCATTTTCGTAAAGATAATTGCTTGCTATCTATTCTACCAGCTTGTGACTCCAAATATGACTTATGAGGTGAATCACTCTTTAAATAATGGATAGTGCCTTCCTTCCAATTGACACTGTTTGAAAGTGTCACTAGTTTATCAGGTATTCATTTATAGTTACCTTTAAAAACGAGCAAGTGAGTGGTTATGATTCATTCAAAACTCTGTTGTTTTTTTTTTTTTTTTATTAAGTGTCCACTATTATTTTTATGGTGCAAAACTAAAGTAAATCAGATTTAACAACACTGAATGACCTATCTTTGTGCATTTTCATCAAATCTCGTGAAGATGGCGTCTTTTAGACAACTGGTCAGTATTGATGACATTTATCTTCAGAAAAGTCGTTTCATTCAAAGCTTGTTTGATTTGCCTTTTGCAGTTCACATGCTCTCTTATGTAGTAACCTTATTTATTTATTTATATATAGCTGGGGCTCTTTGGCACTTATGCCTTCAAAGGAAGGAAAATAATTGTGACTTATTTGTCAAATTGCTCAGGCTACACCATCGGAAGCATCTATTCACCTTACTCACTTGAAAGAAATGAACAGGAAGAGACAAAGACACATCCAAGGAATTGAAAGACACATACTCTAGGAATTGAGTAAGGTTCACATTGTGAACCTAAAGTGCATGACTATGCCTGAATTGCCATTTTCATCATTGTATTTCACTCTGTGTCTGATCACTTCTATGTCTTTCAGGAATTGCTTTTTTTTTCAGTTTGCGTAAACTGAATATGTAGAAACATTAATTTTAAGAAACTAGTAATTCCTATATAATTTGCATCTTACTTTTAGTCCAGTGTCTTACAATTATCATTGGACTCTCCAGTTAATAATTGTCAGGATTTTCTACTATTAGGTTAAAGTGATTGCCTAAAGCAGGATGTTATTTGAGGATGGGAAGGGGCTTAAAATGTTGTAACTCTTTCAAATAAGATTAATTTGCAGCTAAATTTGTTGTTGTAGATTGAATTTTTAGGAGCATTAATTTTTTTACTAATTAAAAGGAGAATTTTCTTAAATTTTCATTTTTGTTGAAAATTAATTCAGTGTTTTTTTATTTTTATTTTTACTCCAGATTCTTATTCTGAAGATCTTCTGGACATCCATGATCTTGAAATCCAAAAATTAAAAAGCTATTTTCAGGAAAACAAGGATCTGATTGAAAAAGTTGCCGAAAGAGAAGAGTTGTGGTTTAAAATGTTAGAGTTTGAGGCAAGTATCAATTCTAAGATATAATATTGTAAACTTTTCATATGTGTTTTGTTTACTTACATCAGTAATTTCTGAACTTTTCAGCCAGAAATATGAAATTAAAAAAAATATATATTCAAAAAGAACATTATACAGTTAAGAAAGTAAATGAAAATCAAAGTGTACTAAAATTTTAAATATGAAAGGAATTATGGATGTAGCTTTCAAGATTTCTAATTCAATTCAAAGTCTCCAAAGGCATCTTTTTAAGTTACTAATAGAAGAAAGTGATAAAAATGATATTTGTAGCAAAACAAGGACTACCCAAGACAAATTTTGGAAATATTTATCAGAAGATAAGTATTCCAATTTGAGAAAATGTGCTGAAAATTTATACGCCTGTTTTGATTCAGCATATTTGTGCGAATCAGCATTTTCACAAATTAACATTATGAAATCAAAGAACCGAACTATAACAGACAAACATTTGGAATTGTGCTTAAGAAATGGTTTGAATAGTTACACAAAAATTGCAGATACGTTTCAGTGTAGAATAAGTAATGCAAATACCATCAAATCAGAAAGTTCAAATTGAAATATATAATTGAAATATTTTTAAGTGTCACTTAATTAATAATTATAATTATTGAAGTAAAAATTAAAGTTTTGGAATCTATAAAATATGGAAGTTTAAATATTGTGTCGATTTTCTTTTATGTTTACTTACTATCTTTTTTATAGAAAAATCCTTTTACGCCTCAATTTTTATAAGAGTAGATCTCCGATGGATTTTTACTGGCAAAGTAGATCTTCTGTAAAACTTAGTTGATCTCCTGCTCTATCTAAACTAAAAGCAGTCACATTGTTATCCCGTGATTGCTGACTGGCTTATATGCTAGTTTAAAATATTTCAGAAACTTTCCAATTGTTATCAATGTTAAATTTATGTAGGAGTAAATAAAACATACTTTTAAATATAGGGTATCCCAAAAGTCTTCACACATAAAGAAATTTAACACTTTTAAAGAAAATTCTTTCTTTATTTACAAAACATTCTCTAGATGATTGCCGTTTCTTTTGAAAAACATATGGATATGTGTCTCCCATTCTAAGTGCACTCATATTAACACTTTGAACCAATTGCATTTCATGTATGCTCCTTTAGGTGTTCTGTGTTTTATATCTTCCTGGTATACCATGGTTTTCAAATGCCCCTTTAGGTAAAATCCCTGTGAAAGATTTCTGTACATTCTTTTGTCAAAGTCTTTCTTCAAGGGTATCTGGAAAAAAAGAGAAAAAAATATTAGTTCTGGTGATTTGGGACACCATGTACGATAGTTTCTTTTTTTTTTTCTTTTCTTAAAATTGTGCATTACTGCGTAAGCTTTTTAAAAGTTCAGCTTGGCCTTGCCCTTTTTCAGCTGCTAACTTTTAGAAAATCTCATGAGGGGATATTCCCCGATAGCATTTTAAAATAATAATAATGAAATAGAAATTGCCTTTGGACATGAAGGTTTTGTTTCTCTAATTTTTTACTACAGACTTTTAATGTAAATTTAATTGCACTTTCGAAAAGATAAAACTTAGGGTGAAATGAATGTACTTTGGTTTGGGACCATTGTATTGATTAGACTTGTATATCACAATAAGGAAAGTTATTACTTCACATAAATTCTGTAATTATTGACTTTGTTATTATAAACATCCAGTTATAAACTATCCAGTTTATGGTACATTTTCATTCCTGGAAACTAAAATTAACTTTTCTAGTATTTTGGATGTTAAGTCTGTAGTGGTTATTTTTAACATTTTTGGATATCTTCAAAAATGTTGTGAACATGAAATGCTAATGACTTTATTTTCTTTCACTTCACTATTTTTAGATATTAAATTTTTGGTGTAATGTTTTTCAATTCAAAACATCCTCTTTAATAATGTTTTTCAATGGCTTTAGAAAAGAGCTCAAGATCCAGATAGGTTTAACAATAGAGGAGGTGGATTGCTGCAAGAAGAAAAAGAAAGAAAGAAGCTGTTAGTAAAACTTCCCAAGGTATTTATTTTAGTTTTCTTGTTTTTGTTGAATTACTTCTCGTAACTTGATCTTCTCTGTTGTATAGGCAAGTCAGAAACATTGTATAGAAATTTTCTTTGCAATTATAAATTTGTTATTTTTTTTGCTTCTGGTACAAGAGGCACACTTGGAAATTATAGCTTTGAAATCAAAGTTTATGTTGCTTGCTGGAGCTATCCATACTGGTAGCTTAAATAAGCAGCACATATTACAATGGTTTGGTGTATTTCTTCTGGCTTTAAAGCAGTGTTTCCCAACCTTTTTTGTGCTGTGCCCCATCTAAAGTATGCTATGCCCCACCAAATTAGATATAACTTTAAAAAAAAAAAAACAACATTGCTCCATTTTCGAATTGCCACCCTGTGGGGAAACACGTTGGGAAACAGGACTTTAAAGCAAGGTTATTGCTATTCTTTGCTGAGTGCTTGAATCAGTAACCATATACAGTAAAACCTCGATATAGCACTCCCGCTTACAGTGCTATGCCGTTCTTTACGCTCCTTTTACACAGTCCCTGGACGTTTTCTATGTACAATAAAACCTCGATATAGCACAGTCTTGCTTATTACGCTTTTAGGTCACGGTCCCTTGATGAACGCAATAATGGGGTTTTACTGTAGTTTTACTTTGTAAACTTAGACACAGTTTCTAATAGAATCATTTTGTGTTCACTGATGCAGTATCAACAGAAGCAATTTCAGACTTTGCAATAAATAGTTTCAACATCAGGCAATGGAAGCCATTGATAGTAACATTTAAAATTCTAAATGTTTCAGACTTTGCTGTATATACTGCACATGTTTAGAACTTTCTATCTTAACAGCTATTGGTATAAGTTCAATTCAGAGAAATCCTTATAAAGTTAAATTTAAAATGCCCTTGAAAATATTTGAAATTAGTGTCTTTAAAGTTGGGAGAAATTATGACTTTCTCTCTCTCATTACATATATGTAATCACAAACATTTTTTCCTTTAATCTGCAGTTAGAAAGAGAGCTAGAAACATTGGTTACGAGATGGGAGGAAGAGCATGGAAAGACATTCCTGGTAAATGGCAAGTCTTACAAGGAACACGTGAGAAATCAGCAACAAACTTATCAAGAAGAAAAAGAGAAGGAAAAAATAGAAAGAGTAAGTTATCTGCTGTCATTGAATAATATTCGTAGAAACAAACTAATAATAACAATTAGGATTATTTGCTTCATTGAAAGAAATGATCACTATCTGTAGGGGTTGGAAATTCCTGAAAAATTTTACCACCCGTCACAAAGACTCAACATAATTTACAATATGACAACAGTGCGCAGGGACAGGATATGACACAAATGTTAAATTTCTGTCCCTAAGTAATACATATATTTATAAATGCTGTACTATATTTAAAAAAAAAAATCTAATGAAAGCTTTGACTTCATTGACAAAAAAAAACTTATGGTGTCTTAAAAAAAATTGTAAGGTCTAAAGCTCTTGAAAATGCACTTGCCAGTGGGCGAGTGTAATTCCTCACCACTGATTAACTGCTTATTATTTTTTCAATTATATAAAATAAAATGAAAATAAATGCCTAAGGATTAAGATGAAAACATAATGGCATTATCTTCCATAGAGGGTTGAGCAGCTTAGAGAATAGAGATTATCATGTTAAATTTTCAAAATGTAATGTTAATGTATAATATTACACAATAATGTTCTAATAAAACTGGCCTTCGAAAAGATGAATAAATAAATAAATAAATAAACAGATATATGCATTTACAAACCTAAGGTTATAATAAACCATAATATAAGGTGACAAAATAAAAATGTTATCAAAATTCTAAAAATTTCCCAGGGAAAAAAAACAAAACAACCAAACTAATAATAAAAAACTGTTTTTAAAGAATCCTTAAAAAATATTCAGTATTTAATTCAGAAATTTAAGGAAATCAAAGTAGAGGAATTATATTGACATTCATGCAGTCAGCTTCTCACCAAAATAGAATTTATTATAAGAGGAGAATTTGAAGTAAGTGAAGGGATTAGAAAATCTGGAGGCAGTAAACTAGGATAAGCAGATGAGATTCTTCTGTATATTAATATATTTACTTCTGAACTAATCTGTATAACATTCATTAGTTCATTAAAATAAGAGAAGGAAATTAGCACTACAGTATAGATTTCAAAAAATTATAGTTTAATAATCAGAAAATTCTGGGAAAAAATTATGAAGTTTTTGTATTTATATAACTATGAGGAAGGAAATTACACTTAATTAATAGTTCTTGTGGAAATATTTCTCCGATGCAAGACTTAGATTAGAAATCCTGGAAATATTATTGTTACTTTTTTATTTTGTTAAACATCAGTTACTATCCTATGAAGTAGCTATCTTTCCCTGTAACTTACTCTTTCAGGAATAGACTTTGCTCATTCTTTCACCTGTCTAAAGTAGATCAAAGTAAAATTTAGCTTATTATTATTATTAAGCTTAATCTCGTGCCATTTTGCAGCTTGTTTAGATTTATAGCAGAAGACCAAAACCCATGAAAAAAATGTTGTAAGATTGATAAATATTTTTTTTCCAGTTTCTTTATTTTACCTGTTAAAAATAAATCATAATTTGTTCACCTTCTCAAAAGAACATTTATTAGTTTAAAAGGCTTCCTTTTCATACTCAGATTTGCCTGAGGTTGTTGGTTTCTACAAGCATATTGTCTGTGGATTATTTATTTTTTCTTCTTCAAATAGAAATGTAAATTATAAATCTTAGTTTTGTGAAATTAGTTTTATTCAAGGTTGTAATTTATTTTAATTTACAGCAAAAAGCAAAAGCTGAACTTCTAAAATCGGAAATGATTACTGGCAGTAAGCCTACACCTTCAAGCAAACGCCGATTTATTGGAACGCCATCGAAAACGCCAACAAAATTATTAAGGGTGAGTTACAGTTAATCTTTAAAATGTTCAACTTGATGAATAATGCCATTACTATAAATGAAAAATCGTACTTTTAGCAAATCTTGAGCTAAAAAACTGTATATTAATCTGCTTATGTTTGAATTTTTTTTTCTTAATATTTTGTAATTTGAAAGATCCTTCTACTGTTACTTGACATTTTAGTATTTTATCTAGTCATATAAGTTATCTTCTAAAATTCATTAATCAGAATTTTTGATTTTGAAACAACTATCCTTGAGTCCATTAAAATGGAAATAGGCTCTTGAAGTACAGATTTATTCAAAATGATTGTCGGGGTTTTAAAACATCACTATCATGGTACAAATACGATATGAAGACTTGTTTATTGTGTAAGAAAACTCAACAAGTTACAGACATGCATTATAAATGCTCAATAAGGGCACCATGTGTCACTCTGCAGACATTGATATGATAGTCCAATTCCAGCCACACATACTCCAGGGTATCAGCAGTGATGTTTCCGTTGGTGGTATTGATATGCACCTTCATTTCCAGGATGGCCGCAGGTAGAGTGGGGACGAAGACGTGATCCTTTACGTAGTCCCAGAGGAAAAAAAATCACAATGTTAAGTCCGGTGAATGGGGGTGGCGACGATAGGAGATTCTCACCACCATTGGTCCTGCGCCCAATCCAGTGCTGTGGTAAGTGTTGGTTTAAAACTGCCCTGACATCCAGATGAAAATGGAGTGGGACGCCGTCTTGTTGTAGTATGAAATCAGCGCTGTCATCACTCAGCTGGGTTAGGAGCCATTCAGTGACCATATCAAGGCAAGTCATTCCTGTTACTATCTTTTCTACAAAAAAAGAAGGGGCCGTATACCCTAAATTTGGAAACGGCAGAGAACACATTGACCTTGGGGGATGCACGCTCAAGTTGAACAAAACAATGGGGATTTTCTGTTCCCCAAATTCTAACATTGTGTTGATAGACTTTTCCACTAAAGTGTTGCTTCTTCACTAAAAACAAGCCTGTCACAAAAACCATCAGCTTCCATCAATTGTTGCAGTTCTGTGAAGAAAAATTTCCTGCATTGGTGGTCATCAGGTGTCAATGCTTGCAGCAGCATTAGGCAATATGGCTTCATTTGTAGACACTTTTGTAACACACACTACATCATAGGTTGCAGGATGTTGAGTTCCCTGTTGCCTCTCATAGTTGATTTGATACGACTACGTAGGAAGGCTGGTCTGATCTGGTCCACTTTCTCTTCAAATACAGAGGGACGCCCACTGCTGTTTTCCTTACACAGGCATTCTGTCTCCATAAATTGTGCTTAGTACCGTGAATGGAATTGTCGGAGAGATGATCCTTCCTAAATTTCGTAAGAAACTGCCATTGAACAATGGTAATGAAACGAATGTAATGATATTCGAGAGTGCAAAATGCCTTCTCCCTACGATTGGCTACCATTAGCAATCAATGACTTCTGGTGGGCAACCGTGGAACTATTGAGTGCCTGCCAGTGAATGTTTGCCAGTTGTTGAGTTTTCTCATGTGTAGTACATGTGGTGATTCTTTAAAACCCTGACAATCATTTTGAATAACCATGTACAAAACTGTTAATTTTCTTTTGTTCATATCCTTATGTTATTATTATTATTTTTTGTTGTTGTACATTTTTAATTCTTATTATAATAGACTATTTCAGAAAATCTGCCATTAGTTTTTATCACTTTTTCAAGACAATATGTAAGGAATTGCTATCAAATAGAGCCCCATTCTTGAAACAAATGAAACAGTTTTACTGGCTACAATCAGGAAAGAACAGAAGCTTTGTGACTTAATCTCCATTACACTATTAATAGAAGTGAACAGTAACATCTGAGAATCCAAAAAAAGGAGGGTTTTTTTTTTCCATCCTTAAGTTACTGGATGACAATCTATCTTGTAAATAAACCTAAAAGTTAACATATTTTTTTCACTAAGATGTTGCATATGGGACTGTCATACTTCAGTAATCACTCTCCCTATATAAAATATCTGAATGGAAATGCACACTTCTATAACTTAACTTTTCTGTAGTTTTATGAAGACTATTTATTGAATCATTATCGATATCAAACATCATTATAAGTACAATTCTCCACACCCAATAAAATTATGATGTTAAAAGTATACTGAAACTTCATTTTGTGACTTGTATTTCATTGTGGACATATCCAGAACAAAGTTGATCATTGTATTGCGTCATTTTTTAAGTTATTCTCAGACTACCTTCCTCTTTCCATAACAAATGTATCTGTGTGTAAATCCAAAATTAAGTTAGTGGATGTATATGTACTTTGAGGCTTATGATCAAAGGAGAGCTATTAAAGATCGGTAAATAAAAAAACCTAACAAAGCAAAGTTGAATCATGGAAACATATTTTAGTTGATGCAACTCAATCAATAAATATATTCTCTTCTAGTATACAGCACTTTGAAAACAAACTGGAATATATATGTATTAAATATTTACAGTTAACATGGAAAATGTTCAACATTTTAGAAGGCCTAAATCCCGATAACACATAGATCAGCGGTTCCCAACCTTTTTCAGCTGGCGACCTACCTTTCCTTATCCGAATACCTCCACAAATATAGGAATAGAAGAACATAGAATAAAATCATATTTGTATCGTATCCCTTCCTTATATATGATCGATTTTCGATTTTTCTGATCTTTTCTGAAGGTTTATTCGATGGTTTCTAATAGTTTTAGGATCAAGTCGCGACCCACCGGTTGGGAAACGCCGACATAGATGTTTCAAAATTTTAAATCTTCTGCGTCGAGTTAAATACATGAAAAAAAAAATACCTGTTGCTCGAATTATGGGATTAATATAAACTCATCCAGAAAGCTATTTCAACCTTCTATTTCACCAAGATGTCCTAACTCGAATTGACGTCGAAAACTTGGATTTTCGAGTTATCTGTGATGACAGGAACTGATGTTTGATTGTCTCATCTTTGCGATGTCTTGATTTTATGAAAACATTCAGCCCTTTTTATGGTTTTTATTTTGGTTTAGAAGCTAAGGCATTCACTTATTTAATTTGGATAGAATCGTCTTAACTTCAGTCAATTTCCTCACTTCGTCGACATCATAACTTCAAGTTCTCATGGCATAACCTTCCTTGTTGATTTGTTGCCACCAACGTTTCTGTACACTTTATTTTTCTGCACTGCAGAACAATACTGCGTCTCCACACTTCGCATTGTGTAGGATAATAAGCAATTGTATTGTTTTATTTCGTTTGGCTCACAATAGCACTTCTTTAAAATTAACTAACTTATTTTATTATTATTTTGCTCTTTGAGATTTTAAGAATAAAACCATATATATATATATCTACAATATCCAATATCAGTTTCTTTTGAAAGGACTCTTGTTTCCCATAGATTTCAGTCTGTATTGTGAAAATCTACAGCTTAATTGTTTGTCCAAAAAAAGCATTGCATTTCATTTGTAGGCTGTAGCATTTCACTTAGAGATGATCCAAACAGAATTTATGTATACATATAAATAATATGTATGTTTTATGAGGAGGTAAAGGGAAAAACGATCCAACTCCATTTTTCAAAATTTTTGAGTTGGTGCTGCCATCTGTTTGTTTGCACTTTAAAAGACATCCCTCCTTTATCATTGAAGTAAAAAACAATCCATGTGCATTCCATGAAACATTAGTATCCTACCAAAAAAGATCAAATCTACAATTATAGGACTCTATCGGTGGGTGGAAAAATGACAGCCTCAACTATTATATTTTGTGCATATAGAATGACTTAAAATGTTTACATTAACACTAAAAACTGAACAAATGGACAGCGGTAATTCAGATGAATATTATGAGATAATGGAGAAACCCCAAAAGAGAAGGAAACACAGTAGGAAAGTGGAAATTGCAAGGAATGAGAGGGTAAAGTCACGTGTAACCAGAATATCTTTTAAATGCACAAAATACAGATATTTTTCTACCGTGTCTGATGTTGAAAAATCACATATTATTCAGCAAGTTAACTCCCATGCAGCCCAAGATTCTCAAGATAGCATTTTTGAGTGGCATGATTATTATGAAGATCTTAAAATGAAGACGATGGACCAACAGTTTTCCTTTTCTTATGTAGTACGTGTTAGGACAACAAGACTGCAGAGGTTCTAGTGTGTCGGGATGGATTTATTGACTTGCGTGGAATAACGAATAGATGGATCCAATGTGATTCTTATTTCGGCCAAAATAAGAATTATACTCTTTTTAGATTCTGGAATTGGATGATACAAGAAAAGAAGAGGTTTGTCCTTGTTTACGGTTCATTCCCTAAAAGGGGACATTCCTATCTAGAGTGCGATAGAAACATGGCACTCATTAACCAGAAGTATCCATCTGAAATTCCTAGTCAGTTGGAACAAGGCCTTCTTGGAAGCTAGAAAAAATTGTCATTTCATATAATATCTGCTGATCAGATTATTTTTATCCTTTTCAATGTTTCAGAAAACAAAGTTCAGAGCTACTTGTCTCTTTTCAATACAGACCATAAGGAATTTCAAGTCAGCTCTGAACACCCAATTGTGTCTTAACTAGAGATTCCTGAGATTCCTTCATCATAACTCCTATTAGGAAGAGAAAGGCTGTGGAAAGTGGATTGACCCAAGACATGGAAAATCCAAGAAGATTATATTGCAAGCAAATTACTGTGAGCAAAGAAAAATGACCTAATGGCTCTGAAAAGGTTTGTTCTTCTACGATTCATTGAGTTTTTGCAATGGTGCCAATGAAAGTGACTCTGATGAATAATAACATTAATATTGCACTAATCTGTTGAATTATTTTAAGAAAGGATTTTTCTATGAAATAATGTTTAAAAACTGTTCGTTACATAAATTTACAAACTTGGACTAGTCAACACTTAGTCAAAGCCCTACTATTAAAGTCAAAAACATACAAATTATCATTATTAATTTGCCTGTATTATTTTGGTAATGCTACTAATTAACGTGATAAACGATCTTTTTTAAACCTTTTCAATGTTTTCTACACGTTATTTATCACATTTAATGTCAAAACTTTTAATATTAAAGAAAAAATGATTCATTCATATCTGAAATTAAACAAACACACAAAACCTTTTTTAAAGCATTAGAAATAATAACTTTTTGAATATATCTAAACTTAAAATAGGATTTAATAAAAAACATATACTCCATACTTTTAAATCAATATTGCCACAAAAGCAATTAAATTGAACTTGGATCGTTTTTCCCTTGAGCTCCTCATATATATATATTAGGGGTTTTGAAATGAAAAGGTACGAAATGTAACCGTTACATATTAGCCTATGCTGCTATGGGAGAATGTAGCTAGACATCTAGGAATGCGATTGGAGTCTATGGCGTGGATCCGCGCATGCGCGGGAGCCCGCTTGCACAGGAGAGAGCAGAGGCTCTTATAAAGAACGCCGTCCAATTGATGCGGCAGTGCGTGTGAGGACAGGATGGCGTTCACATTGCAAAATTCGACGATTGAGGAGCAGCGAGGATGTCAAAGGTCCGCTACTTGTTGAATTCCTCGAGCACAGAAGAACCATTAACTCTGATGTGTACTGTGAGACACTCCGACGCCTACACAGGTCCATCAAGAACAAAAGACCGGGGCAGCTAACGGAGGGTGTGGTTCTGCTCCATGATAACGTGCGTCCACACATCTCCAGGGTCACAGACGTGGAACTGGCCATGTTCAAGTGGGCTTGAGCATCCGCCCTACAGCCCGGACATGTCGCCCTGCGATTTCCATGTGTTTGGTCCTCTGAAAAAACATCTGAAAGGGAAGCGCTTCAACTCGGACAACGAAATCAAGGACACAGTGCAGGACTGGGTCTCGTCACGGCCACAGGAATTCTGGGAACAAGGAGTCCTTCGGCTTGTTAATCAATGGGATCGTTGTGCTCAGGCCTACGGTGTATACTTTTAATAAAGTCTTCATTTATACCCACAGTGTCGTTTCGTACCTTTTCATTTGAACAACCCTAATATATTACAAACACACATACATACATACAGGGTGATGTACAAACTTTAAAGGTAGGTCAGGAATACAAAAACAAACCATATTCATAGTGAAATGTGTCTCCGCCATCCGAATGTGCTAAAAGGTACACAAATAAAAGACAACTAGTAGGATTAATAAACATGTTATCTAATGTTTACAATATGACAGTAAGGCATGAATGTACCTGCAAGTGTACACCTGTTCCCGTCGAATCATCTAGTTTCACACAATCTTTGGTTCAATGGACCACTTGAGGATAGGCGGGGCTTCGTAGTTCCAAAATATCCCACCACGCTACTGCTTCGCATGTGGGATAAACAAAGCCATGTGCTTCATTTTAACCCTAATAGATATGGAGGCTGAACTAAAAGATTTGATTTGGATGCAACGATTGTAAGCCTTCCAAAATCTTCAGATTGGATATAGAGTTGATTATCGGCTATTGAAGAAGGCGACAGCAATATATTTTCAAAGAAGGATATAATTTAATGGATCACTTGAGGATAGGCGGAGCTTCGTAGTTACAAAATATCCCACCACGCTACTGCTTCGCATGTGGGATAAACAAAGCCACGTGCTTTGTTTTAACCGGTTTAGATACAGAAGAAATATTATATTAAAGAAGGATATTCCAAGCGATTTTACACAATTATTACAGTACTGGATCTGCACAGTATTGAACCATCGTCTTGAAATATCAAATATCGACGATTTTCTAAGTAATTCAAACAAAGTTATATGTTTGTTTATCCCATTAGCTCTCGCCGTATGTGGGATACACGTCATACGTGACGTCGATAGGGGCGTAAACCTCAAGTGGTCCATTGCTCAAATGTTTGACGATTGGGCACATATCTATTGGGAAACCATTCATGATACTATTGTACAGAGGCTCCTCCTAGTTTCAGTTCGCTGCCCAATAGCCTAATTGCATATCTGCTCTCTCAGCAATAGTGAAGCGATACATCCTACTCTTACAAAGTCAACATCTCAAACTGCTGATGGCTCTCACTGCCTAACTAATGTGCTACCAAACAGTGACCTCTAGCACATTCGGATTGCGTTTGCAGACATACGTTCCACTGTGAATAACGTTTGTTTTTGTATACCTGACTTGCCTTAAAGTTTGTACATGGAATTTTGAATTACCCTGTCAATATTTATATATACAAAATATGTTTGTTTGTTTCTTTTTCTTTTCTTTCTTTCTTTCTTTCTTTTTAATATTACTGTTTATGTAGGACCTTTTTGATGTTTTCTCATATTTTGATTACATCTATCAGAACTTTTGGAAAGCCCTGAAAGTACTTTGAATTTAAACATTGAGAGATTATATGTATAAATTATTATTTAATTAAATAAAGACTGCAGATGATTCTTTTGAAAAATAAAACATCTGGTGCTATTCTTTATTACATCTTTATTATGAAAATTGTATGTTAGAACAAAGTTTTAAATTCCAATCCTATTCAATAAAAAAAAAGTGAAGAATTTTTCCTGTTGCATATCTTTGAATGTTTGAAATTGCAAACAGTATATCTATAGTTTTTATTGGAATAATACATAAAAAAGTTTTTTAAATATATTGATTGTAGTTGACTCCAGGTTCACAAAAAAAAATTCACTCAAGTCTGGCCCTTTTCCAATCACCTGCAATGAAGACACCAAAATCTGGCAACTCTAAAAAGGTAAGATTTACTAAAAAAAAAAATACTATTATAACAGGTTTAGCATTAAAAAACATTGTTACAATGTGAAAGAAATCTTCATTACCAGAGCTCAAGCAGATGGTGAGAAAATTTTCAGTCTCGTTCTGAATGCTTTCAAAAGGTATTATGTTATTTTCTTTGCATAATTCACATTGTTTTAAAAAGGCTAAAAGGTAAAAATATAAATATGATACTATACTCACTTCCAAAAGTTAAGCACGGAGAGCAAAAAGTTAGTTTCTGTAAGCCAATCTGAATTAAAGAAGATGAAATTTGCTGCAAAGGTACAAGGAAGTATGCAAATTATATAGGTAGCAGACAATCACAGTATCGCGTCGAGAAATATGCAAAACAGGTAGTCGTATAAGAAGCCTGCATTGTGAAGGGTGACAGAAATTGCATGTGAGTGCTGATGAAAGGTGTTTAGAACATTCGTACGATTTGTTTTCAAGCTAGATGTGTTTTTATGGCTTCCAGAAGATGAATGGAAGATTCTGAGCGCTGGCGGGCTGTCGGACGCATTGAAGCAGGACAGTCTATAAGATGTTGCTCGTTTCTTCTGCATTAATCATTCAGTCATTTCACGATTATGGAAACAATTCCAAACCAGCCAAACAGTTGTCCGAAGACCTGTAGCCGGTCGTCCAAGGGTTACGACCCCAGCAGAAGATCGATATTGCTATTGTAGCCAAGCGGAATCAAAGATCGACCTCCACACGTGTGACATCTATGGTTGTAGCGGCCATTGGTAAGATGATATCTGCCACTACTGTTCGTTGAAGGCTACACATGAATGATCTGTACGCCCAAGTACCATGAGTTTGTATTCCTTTATCCGTCCAATCCAGAGGGGCACAATTACAGTTGTGCCGCCAGCATGTGAATTGGACTATGTCTGATTGGGGTAACATTATGGCCACAGATGAGTCCAGATTTGCCCTACAACCCGATAATAAGCGTGTAAGGGTCTGGAGGGAACAAGGCACAAGCAATCGGCCCCAGAACATTACCGAACATCCCGCATTCCGCGGTAGAAGCATCATGGTCTGGGCAGGGATTTCATTGGGATATCGCACTGACCTGCACATCTACAGGCGAGGTTCTGTGACGGCTGTACGGTAAAGAGATTAAGTCTAAGACCCCATTGGGAAACTGTACGCTGCAGCAGTTGGTCCTTCTTTCGTTTTAATGGACGATAATGTGTGTCCCCATAGAGCTGCCATCATTGACGACTTTCTGGAGAGTGAGGGTATTGCGCATATGGAGTGGCCGACTTACTCACCGGACCTTAATCCAATTGAAAATCTTTGGATTGCCCTCGGCCATGCAGTATGTCGACGTTTCCCCACCTCCAGCCACTCTCAGAGCTTTAGAAACTGTCCTACAGGAGGAATGGTGATTACTGGACTCTGTGGTGGTTGATCACCTCGTAACAAGCATAATCACACGCTGTAAACTTTGTATGCAGGTGAGGGGTGCTCACATACCCTATTAATGTCGGTTTTTATTGCTTGTTTTGAATTTAAACATCATTTTGTTAATGACGCAAATAGGATGTCATCTTATAATTTATGAAAATTCAATATTTTGTTTATCCCTGTATGTAATTCTTTGTTTTGTTTCATGAATAAACATAGAAACAAAAACAAAGCAGCATTTCATGTCAATCAAAGCAGTACTTGTCCATTTTTTCGCATTTTACCGCTCTGTGCTTAACTTTTGGAAGTGAGTGTATAATAAGCAATGAATTCCATTAATTTCTTTGCAAACCACTTTTCTACTGTTAAAAAGTTTGTTCAAAGATGACCTCAAGGACATTCCCTGCTGCTGTTGTCAAAATGTGAAGTAATTGCATTTTATAATATTAGTTGGGCCAGTGATTGTTAGTCGCATTTCTGTTCATTATCAGTACAATTTTATAATAAAAATCAGGAAATTTTTGTTTTATGAAATTTGATTTAATTTGAGTACTGAAGTTCAGGTCATGAAAGAAAAGCTTTTGATTACGTAATTTTCAGGACGTAACAGCACGATCTATTGCTAAAATTCATAACTGAATCTTATAAATATTACGAAAATATTCTGGTTTTTGTATTTTCTACAGTTATGAATACATTTTTATATTACTGTTATTATTTTAATAATTTTATATTTTTTTAAGATTATTCTATTGAAAATGTCATTTTTTTTTTACTTTAAAAATAAATTTGAATTGAATGTATTTCTACTTTATTTCACTTATTATAATTTGAAGTAAATTGATCTCTTTTGTATATTTATTGGTCCTGAAAAGGGCCTTTTTTATTTGTGTCATGAGGAATTCTGTGACGGGTCAATTATCCAATCAATTCGGCTTTTCTGTTTTCAGTTTGGTTAGAGCCTTTTCAACTTTAACGGAATGATACAGTGCATTGCCCATTATAATAATAGAATTGGTGGGAATATTTGAAGCAGTTGTTCTTAAACCAATCTTTAAAACATTCGCCATTCATCTTGTCATGATAATTTGCTGAGTTCGTTCATCATTCATCCCCGGTAGCAGAATTTTCTGTATCAATCTGCAGCATCAATTTCAGAAGCCAAAATTTATCTGCAACTCACAAAATTCATCTGCAAAGAAACTAAATAACTTACTTTTCATAGTCTTTAAAATCCATTCAGGAAGTCCATTATTTATGTCATTATCAGACATTTCAATTATTTTTGCTTTTTTTCTTGGATTTTTCAAATTCAGTTTCTTCAGTCTCTCTCTTAGACAAAATTTTTTGTATAGTTTATCATTCAGAACCAGCTATTCATCAGGAATCTTTTGTTTATCACAAACCTTTTGTCCAGGCTTATTAATGTCAGAAACCTCTACTTGCTCTGCATCCGAATCAGAATTTGTCACATTTTGAAATAAATATATTACATTTTTATTTGAAATTGATTTGTATTTTACTTTTCAACCACAATGAAACAACTGACAATGTGTTTTTAAATTTTTCATCAACATAGTCATTACAATAAAAACAAGATACTTTTTCGGTCAGCTAAGACATTTCACCGCTGAGATTAGTGCGTGCATGTGCCAGCGAAACCTACGTAAAACAATTTAAAAACACAGTTGACAAGCATCCAGTGCCTGCCCCCGAACTAACCAACATTCTGGAATCTCCTGGAAAGGCGCCATCTCGTAGAGAAAATAGAATGCTCAACAATTCTAAACAAAAAATACAATCATCTAAAAATGGGAGATTTTTTTTTCCCCGGTTGCATTTTTTCCGTTTTCTGTACGATTTTTTTTTTTTTTTTCCAGTGTTTGTAAGTTGGTAAATTAATCTGCAAGCTTCAAGATAAATCTGCAGTGCTCGCTGCCATGCTGCACGATTTCTGCTACCGGGCATTCGTCACATGTATTTCATCATTGAAATATTGAAAAGCGTCCCAAATTATTCCCATTGATTTGCTGTTTTCCCTCACTGACTGACAGTAAATTGATTTTTCAAAGATGTCGTTTCTTTGTTTTGACGTCATGATTTCCAGGAGAAAGTAAGTGATCTGAATTTGCCATATGAGGAAGTTTTTCTCAAATGGACTCAACTACACAAAAAGTAACTTAAAAAGAAATGGCAGTTGAATAGATATTAGAAAGATACTAATATTTTCACTATAAACTAAAAATAAATTTTTCATTGATCATGTGAAATCCTCACTATTAAAATTAAATATTTTTTCATTTTTCTATTTGGTCTTTCTGTACTTGCATTATGCAAAAATGACTGAATGAATTTCTTAAAATTTGGTATTAATACATTGCTTATTTATGGCCGAACATGCTGATGGTGCCAAATGACATTCATTTTAATAAATGTGTTTGTTGCTCACTTTGAGATTGGCCTTTTCGAGTAGTTGCTGAGTTTGTAACAGGTAATAGATAAATGATTAGAATACTTATTTAACATATTTATATTTATAAGGAATACTTCTTTTGCTTAGATTAGCTTGAAATAAATATTAAATTTATTTATTACTATGATTGTTTAGGTAAAAATTTGATATTATAAATATGAAATTTATTGATACCAAATGATATTTTGGGCATTCATATAAGAATTTATTCAAAATGCCTGCAACCCGCTAGATAAAAACAAAAACAAAATTTTGTTGTTCATACTGTTAAGGCTATTAATAATGTTATGTTCTCTTCAAGATGAATAGAAAGGTTACGCTTTTCTGGACAGTCTTCTTATTATTACAAAATTCTCTTATAAAATCTTATTCAGGGAAGAATTAGTAAATAGGTAAGTACATAGGTAGGTATCCAATGACTGTACAATTTGGGTGCTTTTAACCGATTTGGTACCGTATTTCCCAATATAAACCTTTATATTTTTTGAAGTTTGGACATTCTTATTAAGTTTTGTACAAACAAGAAGTTTATCTTCATCCAAAGTTGATCCTGACAAATTACATAAAATACATATGGCTGAATTAGAAATTGTAACTTTATGTAGGTGAGTGGCAAGGCAGTCGTGTCCTGAATTTATTCTGAATAAGGCAAGCTCAAGGATCAAAAGTAATTTTCATGGTGAATTATACATCCTCTATATTAATGATTGTCAACATGGGTTGCAAGATTTTTATATATCAATACATGTTGTATATACGTTTTTAATTATAGTAATCTGTTAACTACCCTTCTAGACTTACATCTTACAGTGAAATAACTGATTCTTTCAGAAATTTTGATGGACATATTTTAAAAACCAATGGCTCCAGTTTTAATTTGAGATTGCTTACATGTCATTAAGTAATAAATATTAATTTTAAGCTTAAAAGAAAATTCATTTTCTGTTTAATTAATAAAACATAATTGATTATATCTATAGTTCTTAGCGAGGAAGGAAAATATGAAGCCTTCTTCCATAGTCAGCAGAGGAATCCTCACCGAAGCAACTTCTAACATCCTTGATCACACCACAATTAGTGGGAATGTCCACGTAAATTCAGCATCAATTGCCTCAACAATTGATTCTTATTCTGATTTTTCAGTAAGTTAAATTTTGATTTAATCACAATCTTTTTCTTTCTATTAAAATGCTGATCAGTAATTTTTGATTTGAAGACCAGTTTTATAAGCATTTAGTATGCAATCAGTTTGCTTTACTTTTAATAATTGAATTGATGGTGAAAGGATTCATTCTTAGATTATTAATTTAGTCGTGGAAATGTTCGAAAATTCAGCTTTATAATCCTTCAGCATTTGTGTATAGTCCTTTCCCTTTTTAAAATTTACAAATATTTCTTTCAGTAAGTAAGTAAGCAGCAGTAGTACTAGAACTGAAAGTAGAGCAATTACTAGACGGCTGTTATAAGAAAGGAGCATTTTTAAGTAAAATCAGTTAATAAATAGATTGCAAAATAATTGACACGAATGCCATACTAAATCTTTTTTGAGTAATTGAATTGTTTCTTTGATCATATGAATTTGTAAAACATGAATACTCAACATGTAAATAAACAGAGAAAAGAATTTTGAAAAGCACCTGGTGGTTACCATATTTCGCTAGTTTCCTTTATTGATAATGTAGGCTTTTTATGAAATGAACAAGTTAAATAATTGAATTTGTTAAATTACTTGAGGGTGTATGAGAAATATTTGCACAAATAGATGACATTGGAATATGGAAATTTTATGTTGAGGTTTTTGCCTCAAGAATTATTCTTAAAAGGTCTTGTTCCTTGTCATCAATAAAAAAAATATATATTTGTAGCCACGATTGTTAATATCAGATTGTCTTGCTGTATTTGTATTTGTGTTGCTTGAAATAACAAGGAGCCACATGTTTTATATATCATAGAATTTAATGCAAGTACAAAGGGGGGGGGGGTATTTTGAGATATTTGACATTTTCATTGGATTTCCGCTAATAGCTTAAATGTCAGCAATAGCTCAATGGTGAATGTTACAGGTTCATGTGGTTGAGATCTTTTTTCATTACATCCATTCACTAGCTATTCCAAATCAACCAATCATCTACCAAAGAAAAATTATGTAACTAGGAACACCTTTGGGTTTGAACAAACAAATATGCACCAAAATTCAGAGGATGATCATTTTCTGATCTCTGAATTCACTGCTGATAGTCGTTTTTCTGTAAACCTCTGCAGTTGTCCACTAAATGTCCCTGTTCCATCACACCTCGAACCCTTTGCTCACCTGCTGCCAGTCGAGACTGTGCTTGTGCCTGTATCACATTATTTAAAGTTCATTGTTTATGTAGTGAAATGGAAACTGATTCGAAGGTTGATGATCAACCCAGCTGATGTTTTGAATGAATATGAACCTTCTATGGTAAAGAAGTCTTAAGTCCCAAATGTCATCACTGTGTTTGATGGCCCGACATCAGTGATTATCATTTCTGAGGCTACAACATGTTCTAAAGAAAACTGACCATCAGTAATGAAGTCACACGCTTTCGCCAAAGAATCTGATCTGCATGCAGATCAGATTCTTCAGCTTCAGGGAGTCCCTTGTGCTGTGAGACCAAGTGAACAACTGCAGAGATTTACAGAAAAATGACTATCACCAGCGAGTATAGGGGCTAGAAAATGATTATCCTCTGAATTTCAGTGCTTATGTGTTTCTTCTTCAGAGCTGTAAGATGGCAATCTGTCTGATAGTAATTACAACTAAATAAGAAAGTAGTTCATTTTTTTAAAATTTTAGTATGTAAGTTAGGTTCAGTTATTCTTAGAATGAACATTTTACTAAAGAATTTGAAATATTTGAATTTGACTTTGAAACTGAAGTATGATGCATGTAACAACTTTCATTCAAGAAGTTATATTTATCCTACTATAAAATAAAAACCTCCCTGAAGGTGATTTTAATTATAAATGTAGGATGGCACATTATCTTTTAGAGTAATATCAATAGATAGAAATTTAAGCTAAAGATATCAATTAAAAAAAAAGTAATTAAGAACTTGAATGATGCTGATAAAAAATTAAATAAACAGTGATTAGTAATTGTATTTATTGATTTATCATTAGTTATATTTTTGATGATATTTTATTAATTATTGTTATATAGTCCTTTGTTCTTTCTTGCAAAAAAACTTGCAATATTTCAGTTACATCTTTTCTTTTTGATACAACACTCAAATAAAATTAAAACCATGTCGTTCATTCAACAGAAACCTATTTATAAATAAGGAAAAAAGTGAAATTTTCTCTGTAGACGATTCAAATGCAAATTCCAGTAAAGTAAAATATTGTTAAAGTTTGAGTAAGGATTTATAGGCAGTGATATTAATAAGTAATAGTAGCAAATAGCTAAGGTCTAATATTTTCTCTTCCTGTGTAGGGATAAAAGAATTCTTTGTTAAGATAGAATTGTGATGAAAACATCATGTAATTCTTGAAGGAAGTTCAACAGAAGATCTTTGCATTTTCTTTAAATAAAACCAATTACTGTCAACAAGAACTCGAGCAAATTTTGCTGCCACAGCCAGTGAAAAAGCAAATCTTAACTGATTCTCAACTGACATCAAATAGGTTGTCAAGCAAGACTGAAAATTTGAGTAGGGAAATTCTGATTTTAATTTTCCTGTGCTTGGCTTTTTTAAATTCTGGATTTGGTGCCTGTGCAAGAGTCGAGTACATCAACTGTAGTAGTACTCTGTGTGTTGTTTATTCATTTAATATCATAGAAGTTTAAGAAGCTGAACCTGGAAGTGAAGAAGGAACCGTTAAAAATGTCATTGCTGCACTGTTATCTCAGTGAAGAATGTCTGGACATTCTTCTGCATTATCAAGTTAAGATCGATGGATTTAGTCTCTATTTGCCAGGAGAAAAGACAATACGGAAAGCTTTATACAAACAGGAACTTAGTAGATTTAATAAGCAGAGCTGAGTGAAACCCAGAAATAAGTTTTTTTTTTTTTTAAAGTATAGTGAAAATTGTCTTTTTCTTTGTAAATATTTTAGATTTATTTAAGATATGACTATGTTGCCCTGGATAGTATAGTTTGTAAGTTGCAGAGAAATAAACGTGAAGTTAATGAGATTGGAAGGAATATATTTGAGTGTTTGTATCTTAAATTTGCTTTTAATAATTATAAGAAACTTCTAATTAATAAACAAAAAAATATCTACATAATTTTACTGAAATAAGTTTCCTTATTGTTATTTACAGAATTGCTTAAACAGAAAATCAGAGAAAGATACTTGCCGCAGTTCAGCAGTAAATTTAGCAAAAAGTCCATTAAAGGTTTCTTCGAAATCTCCCTGCAAGAACATTGTTTTTCATTTTTAGTTTAAATCTGTATAATGTATTTATGTTACATATGTACAAATATTTTTGTTGTATCAGAAATTCATATTTTTTTTTCCATTTCTATTTTATGGATGTTTTACAATCAATAAATTAAACATCATTTTAAATTCATGATATGATAAAGTTTTAATTTTCTTTGCAAAGCATCCAGAAAACATTCTTTAACATTCCTACAGCAAAAGAAAGTATTTTGTAAGCTGTGGACAAGCATAATTTTTAATAATTTATATTTTAAATATAATTTGAGCCATGGTGCTAGAATATTTATAATTTTTGGAAATTTGATCTTGGCTTCTATTTTCCGTTGCTGACTTAATGCCAATGTTCAATAATATCTTAATATTCTGTAATTAAAGATGTATATTTTTTTTATTTCTGGGTTTGGATTAGATTTCTAAGAACAACTTTTAATCTAGAAGGACTTGCTTTCAATGCCTTATTTTTGATTGTTGTTAATAAATCATCTTTTAGAAAACATATTGCAAATAATTTTATTTAAAACTCTGTAGTGTCTAACCATTTATTTTAAGGAGAAAAAAGGCAAATGTACTTAATTAGATGAAAGCACTTTTGACATTCATATCTTACGTCATTTATACTGTTATAGAGTAAAATACTGTATGCAATTACAGCAAATGTGCATATAGAAATTACTTGTGGAATATATGTTTTATGTTTTGTAAAAACTTCCAGTATTTCATTTTAAGTATTGATGTCACTTAATGCTTAAAAAAAAAATTATATTGAGAACCAATCACTGAAGATGAAAATACTGAGGCTTCTATTTTGATCACACTAATGTTAGCAACATTTGTCTTTTTGGCAGCTAAGAACTTCACCTTTTAAACATTTTTCTAGTTATACCCATATTCTCATTTTAAATTAGTGCAATGCAAATCTTGAAAGATTGAATATAAAACAGAAGTTTTTAAAGGGCTCGACAATCTTACTCAAAGTTATTTTGAGATTAATATGGAATTAAAAAGAGCACATTGTTTTTTTTTTTGTTTGAAAAGCAAAATTAATACCAAACAAAAAAAAAAAAAAAAATCATATTTTTGTAAATTTATTGACAGTACTATTAAAGTTCAACATTTACAGCATTGTTATTTACATCATTGAAAACTCAATTTAGTTTCTCAAACACTTATAAAAAGAAATGCATTAGACACAATTATTTTATTACAAGACCTGACGTATAGTGTATTTATGTGTTAAGTACCTTACAATGAGTTTTCAGTGATACATGGGGAAAAACCAAAATCACTTTTTACAAAACTGATTATAAAATAATAAGAAAAAATATTAAGAAAATGTCAATTTCTTATTCAGTTTAAATGTAGCTAACTGAAACTAAAATAAAAATAACATCCTACGTTTTATTTTAATCAGTTCGATAATTTCATTAAAATTATATGTGGTAATTTTAATGTGGTCTTGAAGACGACTGATAAGCCATTTGTGATCTTAAAAAACTTGAACAGTAAAAATCCTCATTATTCTTTTATAAGGCAAAACATTGTCTGTCTCCCATAATGATTCAATTAATCACTATTTTGTATATAAAGTTTGTAAATTTGCAAAATAAGTAGGGATTTTGTATTTCAGTGTTATTAATAAATATGAATTTTATAAAAACAGTTCAACCCTTCATTTTTTTTTTTACATTTTTTCTAGAAATTAAAAAAATTTTGAAGCTGAGTAAGTGTTTATGAGAAGATAAAATTCATAAAATTGGATTTTGCAAAGAAAATTATATATTTTATTTTCTTATGTAATAAAGTACAGAAAAGCTTCAGAAATTTCTCTTGTTGGATTTATTTTAAAAAATAATGAATAGTTGCCCATCTGAAACCTGAATATAGAAAGGTAGCACTTGGACTGAAATTTTACCATTTATATTTTGATTTTACAAAAATTATTTAGATGTTTTTAAGCACAAGGAAATCATAAGTCAGCTTATTAAGTAATTTTTTGAAGGGCAATATGACATCACATTATATATAGTCTCAAAATCAAATTTCAACTTATTTATCACAGTAATCATTACAAAAAAAAGGCACCTCACAAACATCCTGCTTACGGGAATGAATACCCAATGCATTTACAGGTATGGAGAATTAAAACTTTCCTAAAATTTATGCATAGAGAGAACAAAACAATTAGTAACTTTTGAAGTGAAATTATACAGAAGATATTACTTAGTGCAAGATTCATTTAAAAAATATAGTTATGTAATATCCTATTTACATAGCTTTATTCTAGTCTTTCTAATTTTTCTTTAGTAAGCTGCATGAAGCAACCTTGCAACATGGATATTTTTATCATGTATGGCTGTATTTATCACAATTATTTAATTCAAAGTCTTTATAGAAAAACTGCCAGTTTTTGATTAGGAACAGCAATATGACTTCTTAGGAATTGGAACTTCTTCAATTGATAAACTGTCTTCAATATCTATAAAAAAAAACAACAATATGAATGAATTACATCTTATTAATATTTCAAAAATCAGCAGTATCCTAAACTTGATAACTATCAGTTTCTATCTTGGAAGAACGCTACTAAAAATTGGCCTGATTCCAAGAACTGGTAAAGATCAAAACTTTTTGAACAGATGAAGACAACAAACAAAAAAGTAAATTTTTAAAATAACCTCATCTTTACCCCAATAAAATATATTCAATAAAAATACATTATTCATTTTAAGATCTTCATTTAACGTGTGATAATTATCTATATTATAAAACAAATGGCACACTTTTTGTAATATTAACAATATATATTCGTGACAGTTCGAACATTGACTGTTCTTGATCAGACTGGTTAAAAGTTTTCATCTACAGTAGAGTCCCGATTACCCGAGGGAACAAGACTAACTCGGATAACCGAAAATTGAAAATAAATCATGTAGGTTTAAATGTATATTTTAACAAATACAAAAGTTTTGATGACGCAACTCGGGTAATACAAAAAAGGGTGTGAAATATATTTAAAGGGTATGAATTGATACAGCTTTAATTCTACATTTCCACAGCTTATATAATCAAATGTTGAGCAACATGGTTCTGTGATTGATTGATTATTATTTCCTTTTTTTTATGAATAACTAGCTGTACCCGGCATGCGTTGCAATGCCACTCAAAGAAAGAAAAGGCCCGGTGTCGATCGGAGGTGGGATACTTAGGTCCTTTGTCACTTTCCACCCACCCAAGGTGTGGTGTCCCTGCCCCCTGTAGGGGATCGGATTTTCCAATTTTTGCATTATCTAGCAAAGATGTTAAGTTTGATTACCGATGCCCGAGAAAGGGCCCGCTGTCGCTCGGAAGTGGGACACTTAGGTAGCATGTCACCTTCCACCACGCAAATCCACGAGGATAATCGGAGTGAAGTTTTCACTTTTTGCAATAGACTTGAGGCACCCGAGAAAGGGCCAGGTGTGGGAAACTTATGCCCTTGCTTTCCCCCACCAAATTATGGTGTCCCTGCCCCCCATAGGGGATAGGATTGCTTTTCACTTTTTCCAATCGACTTGGGGCCCTAAATATAAGGGCCCGGTATCGGTTGGGGATGGGACACTTAGGTAGCCGTGTTGCCTTCCACTCATAACAAGCGTGGTATCCCTGCCCCCATAGGAGAGCGAATTTTTCACTTTTTCCAATAGACTTGGGGGGCCGGAGAAGGGGCCCTAAATATAATAAGTACAGTGCTGGTAAAAAAAATTGCTTCACCCGCGAAATCCATACTTTTTTAGCATTTATAAGTAATTATGAAATATTTAACGGTTCTTGCATCATATAACGCGAATTGGCATCGGTACATGACGCAAGCTACTGCGTAAGATTGCATCATCCTTCTACCTGTACAAAAAAAACGGTTGAATGTTCGACACATTCATTTACGATCTGGACTTGTGTTGCAGTATGTCGAAATACGTTCAACCGACACCACGAAGGAAGAGTGTTGCCGTTGCATTGGACAAATAAGGATTGTCGTCACACGTTCCATAGCAAAAAAAATAAACTGTTCGCAATCGACTGTTGTTCGACTACTGAATAAGCTAAAGAGCACCGGAAGCACATCAAGAAAGAGTGGCAGTGGTCGTCCACGAATATCCAACGCAGCGCAGGACAGGTATTTGATACGACTCAGTCTTCTGAACAGACAATCATCTTCCACAGACCTTAGAACAGCATGGGAAAACGAATCGGGTGTTCACGCATCCACGTCTACTGTACGAAAACGACTGTGTGGTGCTGGTTTGGTGGCACATCGACCATGAAAGAAGCCATTGTTGACCAAAAAAATGAGGAAACAGCGTCTACACTGGGCAAAAGCTCACCAAGGATGGACTGTCGATCAATGGAAATCAGTTGTGTTTTCGGACGAATCCAAATTCAATCTGCATGGGTCTGACGGACAGCACACAGACGCCGCAAAGGAGAGGAATATCATCCCGACTGCATTCAACATACAGTCAAGCATCCCATATCCCAGATGGTTTGGGGATGTATTTCTGATCAAGGAGTTGGTGGGCTTCACTTTGTGCAAGGAACAGTAAACGCTCAGGTGTATATTGGCATTTTGGAGGAGAAATTGCTTCCTACTATCCGGGATCACTTTACTTCAGTTCCAAACGTCATTTTCCAGGATGATTCTGCTCCGTGCCATAGGGCAAAACTGGTAAGTAACAATTTAAAAACCTTTATCCTGCCATTAGACTTAAATTGACATGGGGTTAAGTAATTTTTTTTTCTCTAAACTCACACGCAGGTTCAGAAAAATGAGCATAGGGTCAGCAGTTTGCCTTGGCCGGAAACAGCCCTGATCTCAGTCCGATCGAAAATTGTTGGAATAGAATAGGTGTAGAAGTGATGAAACATAAGCCAACATCACTTGCAAAACTACGGGAATCAATAATTCGTGTCTGGCACCATGAACTCAGTAAAGAATACATTCAATCACTCATCCGTTCAATGCCCCGTAGATGTCAAGCTGTCATTAAAGCTAGAGGCGGACCAACAAAATATTAGGTTATATTTTATGATGTTCAAACATTTCCATGTTACTTTTGTTTATTTTTGAACAGAAAGAATGTTACAATTAAAACCTCTACTTACTTTTTCGTCGTCCACTTGGCAATGTGGATGCACTTCACATTGTACTTGTTACTGTTTTGGCCATGTATTTCCATAAATAAAGTAAACAATTATCGGATTCCTGCTGTTAAATGTTTATTTCATAAGTTTTGCATAATTTCACATACATTCATCGATAATCAGTCGACCAAAACTTCTCACATATCCCATTGTTGTGAGAATGCGAGGGTGATGCAATTTTTTTTACCACCACTGTATATAAAAACGCGCGTATTCGAATGCAATGTTCTGTCAAAATTTCAAAGCAATCGGTGAAGAACTTTCGGAGATTTAAGATTTTGAACAAACGAACATTTACATTTTTATTTATATAGATTAATATTCTTCCAATTTTGTTTATTTTAATTATAAATACTAACCTTTTGATTTTTGAGGGGGGAATGTAACGAAATCTTCTGCAATCCTTGCAAAAAGTTCATCTGAAAGATTTAATTATAGGTAAGATTCTAAAAATATATTTATCTTCATTGATTGTCACTAACACAATTTTTATTTTATAGATCAATAACAGGTAGGTAAATAATTAAGAAAGAAAGAAAATATTTTATATTTAAAAACAAGATTTCCTTTTGAATGCTATTTATTTTTTAATGCCCAATACAACAGAATAGGAACTAGGAACTAAATAGGCTTAACGTGCGTGGAATGAAATAGAATAAAAATGGAAATAAATAAAACGCACTTACTTATGAATAGTTGAATATAAAGATTTATATGGAAATAATCCGACAGTTTCGGAATACTATGCGTATTCCTTCATCAGGGACGGCACAAACATACAGGACAGAGGACAACATTTAGGACGACATGATGGGTGAAGGGTGTGTTGAAAGTGAGGGAATTAAGAAAGTTTAGCAATAGTGACGGGCGTTTTGCCCGCCGGTTATAGGGTTGTAAGCTTTCAGCTGTATTATTTGGAAAGATTCAGCAAGGAGACGGTGGGATAGTCTATTATGGTGGGAAAGGGGTTTAGCTGCTGGGAAGATGGGGGTGTGTCCTGTCTCTTTAAAGTGAGTCACAGTGTATGAGCCTGCGGGATCGTTATTTTTGAAAGCTTGTATATGTTCATTGATGCGTTTTGATAGGGGTCGGGATGTTTGTCCCACATAGCCAGAGGAGCATTGGCCACATGGGATCCAGTATACTGTTTGAAGGGTTGTTAGGTTTCTTTGTTTGTGTTATGTTTATGTTGTGGGATTTGAATGCAGGGGCATATTGGTGTTGGTAGAGGAATTTTCTAATGAAGCTTTCTAGGGGAGGATAGTAAGGGAAGGGGATGTATTTGATGGGGGGTTTGGGGTTGGTACTGTTTGGTTTTTTGTTGTGTTTATGTGTTAGTATATTGAGGCGGTTGTGAAACAGCTGGGAGGGGTAGTTATGGAGATTGAGTATAGTGTGTATAGTTTTAAGTTCAGTGTGAAGGGCAGGTTTTGTAGAGCATGTGTTGAGTGCTCTACATATGTGAAAGTCTATTGTGTTGATTTTATATGCATGGGGGGTGTTTGAATTATAATATATGTACCTGTTGGAGCAGGTAGGTTTTCTATAAACAGTGGTTTGTATAGGTTTATTTGTATTTTTGTAGGAGATGGATACATCAAGATAATTGATGTGCTTGTTTGAAGGTGTTTCAAGTTCGAATTGTGTGTGTGGATCTATTGAATTGAGATGGTTTTGTATTTGTGTGATGTGGTTGTGTGTGGTGATGATGATGATATCATCGACGTATCTACCATAGAGCTAGATGTATGGGCCGTGAATGGAGAGCATTTGTTTTTCGATGTAATGTAGTGTGATGTCTGCAATGGGTCCAGATATGGCAAGGCCCATTAATAGGCCGTGTGTTTGAAGGTAAATTTTATTGTTGTAAGAGAAATATTGTCTGTTATAAATGGTATGGATGAGGAAGTCTATTTGTTTTATGGTGATGTCGAATTGGCAGAAAAGGATATCATCATCTAGGAATTCATAAAGTGCTTTTTTGATGGTGTTGTAGGTGAGTGATGTAAATAGGGAAGTGGCATCTAATGAGTAGATGTCTTCGTCTTGAATATTTATTTCTTTTAATTGGAGAAGGAACTGGGTTGTGTTTTTGTATATGTAGTCTATTTTACAAGTGTATGTTTGGAGGATGGTGAAGAGGGAGTTAGAAATATTAGAGATGGGGGAGTTTCTTGTGTTTATGATGGGTCTTGTTTTTAGGATATTGTCTTGTTTGGGTTTGTGAGTTTTGGGCAGAAAGGTGATGGTTGGAAATGTTGGATTTCTTAGGGTTAGTTTTTTATAGTAATGGTCAGAGAGGCCTATGTTTGTGTGTGCCCAATCAATGGCATAAGTGATCAGGTCGGTGTATTTATCTGTGGTTATGTCCTCAGGGATGTAGCAAGGCTGTTTAAGGTGGGCTTGGGCCATTTTTTCATAGTCATGCTTATCCATGAGGACAATTGAATTGCCTTTGTCAGAGCGGTGTATGTATGTTTTTGTTTTGCTTGAATTCATTGAGGTGTGCTTTTTGGATGGGGTTGAGGTTGGGGGCAGGGTGTGGGGTTCTTTTAATAATATTGAGGCAGCTGTTTCTGAAGGTGTTAATGTTTGGTATGGTTTTATCAAGGGTACGGATGGCATTTTCGATGGCTAACATGAGGGGAATAATGGAGGCTTTTTCAGGGGTAGCACTAAATTTACCTAATTTTTGGAGGATGTCGTATTGGATGGGGTTAATAGTGTGGGAAGTGAGATTTATAACGGCATTTGGGTTTCATTCAATCGGGTGGAATTTGTTCATGTGTCTGCCGAATTTTTTGGCGAAATGGTGGACTTGGGACTTTTTTGTGCCGTCCCTGATGAAGGAATACGCGTAGTATTCCGAAACTGTCGGATTATTTCCATGTAAATCTTTATATTCAACCATTCATAAGTAAGTGCATTTTATTTATTTCCATTTTTATTCTAGGAACTAGGAACTTTTCATAGGAAGTCATTACATATAACCCTTATGCTTACATTCAGATTTTGTAAAAATATTTTTCTTATCTGACATATTTCCATAAAAAAAAAACCACAACATTTTTTATTTTTCAAATACATCATTTAACGGTTGCGTTTAAAATGTATTTCTTTCCCTGGAAATGTATCACTTTCTAATATTAAATTCCAGTGCACATTATTTTATTAATTAATATCTTTAAATAAAATGTTAACTTTAATTTATTTATACCAAATTTTTCAACAAATTAAAACAATCTTTAAATTCATATATTCAAAATATCTTAAAATTTAATGTTAATTATTAAATTCTAATTTTCCATTATCTAAGTATCATAGGGAACAAAGATACATCATCAAAATCTGTTGATATCTATCATATATTTTAAAAAGAAAAATTCTGTAAATATCTTAATAATACGATGATGAAATGAATAAAATAAAGTCAAAAAATCTTACAATAAATTAAAAAATAAAAACTTACCAACATTTTCTCCAGTTTTGCTTGAGGTTTCAAACACTGTAGCTTTTATTTCTGGAAAGAAAAATAAGGAAAAGCCCACTTGAAGAAAAGTTCTATAGTATTTTGGCAAAGAATGTCAATGTGCATGGCCAGTTATTTTAAGGATTACAAGATAACGATAACACGAGTCTATGTATAGAAACCTTATCACCCTCTCATTCCTAAACACGAGTCTTCTCCCACTACACATTTCTTTCTATGCCATACTCCAACAAATGTCTAAATGAACATTTTTTTTTTTTTTTTCAGTTACTGCAGGTATTGTTATGAAATTATTATATTTTTTGCATTACTGATGAAATTAAAGAGAAATTTCCTATTCATTATAAGCATGATTCTGCATTCCTTTCTAATACTGAAATGAGAAACCTTGCTAATTCTTTTTATCATTTAATTCACAGAATAAGAATTAAATGATGATAAATTTTAAAGATATCATAATTTTTTTATGCTAAGTGAACACACGAATTTGAAAGCTTATTTTTCGATGGACAAAATTAATTTGAAACTAGGTTTGTATCTTATTTACTACAGATGAATTAAATGATATCTTAATTATTTAACAAGCATTTAATTTATAAAACAGTAGTACAATTATCTGAAAATTCTGTAAACATCTTTTTCTTTTTATGTGAAGGAGAGATTTAAAAAGACCAGATGACTTCAGACAGTTCATTTTGATGCTATTGAATAACAGGAGTCACAGAATAAATTTAATCATATGACCATTTTTGTTGCTATGCCTTATATACAGATTCACTTTTCTCTTAATATTAACCTTGCAAAAAAGGCAACAATCTGAATTTAGCTGAAATACGAATAATTTATTTAAGTAAATACGATAATAAAGTTTTCATGTTTTTTTTCCTGGATATAATGCATACTTATTTGTACAGAAGTCCATGATGCTGGATAAAGCTTTTTTACAAAGTTAAATTAATACAAGCAATAAATATTATTTTATTTTAAGAAACAATGTATAAAAGTTTTGTCTTATATAATGCTTACTGGTAGAGTAAGCATTTTTAAAAATTTATTTCATACTTTCTAAATATCTTATTTAGACTTACCGTCACCAAAATCTGTAACTAGATGATAATCTGTTTTTCTTGAATTACGGTTCTGATCAACTAAATCCTTCTTTGTGCCACATAAGTACATTCTGCAATTCTATAGGATTTGAAGTTGAAATATCAGTGGGGTTTTTTTTTTTTTACAAAAGTAAATTAGTTGTATAGATAATTACTGTCATCTTAACACATTCACTGCCACTACTGTAGGGGTAGACGATCCCCAGGTGACACTAGATTATTTTACATTTTTATTGTATATGGTAAAATAAGAAGTCAGTACATATCAAATTTCAACCTCCCCAAACACACTCAAATCAACTATCACTGCTTATGTAGGTGGCACCTCTGGTGAAATTCCTATGCTGAGTGTCTCCTAATATTAGAGTTTTAGTAGTTTTTTTTGATGATTTCACCATTGCTATGATAATGAATTCAAAATTAAATACAAATAAGATAGAATAAACAATGTATTTTTTATGTATTTATAAAAATAAATGAAAATTCTCAAAAAAATTATACAAAATCAAATTAGCTAATTATATTCGGGGAAACCAAAGAACGACCGTGGCCACCAGATGTCGCAATAGTAGAATTTGAATCGATTGTATATGTCAGTGTTTATGGCGGGAAAGTGAACATTTAGGGAGTTTGAAGTTTACAGAAAAAAGACGACATTTATTTTCTTGAACTATTCTAATTTCTCATCCAATATAATTTCAAAAATTTATTTTTATTCATTCGTTCGTTTCAATCGTTCGAAATCAGTCTCCTACCTTTTCCGTTTGGTTTTTTAACGACATTGCATCCCAGTCGAGATCGACAACACGAAGACGAAGATGGGACTCGTTTACTCACGTCTCATCTAAAAAAACGGCACTGCGATCGAAAACAATTTCTCTGATGTGCCATAAGTAAGCATGTCGTAAGGCCTTTTCGAAATAAGAAGTAACGTTACCAATAACTTCGTTTTTGTGTGGCTTCCAACGGTTTTTTGTGTTCGAGAGTTGCCATGTTTTATCTTCTCTCTCGACCCTGGAATGATTAATAGATCATGGGTGTAGTTGAAGGACTTTAGTGCTGTGTAATCGGCATGTCTACTACTAGCGTCATCTACACTGATCTGTGTAGTTGGCAGTGAACGTGTTAATCATGGCAAATTAAAAAATTATGATAACTTACGTTTTTTCACCAAATATTACGTGATGTTTTTATCATTTTACATCAAACATAAACAACAAAGAGAAAATCGACTTCACGATTTTTTTTTGATTTTTTTGTTGATAAATGACAAAAGTTTGTTTTAAAAATCCTGGAGCACAATTTCAGAAATCAAGTCCCTCTAAAAGAATATGTGACACATATCCCAGACTTCATTGTAATTAGCATTCTATATTAAAACAATTGGCATGGTTGTTCCAAGAAAACATCTGACCTGCACTAAATAGCTTCAATGGTTTTTGTTCTAAAAGCACAGCCTAATAAACATTGTCTATTTGTTAACGACCATTGATATATTAAAATAATTATTTTAACAAAAATTGCTTTGATGTAAATATTGAAGAAATACTATCATTATGCATTTAAAAATAAATAAATAAATAAAACTCATGGAATTCCTAAATAAGAAAAAATTAAAAATAAAATGACCATCATATTCACAATGTAATTAAAGATAAAAAGACACCCATCAACTATGGTACTAAGTTAGTGGTTCTTAACTTTAATTACTGTCTGTAACATTTTGATTATAAAATTTATTTTCACATCTTTTTAAAAAACATGAAAAAGACAAAATTGTTTATCTTTTTACAAATATTTCTGATCTTTTCTGTAAATAGTCAATGCATAAATGTTTATGTTTTCCTGCAATATATTTATGTTACAAAATTGTACATAATTGTTAAAAAATACATATAGACTTAATGAAATGCAGTTGTTGTCATTTTTTGCTAATTTCACTAATTTACTAGGTTAAGAGATACTATAGCCTGTAACATATAGAAGACAAATGGGGACCACTACCTACAGAGCAGATTTCGGGTCCCCAGCGGACACAACACACAGAAGAAGACGAAAGAAACAACCATGCCACGACCGGGATTCGAACCCAGGTACTGGCGCATTGGACGCCACGGCTGGCCGCCGCCGAGACCGCACGACCACGCCAGCACGGCAGGTTAAGAGATACTGAAGTAAAGTATCGAAATGAAACAAATTACAGAACAAGCTATCACAAAGATAAAGACACTTTCAACAACAATAACAACAAAAAAAGAAGGAACTTTGTTATTGATAAAGATATACTATTTTAGTTATTATTTTTAATAAATAAAATCCAAACATTATTTACATTACCATTTAATAAATGGAGATCTTGAGTAAAACAAAAAAGAAATTTAAAATTTACCTCTTCATTTTTACGTAATTCATCTATCCAAAATCGAGCTTTTTCAAAACTTGTGTCATCTGTAATATCATGGCAAATAATAGCTGCATATGCTCCTCGATAATAAATTTTACTCATAGCTTCATATCTTTCACTCCCCGCTGTGTCCTAAAAGAATTTATAGTGATACTGTAATTTTTTTTTCTTAAAAAAAATTAATATAAAAAAAAAATTTCTTAAAGAAATAAATAAATCTATTTATTTTTTTAGTTGTCCATTAATTATCAGATATTTTGTTATTCAATCTTATGGATAAAGGAAATATATTATAACAGGGATAATTTTCAGAATTCTTGAATACAATAACATCAACAAAAGATGTCGTGATATATTGTTAACGTGTAAAATTAATGAAAAATGGAATAATGAAAAGTAATGAATTAGTAGATCAGCTTCCTTTTAAGTAAAATCTTACATTTTAGGCTCAAGGAATTACTCTCTTTAGTTGAGTTATTACAACTATTAAACAAATTGAGTTACTATCTGCTGATAATTTTAATCAAGTGATCTTTTCATCACAGACTTTACTTTTGCAAAATTCAGCAATGAAGGATAGGAATGTGTAGTAGTAATGAAAGAACAATCAGGGGATGAATGATGAATCTGAACTGCTTTGTTATCTATAAAGCAAAGGAAAATAATAATAATAATAAGGGTGAAACAGAGCACCATGCAAACAACGGACCAATCACTTGCCTTCCCACACTTTACAAACTCCTCACCTCCTGCCTTACAGACAAAATCTACACACATGAAGACACATAATATCCTTTCCGAACAACAGAAGGACTGTTGCAGAAATTCCTAGGGAAGTAAAAAGCAGCTCCTTATTGACTCGGTAATCCTGCGGCAGGCAAGAGAGAAGAATAGGAATTTACACATCGCTTATATCGACTACAAGGCATTTGACTCAGTCCTACATTCCTGGTTCCTACGCACTCTTCAACTCTACAAAATACACTCCAAGATCATAGTATTCTTGGATGCCATGATGAAGAGTTGGAACATAACACTGCAACAAGCTGCCCATTCCATAAGGAGAGGGATTTTCCAGGGAAACTCCTTGGGTCTTCTTTGGTTTTGCCTCGCCTTGAATCCATTGACCTACATGCTAGACAACACGGCTATAGGTTTCACTCAGACACTCTGACACCTTACAAAATCACACACTTACTCTACATGGATGACATTAAACTCTACGCCACAACCAACACACAACTTACTACTCTACTACAAGTCACCACACAGTTCACCAAAGACATTGGGATGGAATTTGGAATTGACAAATGCAGCAAACTATGTGTAACATGTGGGAAGACCTCGAATTTGGAGGGATTTGAACTGGACCGTGAGTTGGCCATCTAATTCAAGAAAGAGGGAGAGACCTGCAAGTACCTGGGCTTCCAGCAAGCATATGTCAAGGTCAATGCAAGCATCAAAAATACATTTAAGAACATATACAATGCTCGTGTTCACAACATCCTCAAAATACAACTCAATGCCAAAAATAAAATTAAAGCCATCAACATCTTTGCTATCCCCACACTTACACACTCCTTCAGCATAACCCCCTGGACAAACACCAAACTGATGAAGTTCAATGTACTATATTTACAAAACTTCCCCGACCCCAAGTCCGCGACACAAAGGATGACCCTCCCGGCAAGGAGGGAGGCCGAAAACTCATCATATTATACGAAAAACAACTACACACACTTAGGGAGCACTTCCACCAGAGAACACTCCTCACTCCACTTAAGCCATTGTCAAGGTTGATACACCTCACCCCTTTCCCTACACGCACACTCAGCAGCTGCGAATATCATGGGCTCTTAAGGAACTCAACATCGCCTCAAACTCCACCAGCCTCATGTTGACAAGTGGTGAGCTGTTCGAAGAGTTCATGATCGTGATAGAGGACCCAAGTTGTTCCCACAAGCAACTAAAGAAATGCATTCTACATGATGCAAACATGTACAACGACACATGTAGGAAGTGCCATACTACCGAGACAATTGACCCAATAATGTCAGGCTGCCCCCTTCTCTCCCAAATAGACTATCTTCACCAATTTAATCAGGTAGAGTCGATCACCCATTGACAGCAAGCACACAAACACTCACTTATTAAGAACATAGTCCCATACTACAAGTACACACCACAAAGCATGTTAGTCACCCATATTTAAGCTGTACTGGGACCACCCCATTCACACAGACAAAACCATATATCACATCAGACCTGACATCACACTTGTTGATAAGGCCAACAAACAGACCTATCACATTGACACTGAAGTGACAATCAGCAAGAACATGCAGAAAACGCATGCAGACAAGATTAGTAAATACACAGACTTAGCACACAAACTCCAGAAGCAGTGGAGGCAGGAGCAGTGTTGTGCACCCATTGTCTGCCACTGGTCTGGTGCCTCACACACTGCACCACAGCCTCAGCACACTAGGAATTCACAAAACAACTTGCACACAATTTCAGAAGGCCATGATTCTCAATACAACGCATTGTATTGTTAGGAAAGTCATGGATACAACCACAAATCCCTCACCCTCCTGCACACTTTTTTACACTTGGCAACAAGTGCTTTAGTCTTTGATCCACCATGCTGTCTTAGCTGGAGAAACCCAAGTATAAAAACATTTATATATAATAATAATAAAAAAAAAACTGTTTCTAGCAATGAATGCATGAAAATTGAAAATAACTGCTTCACTCTGCTAAGACCACAATGAACAACAGATGGAAATTTTGGGATGGTAATTTTTTGGGCTGAAATGCTTTTCCTAGATAGTACTGATGAGAGATCAGACAAATCACCAAGTTAGTATTTTCATCTTAAGTCACTCATAAGAACTAACCAAATCCATTTCCACTAACTGATTGCCTATAGTGTTAGAATTTGTGAACAAAGTAAAAGGAGCGCCATAGTTGTCCAAAAAGGCCGATTACTGTAGTGTACTGTAAGTATGCCAGGCTTTAAATGACATAAGAAAATATTTAAAATAAATCATGTATCTTAACAGTAAGGAAATCCCATAACAACACTAGTTAACAGTGCACATACAACAAGAACAGATGATTCAAGCTCATAACATGTTAAGTAAATGTATTTGTGGAAAACTGAAGGCTTCTCATGTACAAAATTTTAGCATGTATGAAATGTGAAACTGCAACAACAAATGAAGCAATGATGATCCGACTTGATTCGATGAGACTGTCTACCATCTGACAGGAATGCAGTCTCTGGTTACAAACAATATTATATATTTTTTGAAGATTAATGCCATTATAGATTAAATTATAACAGCATTACAAGAAGCTTATTTAGTTAAGAAAAATCTAATCGTATTATTGCTTATTACATGTGAAATAGTAAAAGGGAATCTTAATCTTTACCTAATCAGAATGTCACACAAAATAACAACCATTAGACACGTCCATTGTTGCCAAATTTTAAGAAGCTTATACAAGTCTTATTTTAACAAAGCAAAGGAGTGGGAGCTCAAGAACCTCACATTTGAATTTCTGGACTTAGTTACCTTTGCCATGTGCAGATGCACAACATCAGAAAGTAAAAGGATGCCAAACCCTTGTAGCCATATCATATGCTACCCCTGACCTAGGAACTTGGGATGCTCAAGATAACAAATGTATACTAGTATTTGATGTTCCTGGCTTTTCCTTGTTTAATTTATGTAGCACCAGCTGCATAATTTAATTTATGTAGAAAAGATCTTCCAGGAGACATTGATATTGTTTGCAGATCTTCTTCTTAACTGCCATTCATGGTCTTTTGATAATTGATGGTGGTCTACTGCAGTTCTGGTTTCTGAAACCTTCACTGTTGTCTTTTCATGTTGTGGTCTAACAGTACATGTTGCTTTTGGATGGGTTTTTGAGTAGCATTTAGTCACCTTCATTTTGTGTAGCAACGAAATTCCAGGATATTACTTCTCCATCTTGCCCACATAAATACCTTTAGGGAACGACTGAGACAGTGGCCATAACTGACAATTTATTATGTTATTAGATGTTCTGGAATACGCTGAATAATGCTCTACTTGTGTGGGGCATGAATGTTTATTTTCCCATTTCAATTTAACCTAATCTCTATAAGCATTATCACAGTATAGGCAAGTGTTATAATTTAGAGCAAAAAAAAAAATTATCTTTTTTTTTCTTTCAATTTAATGATAACATAAGAAATAAATTTTGAGAGTTATAAAATATTCAGAAAAAGAAGAAAAAAATACTCACCCAAATGCCCATTGTTAAGCTTTTGCCATTAACATTAAGTTTCTTTGCAGCATATGCTGCTCCTATAGTCTAAAAAATATATTAATATAAATTTAAATTATTACTGCACAACAACCTATATTCATATAATTTCATCTAATATCTCTACTGCAACAATGAAAAATTAAATTTTCAGAGAAAGATAAGGGATTCTGATAATACACTCTAATTACTGGTCAAGACAAGGTCCGTTTTTATGAATTTTTTTAACTCTTACGGATCTGAATTCTCAGTAGTATGTAAACCTGAAGTTGAGAGATTACCAAATAAGTAATAAAAATTATTTTCACTATTTGCTATTCGTAAGCTTTTTTGATAAATGTAAAAATGTAAAGTTCTGTATATCATGTATATAATAATGAGATATAGTTTCATTCTATCGCATGATACAAAAAAAAAGATGATTCCAATGGAAAAATAAAAAGTTGCTTAACTGAAATCCTAAGGAAAATTCTTTTTAAAAGGATGGTCTTGTTAACCACAATTATATTAAATATGTAAATAGTAAAAACTGCTAGATCTGTTAAAATAATGAAAGGTTTTATTATTATTATTTAAGTTTTACTTTATTGTTTAAAATCCATTGAGACAATGGCTACAGACATGCCTGTTGTTAAGCTTATGACATTTTTATAGGAGCTTAAGAAGGCTGCTTTAGAAGAATTTATAACAATTTTCTTTTCAAGATTCTTCTGTAAACCATAATTAAATAACCTTTCTCAAAATAAATATTCTTCAATTTCAAAATACTTACATTTTGATAAGGTATATCGCCTTGAAACCTGTTGTGGATAAATCTTTCAACAAGACTCGTCTTTCCCCCAAACTCCTTACCAAGCAAGACCACTTTAAGGTCAACTCGGCTCATTGCATTATTTATACATTGGTCAAATATTTCTTCATAGCTAATGTAAATTTATATTGCCAAAAACTGAAAAAAAAAAAAAAAAATAAGTCAATAAGAAAAAGAAAACCAAATAAAACGACGAGTACGAAAAAATTTACCTACCATATTTTCATTACTGTACTTTAAAAATGTTATGTGGAAGAGTTATAAATATCACTAATTGTGGATGTTTACAAATAAGCAAAAACGACAGGCATTATATATTTTAAAAGCTTTAGTTACAATGAGTTAATTCATATACAATTACCTTTACAACTATTTTTATGAAATAGGGTTTATAAGATCTACTACGATTAAGTAGAGAACGAGATAGCCAGTAGCACTATTAAGAATTTTTTATTTATTTATTTATTTTGTTTGAAGTCCTACTATTTGCTGTTATTTATCAAATATTAAGTTATTTTGGTTCGTTTCAATTTCCTACGTGATTAGTTTTATATACATACACTATGTTTTTTTAAATGCTAGATTTGGTTTTCCTGTAATATAAAACTAAAGAAGTCAGCTCGATTTCATTTGCTTGACATTTTAGTTAGATTACCTCCGACCAATAGGGTCACTTATGAGGGTTTTAATGAATTGATACTAATTATTTTTAATTTTACTGTATTTATTGAGAATGCAATAAGTTGTTTTTTTTTTTTGTTTTTTCATCAGCTTAAGCAATGATTCTCATCCATTACAGCGAAGATTTTAAAAAACAAATAGCATCATTAAGAACTTTCTGTTTATGTTATTCCTAATATTAAAGTGCTTACAACAAAATTTCGCTAAGTTGTACGTAAATAAAAGCCTTGCTTGCTTATTTTACTATATTTCATCTTAGTAACTTTGTAATTGCAGGAAAACTCTTTGAATATAATTCAATTCTCTAATGAAATGACAAAAAAAAAAAATAATAATTATATAATGTACTTTCACTCCCACTATGTTCGTAGTGTTTTTATAAGGGTGTTGTCGATTAATTTTGGGGTCACAGATTACGATGTGTCACTGAAATACAAGTTTAAAAAAAAGCAAACAAACCTATCGAGTACATTAATAAAAAATAACAAATCAGAAATCAAATGTAAAACAATAAACTTCCTATGAACTTGAAATCTGCCTTTAACTAAACACTCATGATCACGAGCTACATAACTGCTGACGGACAATATTCAAAAGTTCATTTTTAGGCATTTTAACAGATTTAAAAATAAGAATTTAAACTTTATTTAATTTTTTTATATATTTTCAGTAATTAATGCTGCTTGTAAAGTTATTTTCATTTTAATATCTGGAAGTAAATAAAATCATTTCCTAATGATTAGGAAGATCGTAGTTGGTTTAAATAACGGAAATAGAAAATCACGAAAATCGCAAGTTACTATTTTTTTTAAGGTAAACCAGTCTATGATTAACGGTTTATTGATACTCTTTAGCTTCTCAGACTTACCCAAATAAACTTTAATCACAAAAATAAAAATGTATCGAAAGAAATCATAATGCTCCAAATGAACAAAGTCCACAAGTTTATTTATCAGCCGATTGTGCCCTCTTCTGAACTCCAAAGTTTTTTGTTTTTTCTCGTGGCTTATAAAATTAAAAGAGACATACATTTTTAAGTTTTAAAATTTAGCAACGATTTTTGAAGTATTTTTTCGAAGTTGTTTATTAACCATAATTATTAAATAAAATAATTGTAGAAGTATTTCGTATTTGAGGTTGTGCGCTTGCGCAATAGCAGCGTTGTGCCTGGTAGTGATGTTAGCGGTGGTGGAGGTTGATGTTACGTCCTGGTCGGGATTAAAATGTACGTGAAAGAAGGACTCGTTTCGATTTTACCCTTCTAATTCAAGTCGGAAACATCGAAATCATGTTTTAACGTGTCGCAGTCTCAAGTTTAGGAGAATAGCTGATCTTAAAGAGAATAGTGTTTGAATTTTAGAACTCGTTGACTTATCAGTAGCAACAGCATGTGATACTGAAGGCCTGATAAAAATCCTCCTGTGATGTTAGTGAATCCATGCTTTATGGATTTTGTAGGGAAGATTTTAAAGAACCTTTCTATTTTACTACTCGCAGTATTGTCGGATGTATTCCTATGAACACCCTTCATGGATAGAAAACATCATTTTCCTTATGTTGACATAAGGTAGAACCTACAATTGTTGGTGAGTTCATTCATTTTCCTATATTTAAAGCCTCTTCAGATAGACTCAGATTTCTTTTAATTTTAAATTTAATGTAGATCTTACTTGTATTTTAATTATTATGGAGATTTGAGGGCTTAGAAAGTATTATTAGCTTGATATATTTGGTGTTTGTAATAGAAAAGCCTACAAGTTAAGCTAGAGGAATACTTTAATATTATTCTATTTCTTAATAGAAATGTATGTATTTATTAACACAGAAGGTCTGCTTTTTATTATCTTTGATGAAAATAATAAAAAAAAAATGTCTGTTTAACTTACCAAATTATTGGAATATCAACAAGGATAAACATCAGGCTTTGTTGATTGAATTATTTATTATTTTTTTTGTAAAAATTTGAGATAATCTTAAAAAACATGGTTAATGAATTTTTAAGATTATTATGACTTAGACATAAACAAATAATTACGAATTAAACTAATTTTTTAATTAAAAAAAAGTAAGCAACAAAATATTTCTGTAGTACTGATAATCAAAACCTGATCTTAACCAAAAAAAAAATGATATGTATATTTAAAAATAGTGGGATATTTCGGTTTGTATGTCCTATTCGTTTTAAGTCGTTTTGAATTTAAACTGATGAATTTTGAAAAAGAAGATAGGAATCGTTTTGTTTACGTTATTTCTTTGCAGAGTAGAGATAACTGAACTCCCGCCCCTTTGGAAACCGTCCCTGAGCTTGCGATGTTGATGTTATAATCTATTATGTATAGAAAATACATTTTCTGTACTTTTGCGTAGCTGACCATGAAACTGTTCTTCGATAAAAACCGTGTCAAACTACGAACTGTGTTTTCAAGATACGTTAATCATTATTCGAAGTGATTCTTAAGTAAATTCATGACAAACCGTATCAAAATGGCTCTTATCGTAAACCTCAGTGATACTAAGTAGTCTACTAATTAAGTGTTAAATAATCATGAAAATCAATGGTCATAAGGGACTGGTACGAGCAGAGGGGTAACACAAGCCTTCATCCTGGTTTTGTGAAAAATTTATGAGGATTTATTCACTGCCGTGCGAGATGATAATGAAAGTTATTCTGTTTCGCTGCTGGCAAAATCGAATGATTGAATAGTTTAAACTGAGTTCATTTTGATGATCGTTTGTGCAAAATTATAATTGTACATCGCACCGATCTCTCTCAAATATAATTTGGCTTTTCACCTTTCTTATACATATATTTACGTAATGAATGGATATATATTAGCAAAACGAGAATGCATCAGTTTATTTTCTTTTCTGTGAGAGACTAGTTCGATCATCTTTGATCCATTGTTTTGTTTTAAATTTATTACCGATTATTTTAAAGTCTTTAAGAGTTCTATTACTGTAGTATAGTGAACTGAATAGTGTAATATTCAAAAATGTATGTTATTCATTGACAATTTATTTTGATTTAAGGTTTGCTAAATTATTTAAAGTTGAAGGACAACAATCACGATTTCTTCAAGTAAAATACTCTTCTGGTTGAATAGAGTTGTAACATTAAATATACTCACTATTCCTTCATCGGAAAAGGAGATTTCTAGGGTTGTACTGTGAAGATGGGTACTATTATGTCAATTAAAAAGATTAATTTCAAACATTAATATGATTTAGTTTCGTATTACGAACTTAGAGTTGAATACAGAAACATCCACAGATGACTGTATTTTAATTATATAACACGATACAACATAATGATCACATTTCGATAAAAAATGTTTATCTGCATCTCCTCTTTCTTTTTCCTGGTAATTTTTAAATCTCCAATTTTTTTTCTGGAATATTTCCGTATATAGAAAACTGATACGCGAGGACAGAATTTGATATTAATTTACGGACAAAGAGAACAGAATCTGCTTATCCGTTAAATGCTGAAACTTGATTTGGTTACAATTCATGTGATGGAGTGAAATTTGAATGCACGTTCCTACAAATGTGAATTGCTAAGCTGCAGGTCACTGTCTTGTAGAAGCAGTCTTACTATATTGTAATTATTTGTTACTTTTTTTTCCTTAAGAAGTAACCTGCTCTTGGCTATTTTGAAATTGGTCGCATATATTCCTGCAGATAAAGGACTGAAATAAGAATTAAAAAATTGACTTGAATTATATACTTATTTTTTTTTGGAAGCTAGTAATATTAGGATTTTTTTTAAGAATCTGAACGAACGTAAGTATCAATAAATATATCTTTATCGGATTAAAGAAAACAAAAGGGAAAAAAAAAAAAAAAAAAAAAAAAATACATCGATACAACAATTATAAAAACTTTGACATATAAGACATTTAAACATATATTTTTTTAATTTATGGTGTTCTTAGATCACGTAGGATAATTTGGAATGTATATAACACGTGTTTGGTTTGTGATAAAACGGTAACTCTTTCGCACTTCATTTTTGATAATTCATAAACTAGGTGAAGCATCTACTGACTTTTCATTTAAATCATTTCATGATTTATTTTTATTAAGGCTGTCAGAACTACTTTCTATTAAGCATTTTTTGTACCGGTACTTTTGTTGTTTTTTTTTTTTTTTTTTTTTTTTTTTTTGTGGAGTTCATTTATTCCAACAATGTGCGAAATATTTTTTTTTTTTTTTTTCGAATTTTGTTAGAAATTCGATCATCTTAATTCCTTTACTTTACCATTTGCTCTTTGACACTCCACGAACCCCAAAGAAAAGATCGTGTAGGTCAGTGATTCCAAATGCTGGCCATTTCGCAGCAGGTTAGTCGGACACATGACAGCGTCCCGGCAACGATCTAATTTAGATACAACAAACTAACAAATTTTCAGCTGAGATATGGAGTCGAGAAGGTGAGAAAGCAGATGAGAATGAACAACGAAAGCTGTACAAAATCATTTAATTCTGCGGTATACTGATGTCGAGATGATCATATACTGTCAGCAGTAACTTAGCCATTATTGTACAGTATTTAATTCCACATAGCAATTATTTTCGAGGATTTTGGGAATATAATTATCATTGTTGTGCATTTAGCTACTAAGTAAATGCTAATAAAGTTCTTGATTTAAAGGTATCCTCGTATCGACCTATATAAATCAAAATTGGTGTCTGGACAGAATTATTTCAAGGTCTTAAAAATTTTAAGTAATTCTGTGCCTTCAGTCTTGTTCTCTTGAAAAGCCAATCACTCGCTTTCATATTTTTTATTGTACGAGTTATTACGGCCCTGAAAAATAGATCTGCTTAAATCAACTTCTAATCAGATCTTGATAATATAATAAACTTTCAGATTTGAAATTTGATGTGAATCGGTGCACTGTTGTTTGAATTATTGTCTAGGAGATTCTATCGCTGCCTGGCTTGGGAAATAATGTTCAAGAGACTTCAGATTATTTTCTTATGATGAAATCTGGACTTATTTATTTCTTGTACATCATAATAAAGTAAAATATTCTACATTTGCCATTCCATTAGAATACATTCAACGTTGATATAATTTTTCTAGTTTCCGACGAATATTGTATCACAGTATCACAATTGAAAATTTTTTTACTTTTTTCGCTGTCGAAACTCGCGAGCTGGTGTTTAGGAAACACTGTTGTAGACAGAATCGAATTATTGTTTCAATTTTGATTTCTTCTTTTGTTTTGCTACGTTTATGGACGTTATATTTAAGTTCTTTTTCTTCCAGTAGCATCACTTACTAAGGAAGTTTTATTGATTTTTCGTTTACTTTCAATTATAGAAAGTAATTCCGCAATTAACTTATGATTGAAAAGCTTTAGGTAAGGTGAAGGTTTCATTAAACTTTACTTAAATTCAGTATTCAATTTTTGAACGGTTAGTTTTGATTTCAGGTAGTGTTTGGTGTCTCAGCCTTCAGCTTGATATTTACTTTCTTGATAATACCATTCTATTTAAAACAGTATTGAATGATGTTTAAAATATCCACAAATATAAAAATGAAGTTTAATTCCATTCCCTAAAATTGATCAGTCGTCACAGATCCTGCCTAACAAATCGTCACTTATTGGAAGTTACGTACTTTACCAGATGTTTCTACAGCATGTTGCTTCAGCTTGATAAAACTACTTAAAAAAAAAAAAAAAAATTGATAATAACTGTCTTTAACGGGAAAACAAAAAAACAACTGTCTGTGATTGAAAGCATCGTGTAGAATCGCAGAATGTCAGTGATTATTGTTTTGCCTGCTATTCCTTTTTTTTTTTTAACATGTTCCAGTCTGTTGATTGGCCTTAATGAACTGTGTTGTGCGGTCGTCTGCCTAGAGATGCGATAATTAATAGTTGTAAATGTAAACTATTCACAACGAAAGGCAACTTTAGAGAAACTGGATTATAAGTGTCATCACAGGACCAAAAAAAATAAAGGGTAAGTTTTTACGAAACCATGTCTTATTAGTTTTCAGTTGCCGCGGCAGCATTGATTTTTATTTTTATTTTTTTCTCACTGAGCGAAAAGTTGCTTGGTTTTTTTTTTCTTTCTTGTTTTTTTCAAAATGTTAACATTGAACTTTTAATATTTTTATTTTATCTGATGATTTAAAATATTAAGTTTTTAGCGTTTAACCCACACCTGAAAGAATTAACAGGCAAACGGACGGAATCATCTATTTTTTTATTTTTTTTCCCCCCGGTCTTCTGACTCTTAACCCTACCAAAACGTTGAGTACAATACCAAGTGCAGAATTGTAGATCATATACTCCTGGTTACCATTGAAAAACTGCACCATTTTTTAACATCAAGATAGTGCTTTCATCGTCAAAGATTGGTTTTTGCCGTACTGTCAGATCGAGGCCTTCGTTATACTACTAGTATTATACTACTTCGTAGTATAACGAAGGCCTCGGTCAGATTTTATTTATTTTTAACTCCAGTATACTGCTGATTAGAAAATCGGTGTTAAAAGCCTGATTTTTGGCATTCGTTGGCACCTAGTGCTTTATTCCCAATGAATTATAGAAAGAGCGGTAATTTTCTGCATTAGAAATTTTGCCCACATTGTTGTAACGAAGTAATCGAATTTAATGGACATAACCACAAAATATATTTTTATCAAATGATTAAAAAAAAATAATAATAATTGTGTTAATTAAAATATGCATTTGTTTAGTAAAATTGTTAAAGTTTTTACGCAGTTACTTTCATTAAAATTGTTTAATCTGAAAACAAAAAAACAAAAGTCCTATATTTCGTAACATCAGTATCGTTACTTAACATTTATATTTGTTACATATAAATATATTTTTTTATTTTTAAAACCGGTATTGGGTGTTTATTTAAAAATCAATTTTATTCCAACAGCTTGAAGTTTGTTTTTTTTTTACTGAAATATATCGAATAAAATATCAAAATCATATTTTTAAACTAACATTTACATATTTTTTTCTTCATTTAGTAAGAAATTTAATTAAACATAAAAAGTATGGGCTTAATATATGTCCGATTATGATTATTTTAAATATTTATAATGATATTTTTTTTTAATTTAACTTTTTATACAACTAAATTCTTATAAAATTCTAAAAACATTGTTTGTAATTTATTTTAATTATATTTAGTTGTAATGTAATAATATTATAGTAATAATTCTATTGATTATAAGTATAATCAATATCATTCAAATGAAAAACAGAAAAAATTCACCTTAAATTTTTTATTAACTCCAAAACAAAAACAAAAAAACAACAGAGCAGTTTTAATCAATTTTTCACTTAATGGATTAAAATACTATTAAAGAACATTACGTAGTTGTATATCTTAATTATAAAAATTCTTAACAATGAGACCCGTGATAATTTTTGGTGATAAAATTTTCACCACCTATTGACGAACACTTCAAATAGATGGAGTTTAAAAAATAATATTTGAAGCTATCAGTACGATCAGAATGTTTGGATACCATTAAGAGATAAGGTCTCACTTAGGTTAGTTTGGATTATCAAGTAATACGTGGCAAAAAATACACTGGAATATTAAAATCAGTTCTTAAATTTGCGTGGAAGACATCGTAGAAGCACATTGTCAGATTGAAAACAAAATGGAAACAATGATGGACTATTCGATGGACATTACCTCGAAGGTATTTTATTGGGATAAAATCTTAAAAACAAAAACTGAAAGTTAAAAGGAACTGTGAACTATAATAATATATTTTGAACACTTAAGTCAATTGAAGATGAATTCTAGAAAGTATAGTGATTATCTCCGAATCTTTAGATATTGTTGTTAGCGCTGCAACCACAGTATAATAAGGGTGTTATTCATTTGTCTTGTGATAGTAACATTTTATATGAATAGTTTTTCAGTATTACAGTTATGAAATGGAAACGAAATCTACTCATTCGTATCGTATTCATAAAGAACTATCAGCGGTTTGCAAATTGGACTATTGTGAAGTTTGTAGGTTTTTGAAAATTTATGATAATAGTATTTTTGCACCAGTTCGTAATTGATACTGAATATTTGTTGGAAAATGCAATTCGTGTTTGCGATGTATTTTGTAGTAGATGAACGGAGTATTTAGGTTTTCTTCAGTAATTATAGATAATATTTAATAGTATTATATTTTAATATATATATATATATATATATATATATATATATATATACTTAAAAAAAAAAAGCATCAAACAAATCAGAACTTTAATGTATACACAATGTATAAATCAGTTACCATCCATCAGTTATCCATTCATCATCTATCCATCCATCCATTGTAGTGACTGAGAATGCAGCGTTTTTTAATATTGGCTTTCAAAATGTAAATGGTTCAGATTCTATTGACTGAGATCTTTTAATTTAAACTATTTTCTTAACGTAGTGCATTTCTAAATAATTAAAATAATGAATGTTTTATTTGTTTATCAGAGCAAAATCTCTAAATAACACCAAAACGATCGTATTTCTATTTTAAGGTCGTTTGCGAATATAAATCGGATGCATTTTGAAGAATTCGAGTGGAAACAAAAATATTCAAGTTCATGTTTAAATTGGCAGTTAAATGAGAATCGTATACAGATTTTACGAAAATCGGTAGAGCTGTTTTGTAGTGAGTGGAGGGGGATCTCTGAAAGAGTGAAGACTAGTGCTTGTGTTTGAGGTTGGACCCTAAAATAAGCATCCTACCGAATTTATAGGAAATCGGTTCGGTCGTTTTAGCGTGATTCGCGTTCAAAACACGCAAGAAAAATAAGTTTGAATAGCAAAGCTTGGCATTCTCAGTCAATTATATTTACTTCTAGGCATTTTGTAAAGTTTTTTTTGGAGTCAGTAACCGCCAAGCAGAAATATTCACTCAGCAAACCAATTTTCAACGGCAATTTTTACATTGAGTTTAAAAGAACGAATACAGGAATCCTTTTTTTTCTGTAGTTTGCAACATTTCTTTGTGGCGTGACTATTTTATACGAGGAAGCCAAAGCGAATGTAACATTCGCCGCCTACAATCGTATGAAGCCGAGAAGTAGTGATCGAGACCCATTGAAGTCGATGATTCTATTAGCATGTTAGGTCAAGAGATTGAAGTTCCTGAGATTAGCTATGAGCTATTCGTCGCTCTTTTTAAGATAGTTTTCCTCCCTCCCCATTTTCTTTTTTTTTTTTCCCCCATCGGGTTTGAGAAAATAAGATAACTGTAATCATCTGCTTCAGACTTTTCGAGACCTTTCCAAATTATACTGAATGTATTCAGAATTTTTTTCTTTTCTTTTCTTTTTTTAATAAATGTATTTGCCTTGCTTAAATTCGTATTTTTAAACGAAAACTTATTTTTTCGATTAAGAATCGATACGAAAAACAAAACAAAAAAACTAAATTCTTTAAAAGTATTTGCTTTCGCTAAATATTTGCGAAACCTCAGTGGCTTTCGAGGATTACATAAACGTGTGATTAAGAGTTAATCACACGACGTTTATGTAAGTTCGATTTACAGAATAAAGGAGTAAGAATATCTATATAGATATAGGTTTATATTTATTTGTATTTGGTAGGTAGATGCTCTTTATCATGATATAAGCACTTCTCAAAGTTAAAGTGAAATTTAATCTTCAAAAACTCTACCGTAATTAAGATATAAAATTTTAAGAACAAAGGAGAGAAGGTATTACTTAAAAAAGTTGAATACTTTGAAGAGCCGGATGTTGTATAAAACGGTTACAATGATGTGTGGATGCATTTGAACTATAGTCATACCTCGTTTTACGTCGTTTCTACTTTACGTCGTTTTTTTTTTTTTTGTTCATAAAAATAGGAAAAAATAAAAATCGACTAACGTCAGTTTATGTAACTTTACGTTGTCAGTCAGCGAACATATTAAAAACCCATAAAAATAGAAAAAAAACGCATCGATGTCACCCATCAGGTCATTTTTTTTAACATTAGTTTCAATTAAAATGTATAAAGTTATTAAAAAGAATGTAAAAATGTTGAACTATCGAACGACTTATTGTATTCCTACGCGCCGATGTTATTAGCGACGTTATGGTGTTATTTCTAGGGGTTAAAAAGAGGTCTAGGTTGTTTTTGAAAGAGTTTATTCGACTTACGTCGTTTTTCGACATAAGTCGATGGTCTTGGAACGAATTAACGACGTAAGGCGAGTTGTGGCTGTACATGGCTTTCATTTTCATATTGTGATAATGGTTTGTGAAAAGCCTCCACTGCATCCAAAAAACAACGGGTAAATATTAAAAAAAAAAATACCTTACTCAATAAAACTTTGGTAGAATGTTTGCGAAACTATTATGTACGTAATAGAGCAAATGTATTAGAATAAAAGAGATTTAAAATATAATTTTAAAAAGGAATATACTTGCCCATCCATCCCCTTTCTGTGATTACGACAAAGAAAACTATTAACATAACATATCCTAGTTGTAAATTCATTGATAGTTTAGATTATCAAATAAAATCTCTATCTGTGAACCCACCATTTTATGTTCCATATAGCACCGTAGTGATAACTATTTATTCTTCGATGTTAAAATTTTAATAGTATCTATTAAATAGATAGATTAAATAGTATCTAGATCTAATAAAAGCTCTGTTTTTATATGACTTTTAAGTATGGGAAATACGTAAAGAAAGAAAAAAAGACATGTATGGGCAATCGAAATTGGTGCGAACTGTAAGACAGCTCCACGGGTAATATGATTTTTATTTCTTTAAAAAAAAAAAAAAAAAAAAAAAATTGTTGTCTTTCAGTGGATATGTCGTAGTAGTCAGCGAACTATGTAAGATTTTGCTCATTAATTTTCCAGCTACTTAATGGAATTAGATATTTGAAAAAAAAAAAAAGTGTAATCTGTGAGACGACCTTAATACCGCCGCAACTAAGAAACAAGTCGATTCGCAGTTTTGTTGTACGACTCCGTACAATTTGCAAATCTTATCAAACGCTTGTATTGTTAAAAATGACACTACTATTGGCCGATCAATAGTACAACTTATTTTTTCAAGTCGTCGTAATTACTGAATTCATTTAGTCTGGCTAGACTCCTATTTTGCACCATTCGGCCGACTCAGAATAAATGACTACATTGGGTCGAGGAAAAGTATTCAATCCAAGAGTAAAAGTAGAACCCCATTTTCCTGACCCTATCAGTAGCCACCTAAAACCGGAAGTAGCCTGAACCTCAAGTCAGATTTTTTTTTTTTCCAAACTCCAAGCCATAGGAAGTCAACGAGGCACGACTCAAGGGGCTCCGAATCTCAATTTTGGCTGTGGATGTCGTTAAACATACAGATATACAGACACGGGAAACCTAATAGCTCCTCCTACGGAGTCGCTAAAAATATTTCGGAGTTTCATAATGACGAGGTGATCATACTAGTAATATTTTTCAGCTCGACAGTTCATACTAAATATGAATGAACAATAATGAAAATCCAAAATTCGTCTTTCTTATAAATATAAATAATTCATAATAACCTCTTCTTCCTTAACAACATCATTTAATTCTCAATATTTCAATTCCTTTAGCAGGAATCTTCTTCATGGAAAACTACAGAAAAATGTAGAGAAACCTAACATTTTCTCTAACATTTAAAAAACAGAATTCTAAGCATAAACAATCATGGTACAAACTTTCTTGAATAACAATAAACTCATACAACATCTAACAATCACAGACTTTCTTTAACAACAAAATAAATTCATACTACGTATAACAAAATAAATTCATGCTATGTATAACAAACACAATCCTTCTTAAAACAATCCCAAAAATTTGCAAATAAATAACCTTTACTAAATTCTTATAGAAACAATTTATTTCAATTCCAATTTTTGTTTCAAAATTTTATTATTTTTTATAATTTTTTCAAAAAAACTGAATGAAATTGGATTCATTTTAAGTAAAGGTTATTTATTTGCAATTTTTTTGGGATTGTTTTAAGAAGGATTGTGTTTGTTATACATAGCATGAATTTATTTTGTTGTTAAAGAAAGTCTGTTAGATGTTGTATGAATATATTTTGTTGTTAAAGAAAGGCTGTGATTGTTAGATGTTGTATGAGTTTATTGTTATTCAAGAAAGTTTGTACCATGATTGTTTATGCTTAGAATTCTGTTTTTTAAATGTTAGAGAAAATGTTAGGTTTCTCTACATTTTTCTGTAGTTTTCCATGAAGAAGATTCCTGCTAAAGGAATTGAAATATTGAGAATTAAATGATGTTGTTAAGGAAGAAGAGGTTATTATGAATTATTTATATTTATATGAATGAACAACTATTATAATTGAATAAATATAGTTAACTGTAAATGTAAGATTGTCTCTACATCATTGTATTATTCCGTTACAGTTTCTGAAAAATTCAACATACGACGCTCGCGCTTTTGCATTTTTACAACAATAAGAATCTAATGAAAACTTATTTATTTAAAACTTGAATACTACTTTTTCTTCTGATAATAGGTATTTTAGAAGAATGTAAGAATAATCACATTGTATTCGTTTATAACATTGTAGCTTTCATAAACACACACAATTCAAAAACTTTCATGCACAAAATTTGGTATATTTTTGTTTAACTAGTAATCAAAACAAATTTATAGTTATAGATTAATTTATAGAACAATCTTATTGTTGTATGTGAGGGTGAAGTCTCTTATTGTAAAAGAAAACCTCAGTAATGTTATAGCATTAAATATTGTGTATCCAGAACACTACATTCCAGTATAAAGCGTCGATATTTAAGCTGTCGAGTTACAGCTGAGAGGACAGGGAAAAAGATTTTTATAAATATATAAAAGAATTGTAATTTGAAGACAGATTTTGAAATATTGTAGTATCGTTCTTTTAAACACTTCGTCCTAAAATTAGAAATTCGTATTATTCAAGTGATTCAGCGGAATTAAAAATTCAGTCGCCATGTTTTCTTTATAATTTCTTGCTATATTTCGTTCCTTATGTAGGAACTTACTACAGGAACTATTCTTTTATTAGTCACTGCTGCCATGAGCTCATGAAATTCTAGCCAGAATCCTATGCATTAGCCAATCGCTGAAGAATTCCGTCTTCCTGGTTATCATGTTTCTTCCTAATCAGAATAAGGAAGATTTATTTCAGTTCGTTAGATTCATTGTATTGATATCCAACTGTTTGTGGAAATGTCCTTGCTTCTTAACGTCAGCAATCGTAAGTATCAACAACAAGCTAATAAATAATCTTTTTAATAAAAACAACAGGAAGGAAAAGAGCGACAGGACTCTTTGGTTGTTTCGTTGTTTTTATCAACACGATTAATTTTCCTGCGCCTTTGAAGTTCGAAGCATTTCGGCATCTGCTAAACGTACGACGGATAATAATCCCGTCTTTGTAAGTTTAATCTCTATAAATTCGTTCACGAAATTATTTTTGAGATGTATTTATTTTATATTATTGTTTTATTTTATTTTTCGTAACTTCTTAAATTTTTATTTTGAAAATATTAGGGTTGCAATCTGCATCCCATGATGGAGATTTCCCAGAGCACTTGAAAACTTGTTTCATAGTCTCGCATTGGATTTACTGCCTCTAGCTCCCGTATCTCCCGTAATTCTACGCGGGAAGCTCGCGAAATGTTGTACAGAAAAAAAAAATGCCTTCATCTCAAATTCAGACCATTTCAGACAGATTATTTCTGAAACCCAAATTGTTTGAGTAACAGGCATCTGATTGTCTTACGCTCAGGCTTAAGAACTTACGCAAAGCATTGATTGAAAGTTACATTGTTAAAAAAGTAACTGACCATCCTGAGTCTGAATAAAAATATCATGACATTAACGTTCAGTATTGCCAAATATACTATATATAACGGTACGATAATGTTCTAATATTCTGTAATATAGATCATTTAACGAATCAAGAAATTCTATCGTTTTCGGGACAATTGACATCAATAATAACTGTGGATTCGAAAGTTTACCCGAATTTTCAAAATAAATAAGAATGTCGCATTGAGGGAACTTTGTATTTTAGGTCATTTCCAACTGTACTCCGTTTGTCACGGTTGCGGCACTAGAAGGCCAAGGTGACTGAAAAATGAATTTATTAGCTGCTCAAAATCATCTAATAAAGGCCAATAAATAGATTGGAAGTCGGAGATGCTTCTCGTTTTAATCTTCTCACAGCCTGGTTACTTCTGTCGTCTGGGTAACTAGGGCTGATGTAGGAGAATTCCACTTAAAAGGTTTTAAGAAGCGTTCGTCTGGAGCAGATTGACAATTCAGCATTAGCTAGCGATCGATTAATTCCGAAAATCGAGACTGGCACGAATGGTTTCATGTCGACGGATCTTGTTTAATTTAATTGACCGAAACGGTCATTAACCAGTCTATAGATTTACAAAAAGCAAAATTGTACCGCACGTCCACTGGATATGTATGGACTTTGAAAGGATTAATTTACTAGTTCGTGTTGACAAATCTTAGTTTTTCACAGATGTCAGTTGAAAGTAAGTGTTTAAAATGTGATTTGTCGCAAATAGAAGTGATCGTTACTTAATTTACCAGTAGATGAATATTTTTATTGATTGAAGATTTTCCTAAGGAAGATAATGATGATTATTTTATAACGCCGCCATATATTTATTTTTAATAACAATAAAAAACAAAAACTTATTTAGTGAGTAATTCTCAAGATGATTATCATTAGACGCTAGCCATCGAGAACGTTCCATGCCATTTTAAACGACTGTTTTTCTTTCTTTCGTTGCAATTCATAACTATAATTGCTTCGAGTTCTGATATCGTAAATGGTCCATCAGTCGCTCTGCAGAAATCGAGGTTGGGAAATTTTAATTTCCAAATTTCATACATTATTTTTTTTTAATTCTTTTTAGGTTGAATTTGAGGAAAAAGCTTTTTAGGATTTATCATAGAATTGGGTTTTCGTAAAAATAAGCTTGAGAAACTGGTATGGCAAACTTGATTCTGTACTTTCGGATTATTGTTCAAAACGGTGTTGACAACTTTACAGCAGGCTTCTAAAGGAACTTGTTGAGTCGTATAATTTCTGGGGGATTAAGCTGCAAACATGTTAAATTGACTTGGGGATCCACTAATCCTTTAGGTTTTTGACAGATTTTATATATGAATGTTTTTGTATTCTTTGCTGATTTTATATATGTGTATACACTAGTCGGGTACCGTCGCTTCGCTCCGGAACCCTTGCATACATAGCATAAAAAAAAAAAAAAAAACCTTTATTTATTTAGCAAATTAATATCGAGATCGGAAAATATACGACTTTCTAGCCCGTTGTTGCCTTCTCCGGATAACTCAGATGTATTGCGGGTTATCGCCACACACCTATGTATCGATAAGGCAACTTTAAAACGAAAATATAAATTCTCTTTATTCCCTATCCCGTGGGAATTTCGAAAAATCCTTGTCTACATCATAAAGGGAACCTCTGTGCAACATTTCAGCTTTCTAGGTGCAAGGGTTTGGGCTGGGCGTTGATAAGTCAGTGACTGAGTGAGTCAGGACTTTTCTTTTTATATAGGTTGATATATATTAGGCTTAAGTGATTAGTTGTATTAGCAAAATAAAATGTTAATAATGTTTTCAAATTTCATCATATTTGGTTTATTAACAATTTCAAGATTGTTTTAAACATTTTATTCTTAGCGTTTTTGGTGGAGATCAAAACCATCTGTTCCTTATCTGAAAATCCCAAGATGGTGTTTGTCTTATAATAACAGATCTCCTCAAGTTATATGAGCTTTTTTTTATTCCTATCTTTAGCTATCTATACCCGGAACCCGATGTTAATAGTGATACTAAGGGGAATTTTGGATATCGCTTAAGATTTAAGTAAACTAGTATATATTTGACCTTAAAAAAAAATAATAATAGGTCAGTCAGTCATATCTGTGTACATTGCTGTAATTTTTGTTTCGAAATAGCAGCATTTAAGATATAATAACGGGAAGCTGCTGGAAACAAATGATATTCACGCATGAGGCAACTAGGTTTCACGCTTGATAATTTTTCTTTCATGATTCAGGCTAAATGCGGAAAAGTACTGAATAAATATGTATACTGTATATTTGTAAATGTGAAAGTCATGAATAAAACATTTTAGAAATTTGAAGTGTAAATAACTAATTGAAATTCTAAAAAGCTTTTGGCCTATTTTTACAAGCGCTCGTGATATTTTGATCAGTTTTAGAAAATATGCCATTTCTATTTTCAACATCTGTTGATAAAGAATAACGTTCACCAGCTACGTTGCTATATATTGGTATTTTCTTTACCTAAAATAAATAAATAAATGATGGGGGATTGAGTGTTTTTTTACACATTAGCCATTATAAACTTTTTATTTATTATTAATTTTTTCATTGGATTTTCTCTATTAACTTAAATGTTAGAAATGCAACCATTTTATTTCAGTTTTCAGCTACAGCTTGATGCGTCTCGGACTCGCACACTGTGGTTATCTGTTAAAATCCGTATATCTACGTACTTTCTTTTTTTTTGCTGCTTAATCTTTTTTTCTCAGTGTCGGCGGGTTTTTTTTTTTTTCTTCTTATTTTCCTATATTTTTTTCTTACGTTAATGTACTTTCTTTTATTATTATTATTTTTAACTTTTTTTATTATTATGGGTCGCCTTAAAATGTATGCTTTAGCACACAATTATATTCACTTGTTGTAATTGTAATTTATTTTAATTACAATATGTATTGTAATCATTGTCGTTGTTTTTCAATATGTTTCGTTGATTGTTTACGTCAGAGAGTATTTTGAAACGCCTCAACAGTGAGGAAGTTTGGTATATAAATATCTGTTCCTTGTTATCCATAGCATGCAACAGGTGGTTTATTGTAAAACTGTGCCATACACTTTCAATAAATGTGCTTTAAATTGTAGAAGCTGATATTCAGCTTTGATTACTACAGAATAGTTGACTACTTGTGCTTCCTTTGTTCGAGAAATTGATTTTGCTTTCTAAAAACTTATAGAGAAATTGATACTAGGTGGGCATTTATTTTCTAGAAATTCGTACATTAATATTTATTTATTTATTTATTTATTTATTTATTTATTTATTTATTTATTTATTTATTTATTTATTTATTTATTTATTTATTTATTTATTTATTTATTTATTTATTTATTCTTTTTTTAAACTCCTTTTTAATTGATAACTTTTTGATAATGTTTTCTTCGGAAGATCAACTTTCAAGAGCAAATAATAATAATATTAACCGAAGGATTTATTTATTGATCAGTTTAATGAAACCAAAACAAAATCCCATTGCTGTGTTATTTTGAATTTATTAGTGACGAAATTAATAAATAAATAATGTAGATACATTTTGAGATTGAATGTAGTCAAGGACGAACTTGAAAGTTGATCAATAACTGTTTGGCACATTTTAAGTAATAATTTTTAATTATATTAAATAATTACATTGCTTCTTCTTATTATTACTTTAAATTTATTTCGCATGTTTCAGAAATTATATTTTCCATTTCGAAATTCCCTTCATAAAAACTTTTTTCATCATGAAATCTTTAAAATGTATTAATGTTTTAAATCGTTACACTTTTCTAGTTAACCTTTATTATTTTTTTCAACAAATATTTTCTAGCTCCATTGCAATTGTTTTTATCAATTATAGTGATGATTATTATTGTTATCATCTTTTTTCCCCCTTGTAATTGTTGTTGGCATAAATTGGATTATTGTTTTTGTTGTGACAAGTATCAGATATATTATAAAAAAAAGAGAGAAAATTTGTATTGTTAAATTGTAATTGAGCGCAGATGTACTAATGGAAAATGTGATTGCGGAACCTCCGTCTCGAATTAAAAACGAAGCGGATTGTCGTTCTAGTAAGGATCCAATTTTACACTGAGGTTACTGTGTAGCCTGAACATGATCTGAAGATATTTCTTTTTTTTTTTTTCCTCACTACCTGTGACCGCTTAAATGATAATCGACGTTTTAAAGGTCATTATGCTTCCTGCTTACCTACCTTGGCCTTGGCGTCTGTCATGCTAGCACCGTTTACTTGAACTTGAGACGAAGGTAGTGAGTTCGCTGGAGTAGTGGACCGGTCGGTCTAATATACAAGAACAAGTTAATTCAGTTCTATCGCCTTTTCATTTGACGCTAATAATAGTAACACATTTCATTTATGTATATTTTTTTTCCCCATCACTTTCTTGATCGTGAATATCAAAGTGATCTTTATTATTTATTCTGCATTCAGTACTGCTTCTGCTCTTCGGTGTTAATATTAAATTATTAGATAAATAATTTGCGTTAAAACTGAAATTTAGGAAATCCACTCATGGATGTAATAAAAACATAAATGTTATCAAACTAGATAACCTTGGTATTTTTTTTTTTTTGTCATAACTTATTTGTGAGACTCAAAAACTTTGGAAATTGAAAATCAAGTAAAAAATCGATTAAGAATTTAAATTTCTTCCTTTAAAATAAAAATAAAGTAGTAAATAATAATAATAATAATAATAATTGAAATTGATTCCCAGGAATGAGTGGAAGACGTGTAAACGGCCGCATGATGAGTAGATGACGAAATTACATCTGCTAGATTCGATTGGAGAAGGAAAACTTTAGACTGAAAGAAATAGGGGGGGGGGGGGGAAACATGGTTCCGTCGGTCTTTTTTTTAATCTTACCGTCATTTCAAAATGGTTGCAAACAATGATTAACTTTGAATTTACATGAAATTAGGAGTGGAATGGGTGAAAATTAAAATATAGATGACTATAAATCAGTATACTACCTTAATATTATATTGGTTTACATTATCATTTACGATATGTGATCAATATCATTCAAGAATGGTCGTCAGAACTGATGTTAGTTTTTATATTCTATGAAATCAGAACATTGCTTAGTTTTTACGAAATTTACAAAAATCAGAAGTTGACTATTAAGGAGAGATAATCCAAGAAGGTTTTGTTATTAGTAAAGTTACAATGCTGAACTGAAATTATGCTACTATTAATATGTGAAATGAATTATTTGAATAAGTGTTGCCTCTGAAAATTACAATGGATTTGTTTAAACAGAAACTTCAGTAGTTGAATCATTTTTATGTTTTTCATTGAGAATAAACTTGGATGAGTTGACCTCATGTGCTTTAGCAGAATATTATTTGAATAATAACAACATCATGTGTAAAGAATTGCCGTCTTTGAATTCATCTACAGTCATGGAGTTCAGGGGCAGCCTCAGGAAGGTACTTTTAAGGGTCAGTTATATCTTAGGAGAAGAGGATGGATAAATCACTTCCCTCTGTGCAACCCAAACTACTTCACTGCAAGACTATTTCACTAGTATTTGGAATGAGCTGTAATTTAAAATGGAAGATTTGACTTTTATTTATTTATTTATTTATGTATTTATTTTATAAATAAATATTCTAAGCTTTTACAAAAAAACAAAAAAAAATCGTTTAAAAATTTTTTATAGTTGGCGATTTAACATTTTAAATTCAAACTGAAAAAATATGGGAGAAAAATTAAAAAAAAAAAAAACCTATCAATTTCATTAATTAATATCATTTCATGTCTTCCCTAATATCCTATATTTTAAAGAAGAAAAAAAATATATTTCCTGTGCATTAGACGAAAATATTTGTTACATATAATTTATTATGTCGTTATTGTTGTTTTTATAGAGCCTTTAAAAAATTCTAACTTCATCATTAATTTGTTTTCGAAATTTTTCTGTCACAATGACCGTTAACTATTTCTGAAGTCCACTTGTTTCTTTGATATATTATTAAAATATATTTATCACATTTTAGAGTGGAACAGCTTCAACTAGGTTAGGAAATAAATTTTAGTTGAAAATGTATAATACAAATATATTCATTATATTAGTATTCTTTTAGTACAAGTAATCTTACATTCTTACAGAAATTAGCTGCCTAATATTTTCGCACAAGTTGTATTTTTTTCTTAATGAGTTTTGAATAATATCGTAATTTAAATATCTAATAATAATAGCTTTTTGTTTCGTAGTATGAGAATAAACGTTAACAGTAATCGTTAACAGTAATTCTAATCCCCCATTCAAATAAGTTTAAAACTTATTTTAAAAAAAATTATAATAACGATTGCCTTTATTTCAGCTGCAACTTATTTATTTTTTAATAGCTGAACATAGATAAATACAGTGAATTTGCATGCTTTACAAATTAATTCAAGATTGATTTAATTTTTTTGTAATAACTTTGCATAAAATTAGCCCAATTACCAAAATATTAATTTTTTAATTTTTTTTTTAATATGAAGTGTGACCAAAAGTGACCTACTTTCCACATTGCTACCATTTTTATTCAAAAATTATGTTTTTTATGAAACGGTTCTGATAATTCGTTGTTCAACAACACTGTTCCAAATCATTTCAGTTGTTTTTATTTTTTAAACTAATTACTTACAGTTGATACTTCTTTTTTTTTTTTTTTTTTAAGAAAGTGAAAGATTGATTATTTGTGTTTACTTATTTTTCTTAACTGTTTTATATTAATGCCACTTGCTTTTTCCATTTGAGTTTTCTTCTTTATGGTTGTCCCCTCCCCTTTTATAATAATCGTGTAGTTTAAATGAATATTTGATGGTATATTGAATATTTAATTATTTATATTATTTTTGGGTAATTTCTGTAGCATTTTTTTATTCTTAAAAAAAAAAAAAAAAATTTTAGATAAAAATAGTTGTTTTGATATAAAAAGGCTGTTTCTGAATCTGTGTTGATCACCATGTGCTGCAGCTGCCAATATAAGTTTGCAAAGCATTAGTTGTATAACAGTAGCATTTTTTATATATACACTCGCGAGCAAAAGTATGGAATCACTTGCTTGAAATTGGCTCCGCGCGATCTTGAGTACTAAATAATTAGTTAATAATAATAAAAATGGCACCATTTTAAAGGTTAACTGTTAACTTTAAATTGATATCAAATTCATTTGAATCACACCAGTATTTAAGGAGCTATCCCGGATTAAGTGAAGGAGTAAGGAAAAAGACATGTTTCAATTGGTTGATGCGCCGCGAGTTGCGGCATATTGACACCCATAAAAGCACGTGTTATCGGATTTTGTTTATCAGTCGGCTATCACACGTTGACCCGTACACATCTCCGCTACTTTTGACCCTTGACCTTGGACGAAAATGGATACTACACCTACTGAAGCAGCACAAATCGTCGCCCTATTGCAAGAAGGGCTCAGCCAGCGGGCTGTCGCACATAAGCTCCACATAAGCCAGTCCTGTGTTTCGAAAGTTTACAAACGCTTTCGGGAGACTGGTGGCTTTGTCCCGAGACCAAGATCTGGACGGTGCCGGTGCACATCGGAGAGGGATGACCGTTTTATTGTGTCAACCTCCCTTCGAAATCGTCATTTGACTGGTGTCGACGTCCAGCAGGAGCTCAGAAATGTTCGTGGGGTAGCTGCCAGCGAGTGGACAGTTCGTCGAAGACTCAAGCAAGCGAATTTGACTCCAACAAGGCCTGCCACAGGCCCGAAACTGACGGCAGGTCACCGACAAGCACGCCTTCAATTTGCTCGCACCCATCTTGATTGGGAAGTCGAGCAATGGAGGCGAGTCCTGTTCTCCAACGAGTGCAGAATGTGTTTGCACGGCAGCGACTGAAGAGGTCGGGTCTACAGGCGGCCTGGGGAGCGATTTGCGCAGTGCTGTTTCGACGAGACAGTGGCTTATGGGGGCGGTTCTTGTATGATGTGGGCCGGTATTTCTTTCGACGGTAAAACGGAGCTTGTTTTCGTGCCTGGCAGGGGACGGGGAGGCGGTCTAACTTCAGACCGCTACATTTCCGATATTCTGCTGGAACATGTTGTTCCCTATACGGGATATATCGGTGATGACTTCCTCCTTATGCACGATAACGCTCGTTGTCACACTTCCCGTGCCACAACTGAATACCTCGAAGAAGTCGGTATCGCCACATTGGACTGGCCAGCGCTCAGCCCGGACTTGAATCCCATTGAGCACGTATGGGATGAACTGAAGAGGAGGGTTCGTTCCAGAAATCCTTCTCCTTCAAGTGTGAATGAGCTGAAATTGGCTTTGATAAAGGAGTGGGAAGGTATCCTGCAAGAATCGATTCAGAAGCTGATTACGTCAATCAAGACTCGTCTTCGAGCAGTTATTTGGGCTAGGGGAGGGAACACAAAATTTTGAAACTTAATTTTAAGGCCAAATAATTTTTTTTTAAATTAATTTTTGTTGTTTTCTTCATTCATTATTTTTCCATATTTCCTTGTTTTCCTTACTCCTTCACTTAATCCGGGATAGCTCCTTAAATACTGGTGTGATTCAAATGAATTCGGTATCAATTTAAAGGTAACAGTTTAACCTTTAAAATGGTGTCATTTTTATTATTATTAACTAATTATTTCGTACTCAAGATCGCGCGGAGCCAATTTCAAGTAAGTGATTCCATACTTTTGCTCGCGAGTGTATATATATATATATATATATATATATATATATATATATATATTACATTTTCAATTTCTTTTCGTAATTTCATCCTGTTTCCTGTTCTTCATTTCCATTCCCTCCACACACTAATGCAAATGTGGGATTTTGTGCTTATGTGCATTGAATTGTTCCAAAAAGGCCATTCTATTTAAAAATATTGAAAAAAACTAAAGATACTTAATTATACAACTGGGTTTCGAACTGGACTCGCCGGCCATTTTCAAGTACAATATCAGCCCGGTACAGACTGCTTAACAAAAATTCAAAACAATAACGGATCTGAGATTGGATGGGCTGATAACCGGTGGAGTCCCCTGGTGGTGGAGAGAAGAATCAGGAAGCTGTGCACAGGAAAGCTGGAATTGGAAGAAGCCATGGTTGGAATTGGAAACACTGCAACAAAACATTGGTCACCGAGGCGGTTATTGTGAATATACACATATAAAAAAAAAATTAATGTAATCAAATATAAATACTCAAAATACAACATGTACATACAATGATGTACCGGTACACATAATAGAACAGTAAAGTGCAAACAAATACTTAAATTTAAGGGACCAGAAGGAAAAAAAAAAAAAAGGAACCAAATCCAGGAATCACTGCAAAGAGTATCAAGATAAGCTGTTAAAATGATCTTTATTCTTGAAAGGGAACCCATACTGATAAATGGATCTAACAGAAATTGAATCATTGTAGCAGTTGGGATCAGTTAATATGAAGAGAGATTCAAAGCAGTTTCTGATGAAGTGGTTCGATTCAAAATGAAGGAAGTTGGGGGTAATCAAATTCAAGTGAATGCCCACTGTCACGGACATGACAGGCAGTCTGGTAATTAAAATCACCTGTTTTAAGTGCATAAGCGTGCTGGGCAATCCGCTTCAGGACCAGCTGTCATGTCTCCGTTGTGTACCTACAATTAATCAAAGCCCTTGCAACCAATGGCATAAACCACCCCTCTGGGATTCGATTGGGCTTGAACATGTAGGCCTATTAGTATTGATGGATGAAACAAGGGTAAATAAGATAGAAGATGTTAGCATGATGCCAAATGGCTTCAATTTTTTCTGTAGGATAGGAAACAGTGTGGAGTGAAATGGAATCGATACATGGATGACATTATTAGGCAAGGGAGGTGGGGAAGGATTGTAAATACGTTGCAAGGCGGCAATTATCTGTTTATTGATAAATGTTGGTAGATAATTATTAGTAACTAGTATTTGGTGGATCTTAAGGAGCTCTGTTTCAAATGAATAGAGCTTGAAAGTTTAAATGCTTTGTTAACGGCCAAATGGACAATGGTGATTTTGAAGACAAAAGGGCATGCTGATTGGAAATTAAGGGTTAACCCACTTGCCGTGGGTTTATGGAACACCTCAGTGGAAAAGGAGGAAGACTCTTTAGTTAAAAGAACATCCAAAAAAAGGAATGAAATTGTTGATTTCATTTTTGAGTTAATGTTTTGAAGAATCTGATTAAAAATGTCCTTAATTGTTGCTTTTTTAGCCGAATTTCAGTAGAAGAAGAGGTCATCATCATATCGGCAATAGAAGGGAATGTGAAATTTCCCATTATCCAAAATAAGAAAGGCCTGTTTCTCAGTGTAAATCATACAAAGTTCAGCCGAGGAAGCAGAGGCAGATAGGCCTATGAATAAGCCTTGGGACTCCTGGTAAAAAGAACCATTAAAATATTGCATTCGAAACAAAGCTTGGATAAGCGTGAGAAGTTTCTCAGAGCAGAGGCCTGAGATGAAATGACAGTAATATCTAGTCTCGAAATATTGAAATGCTTTGGAAATTAAATCAAAAATAGAAAAATTGGAAATTAAATCGAAATAGAAGTGAATAAAGAGAAAAAAGTATGATCATTCTGAATAGGTAAGTTACGCATTTTTTGATAAACTCAGTGCTATTGGCAACTGCTAAGTTTGATTTAATATTCAACTTATCAAGCTTGGAGAAAATATGTTTTGACAAAAGGAAAATATACATATTGTTTTGTGTTTTACAATTCGTTTCTAACTGACAAAGTATTATTAAAAAGAGGAAAATAATTATTTCATTTCCTTCCTGTTCAGTATTCAGTAAATGTGTTAGAAATGAAAAATAAAATATCAGAAGGTTTAGAAGTTGAACTAACATTGAAGAATTAGAAAACTACGTAGTTAGTTAAAAAAGTTAGCTTTTTCTAATTTTTTCCCACTTGTAATATAATTTAATATAATATTTTAAGAAAATTAATAGATAAATATATAAAAAATAGGCTGCTGATATATAATCGGATAATTTCTTAACTTGCGATGTTGTTGGTATCATAATAACAGTTTTTTGCCATTGTTACAGCTTTCATAAATTTCCTAAATGTATTTTAATTTTTGTAAATTCAAATTACTTAAAAATTTTAATGTTTGATTATTAAAAAAATTTAAAGGCAGAAATATTATTTTCAAATGTATCATAAAAAAATTGCCATAATAATAATAAATAAAAAAAAATAAATCCTATCAATGCTACTTAAAACAGATATGATCAAAGTCTACAATAAAAATTCCAAAAAGGATTATAGGCTAACGCATAGAAGTTATATGTTTTTGATGTTCACGTAATGTTGTATCATATTTAGTGTGGGCTGTTTAACAATTTTCAGTAGAACCACTTAATTATCTTACTAAATTTTTTAATACATTAAGAAGTTATTAAAAAGATTGATAAACAACAGTCTTAATCATTATTAAACCACTTAGCTATTAAATTTAATGACTAATTAAATAAAAAAAATTCTTTCATTTTAAAATAATGACAGACAAAATGGAAAATTGTAAAATAATTAAGATATCACTGTTGATCATATAACTTCAGTAAATTGAAGAAAATATTTGAGTATAAGGTTGCTCGTGTACAAAATTATTTTATATACTGAAAGGTGTTTATCAAGCAACAAATGCTGATGAATTATTCTAATGTATAGACTTGTAAAGAGACTGGTGTAGTAGTTTCTTATGGGAACTTAAAGAGGAATTGATAGGATGGAAATTTTCAAGGTTTCATTGTCCCCTCTGTCAAATGGCCTTCATTAGAAATTGAATGATGTCGTTAAGTGTCACAATAAAGAATGGACACATTATGAATGGAAAGAGAAATTCCTGGTATTGTAAATGGAAAAAGAAAGTTGTTAATGATTTACTTAGTACATTTTTCCATTATAAATATTTACATCATAAATTCAGTACTTGTCTAAACATTACCACTGAATTAACTCTTCAAATCATCTTATTTTATTTATTTATTTATTTTTAATTTGTGAAGGACACTAGCTGTGATGTTAGTGAAGAAGAAAAAAATGTTACGTGAAGACTTCTGCTAGCATTGTCAAACTTTGTTTGTCTTAGCAGATAAATGGTAAAATCAAGAAATAACAACTGAAATGTTTCGAAACTTAAAGTAATGGAATTAGAATAAATCGGGGACTTTAGAGTAAACAGTTGCTGGTTTTATTTAAGTAATATTAAAGATGGAGCTAAAAATATGGCAGAACTAATAATCAACTTCAATATTACTCAATAGTTTGGCATTGCTTTCTTTCTTATAAAATGTGAAACCTTGAAACTGTCTTATTTTTCGAGATTCGAGGAAAACTTCATCTTACATTGATTCATTAGACAATTCAAGTAGAAGAGTTAAAACCTTTTCAATTCCCATTAAATGTTTCTAGAAGTACCATATGAGCTGCATTACAAAGACACCTATGTGAAACTTAGCAGAATCATATGAACTCACTGCTTAATTAAAAACTTATAGTATATACAGGATGTAAATGAATTCATACAATAAACTTGGTATATGCAACAATCTACTTCTTTGCATTTAGTAATATACAGTGCTAAACTGTTCAAAATTTTGAATTGATTAATAAAGGGGATCTAAAAGGGAATTGAGGCTTTTCAGAACCTATGTTCCTTATCAAAAAATCTTCCATTTTCACACCCCTATACGCCCAGGAAGTTTGTTGCATGTATTCCTTTACACCCTGTGCGTGTGTGTCTGTGTGCCCGGGGAGAGAGTGGTGAGGAGGTGGAGAGTCCTGGCTCTCCCCCATCACCCTCAAAACTTTCACAGTTGTTCCAATTGTTGCAGAAAAATATTTTTGTAGTTCCCATTGTCACCACCCAAGGGCAAATATAAGGGGGGGGGGGGGGGG
>JAFIDM010002131.1:85238370-85317798 GCA_023159025.1 Thereuonema tuberculata | reverse complement strand
ATATATATATATATATATATATATATATATATATATATATATATATGGGTCAATCAACTATTCTTTGTACTAAACTTGAGTGACGACATAATGATTTCTAACAAACAAAAATCGAAGATCTAACTTCCTATGGAGCACATTTTAATGATTAGTGAATGAAGATTTAGTTAAGATAACGGGCAGAGCACTTTTTTTAATTTGTAGAGCAATATTTTGCTTTATTTAGTGAGATTATGGCGGTAATTTGTCCCCTGCGTTACTGTCCCTGCGGCGGTAATTTGTCCCCTGTGGAACAAAACAAAACAAACAGCCTACTTTTCCCTGTCATTGTCGCATATCCTTACTATCAGTTACTACTATTTAACATATATTTTGTATATTTAATACCAATCTGTATTAAAACATTCGCTTTGGGATTTTGTGAAATCTCTGAAGTAACAGGAAAACCAAATACTCACGGGGAAAAATTGTCTCCTAAGTTATTGTAAAAATAATAAAATATTCGTAATTAAACTAACATCGGTTACTCTAAAGCTTTTGATCAATGACCTAATAATACTTTGGGGTAAAAATAAAGTCCAATAATTATTTCCAAAAACAATATTTATTAAATTTGTGTTTGGGACAAACTTAGGTACAAAGAATAGTTGATTGATCTATATATATATAATGCTTACCAGTCCAATTAGGTGTAATTAAGAATTACTCCTGTTTTATAAGTGCTGAAAATTTTAATGTGTGTCTTTTCAAAAAAAAAAAAAAATAATAATGTTAAGGTATAGATTAGAAGTTTTTTACTATATTTTTATTTACTATATCATACATTAATTGGTTTTTGATTTCTCTAAAATTATTGCAATTATAATTATTCCAATTTATTTGTCTGAATATTTTTGAGAAAGTATATTCATTTACTCTCAATCCAAACTTATTGTTTATAGTAGGAATGTTGAAAATCTTCAACCAACTAAAGTCCCTGCGCTGAATAAAGATCCTCCCAGAATGCAACGCAGCTTATAGATTGAGCTTTCCTGGCCGACCGCTAACATTGAAAGAGAAGAGGTCGCTTCTCTTCTGTTTCAATGTTAGCGGTCGCCCAGGAAAGGACAATCTATAACCTGCTTTGCATTCTGGGAGGATCTTTATTTAGCGCGGGGACTTTTAAGTCTTGTTTTGTTTTCAGATGAGTATTTTTCTCTGATGTTCTCTGATATAGACAGATTTTTATCAATAATATCACAACTACTTTAGCCAACAACCTTACCCCATATATCTTTGTCTGCTCAAAGAATTTTAGGCGAAATTAAAAAAAAAAAAAAAAATAATTCTATTAAAATATCATATTAAATCTCTGCAAACCGTCAGCGTCATTCCAATTTTTATATTAAGTCTGAGTTAATGAATCTGCCACTAATTTTCTGAAAGCTGCAAAGTTAAACCCAACATTTAACTTTGTTTTACTTCACAAGTGTTGTGATAGTGTGTTGCTTGCTTTTTTTTTTTCTCTTCAACATTTCTCATTTATGTTAATTATAAAGATAAATTATTAATTTATAAGCAAAATGTATGTAGTTGACATTGTATTGGATTACGTTGTCAAAACAAAACAAAACTTATGTAATTTATGTAGCTGCTAAAACATAGGTTAACGAAATTTAAATAAATATCATTTATTTCTTATTTGTTTCATACATTGCATGTAGATGATCATAGAACGATGATCATGTGAATTCATTGATTATCATTGTGTAAGCATGTATGAAATATTAAGTATTTAAATGTCAGTAGCCTGTAGTTTAGTAATGTATATACATAGTATATAAACATTGATTTCTTTAAGCATTTAATAAGACCGTTTTCTTCTCATTTTTATTATTGTAGTGGTGTGCATCATAAAAAGAAAGATTGCAACAGCAATGCAGAGCTGAACAAGACAATCCGAACTCTTAGGTTGGCAGGTCCCCATTTATTTCCTACCAAACTCATTGTAACTCATTCAACTAAAAGAAGTGGAAAAATGCCACGAGGCAATGGTGGTTGGGGTGACTTACGGGACCATCTGCTTTGCATGTGGCATACAAACATCACAAGCATTAGGTAGTATTCAATCTAGTCTATAGATGTGGTCAGTTTAACAGTTTCCTTTTAAATTGATGTCGGCACTGAAAAAAATCTAAGCATTTTTAAGCTGACTCTAAGCTCAAAAAATAAAAGCACTTTTCATGCCTATTTCCAATGGAAATGAATGAATTGTGAACTGAATACTTAACACTGCAACCATCCATTATACCTCATCATGATTCGTCCAAGTCATTCTCAGCTGGATTTACTAGAGTTTTGAAGAATGTATTATTCATGGTTTATTATAAAGCTAAGAATTTTCCAAGGCAGCATAGCATAAGAATTTGATAATGAATCATAGAGGAGAATAATATTACAGTGAAATGTAGTCTATTTGTAAATTTAATAGAAATTACTATAAAAATACTAAAAGAAATTGCTTTGCTGTTAATATTCAAGGGACCATGATGACTAGAATTACAGTATTTCATTATTTATTGATTCTCTAACTTGGTGCCTTATCATTCCTTAAAGACAAACACTAAGGAAAGGAATAGTTTGCAGAAGTAGGGAATGAATGTGGGGAGAAAAACAAATGTAAACATTTGTTTGTTGTAATTACTTACTTTTTAAATTTATGTACTTCGAGTAAAATGTTTATTTTTAATTAAAGTTTCCGAATGAATCCCATCTTAGGTATGTCACTGAACTTCAGTCAAAATTTATTACAAATGATAAATCTCTCAAAAGTTCAAATGAAACTTTAAAAGTAATTCAGTGACAATAAATGTGTACTGTAATGGTTTGAAAAGGGGGGGAAATAGGAATTGGAAGGAAAAAAAAAATGTGTAAATGTTCATATTAAGATGATAAATTCTGCTTAGAATAATTAATATTGATAATTTAATGTATGAAAGATACAATTCACGATAGTGTAACTTCTGAAACAAAGAAAATGCATTTGTAGATATTAAATTTCCATCGGGATTTATATGAGAATTGACAAGGAAAAATAATAATAATAATAAAGCCTTGTAGAAGACCAGAAGTGAAAGAAACGTAGGTATTTAGAGGCAAAGTAATTCAGTTTCCAAAATTTAAAGCATAAAAATTAAACATATATTTTTTTTGTTTTTTGTTTTGCAATGTCTACTTCAATAGTTTCTCAAAATGCCTGATTAAATTGATGTTTGTGCTGACTTCCCAGGAAATATTTTGACAAGGTTCAAAAAAATCACCTTTTCATTTCTTTTCTTTTCTTTCTTTCCTTTCCTTTTTTTTTTTAATTAGAATATTTTAATGTTTAGCAAGCCATTGAATTTTAACTTTCGCAAATATATGCCTGTGTTGAAGAGCCTCACTAGGGTGTCATTGTAACAAAAACTAAATGTGTGTCGATTCAGTTCTTAAATTATTGTTAAACAAGTTTTACTTATAACTTAACCAGGATTGAATAAGTGACTTAAGTCAAAACCATTTTCCATTTTCTAAAAAAATTAATTGTAGTAATTTTTTTAAATAACTACTCTTTAGATTTGATAATACAATGCAACTTTTAAATGTGTCTAAGTTTTTAACTCTCACTTAGTTGCAAGATTTTAAATATTAAAAAAAAAAAAAAATTAGAAAGAACAGCAACAGCCTTTTTCTTTTTAAAAGAAAGACTGCTTATTTGCATGAATGGATTAGACCAATTGATCCGTTGTATAGTATCAATCTATAGTCCTTTATTATTTTAATTGGAATGTCATTTCTGTGTTCTTATTGTAATTCATTCCTGCTGAAAGTATATTCCATAAAAAATGTAAAATTTAAAAGTTAGTTACAACTTTTTATTAATAAAACCAATAATGTTAATGATAATAAACTTTTTTTTTTAACATGTCGTTTGAAAGTCAGTAGTGATGGTGAATTAGCCCAAACACACTTTTAACTTTTAAAAACATTTATAACATCTCAAATTATAGGCAGAATTGAAAACAAGAAAAGAAAATATAATAATTCAAGTAATAAAAATGATGATTTCATCTTTAGCCTGGTTCAAGTACAAATCTTGACATGAATTACAGTAGCTGTGTTCATGTGTAACTTTGATTTTCTTAAAGATCTAGTGGAGTATATTTATTTTCAAATGAATTAAAAAGAAAAATAGCTTTTTGAAGTTTATGGATGAGAAATAGAAATTTGTCTATAAATTACAGGAAAAAAGCGTAGAATGATTCTATGGAAATCGGATTTTTTTTTATCAGTCATTGAAGTCAAAATAACATAAGAGAATGTGTGTTTCAGGCTTTTTTAGAGCAACTTATTTGATAATGATGGATCTCTCAACATTCAATCCTTTGTGAATCCTTTACGCTAATGTACTTAATTCAGTTTTACAATGAATTTAAGTAGCAGGAACACTTAAGAGCAACACAAATATTTGCCTGGCTGTTTCAAAAATGTAAAGGTTCTCTCTACATTTATTTCTGATAAATCTTTTGTTATTAATAAGTTTATTCATTTTCTATTAATTTTGCTTTCCTTGTTTACTCCAGCAAATTTGGTGTTTATCAAACTTCAAATACAGAATTCAGTTGCTTTGATATTGAAGGTGGTTCTCATTTGTTATTTCTTTTGTTTAAGCATATGTTGTGAGTCCTGCAGATAAATATATGACCTTATTCATTTTACTGATACATATATATTCTATTTTTAATAAATTCAGGGTTTTTGTTTCATTTAATTACAATTAAAAATATTTTTATTGTTGCTTCCAAATGTATTTCAAATGGGATACCCATGAGCAATGCTAAACACCCAAATGATTCACTTTTTTGCCTAATTTTTTAAGTGAAACTTACCTCAGATCTTAAATAAAATTGATATTTCTATGCTTTCTATCCATTTGGAAGTGATTCTTTCATTCTTCACATTTCTTTACGGGTCTTTGATTTTCGTACATTAATTCCAGCCTTCCTTTGCTTATGTAGTAAAAAAAAAAAAATCCACAGTTTCAAAGTTATATTTTGGAATGTTATCATTAGGATAATTCATTTTCCTTTGCATTTCTATTCGGGTTTTTTTTAATATTTGACCGATGTTGTTAAGTCCTTTACAATAACTACATTATAATGATGAAAGATAAAATCTCAGAGAATCATCTTCAAGCAAATCTTCATAAATAAGTTTTAAACAAGTAAATTCTTTGTTTGTTTTTTTTGCTCTTACTGCATTTATATAGCAGAACAAAAATCTGAAATTAATTACAGATGTGTGTTCTTATGATGTTGTGTAATCATCCAATTTTGTTTGAAGTTCAAAATTTCACTTATTTTTAAATCCAGAAAATCTTGGAAGTGAAATTACTTGAAAATAAAATTTGTTTCCTTATCAGAGATTAAAGCTAAAATGACTTACTTGAAAGTAGTTTGATTTTCTGCTTCTTTACAAAGTACCTGATATTTTTGAAGTTGTTTTGAGAAATTTCAAAACTTTGTTACCTAAGGGTATATATTTTTTTTAAATCTCGAAACTGAAAGGATTCTGTAATTAACTTTGAAGTCCACAAGAAAACATATCAGCATAATTAAACCTTAAAATTTCATTTTGAAATGTGTCCATATAGAAAATATGTTAAACCTGCTTTGATCTCTAAAATTCCAAATATTCATTATTGAGCTAAATGAAATATATTTGGCGTTGTTAGATATGGCATTATTATTAATGGTATAGCCACTTTTGTAGATCTCTAAATTTCTATGAATCTCTGTCCATTCATTTATTTATTTATTATTATTTTCTTTTTGGACGGTAATAGCTGTGTTAGATTTATGTTTTAATATCTTGGCAGCAGATTGCTTTTGAATCCTTTTGCAATTTTTTTATTCTATCTTGCTCTTGCTATTTAATATATAATGTAAAGTAGCTTGAGAAATTGATTTTTCACATCGAGCAGTATCAAATGGAACGCTTGTATAAGGATTTTTGAATCGTAATGGTTTTAATATAACTGTATTGTTTCTTTTTTGTAATCTTCTAAGACATCTTTTTTTTTTTTTTTTTTGAAATTAAATATTGTGGGATTTAAATGCTTTAGTTGATTAGAAAACATTCACAGTTTTAAATAAGTAAATAGTTTAAAATTTTTAGTATATTACATTAAATTGGTATAGAAATGTATGAACAATAATAATTTTTCCTTAACTTTTCCAATGATTACTTATATTATTCATATTATTCAGTTTTAACTTCAGATTCAAGTTCACTTAAAAAAAATTAAGTTTCTTATTGGCAATCTTTGTTTAGCTTCCTAAGATAAGCTTTGCCCTGTTTCTATAAAAAAATAAAAAATAAAACTTTGAAGATAATTTGCAATCCTGCTTAAAAGGTTAAGTTCTCATTGCCTTGCTATGTTTATGCTTTGAACATAATATCCTAATTTCAATGATTTTAATTGCTAATATACTATTGCAGCTCTTAACAAAACTGAAATACTGATCTTTTATTAATTATTAAAAAAAATAATTTAGAAATAATTTTTGGATAAATCAAATAACAGCATTCATCTAAAATTGAAACTACTTTTCACAGCCAAAATACACTTAATTATCATTGATCTCTAAACTTCTATACATTGATTTATACTTGTGCTTTGTCTTATAATTTATTTCCATTTGCTCTCACTTATATTTCTTTAGAAATATTTCTCTAGAAATTTAGTAGATTGTTGGAAAAATTACCCTTCAAAATATGCTAAATATTCTAAATATGCTAAGTTTTTTTTTTTTTATTGTTATTTCTAAATATTCTGTTGTCACTATTTCCTCAGGATTCATTCGATAGCTTCAAAACAAATTCATAGTTCATTTGTGCAGACTATCAGTCAATCAATATACTTTGTTCAAATCAGATATTTTAGATAATGTTGGTAACAAATGTGTAGTGGGACTAGGTTTTAACAGGAAAACGTTATATTTTTTTTTCCTTGTCATTTTATTTCTCTGTGAAGTCACCTTGCATTTTGAGAATGACATCTTCAGACACAAAATTGAAATGAATATATGATATAAATTCATTTATGTTATTTACAAATATTTTAATCTAAGATTAATTGTCTTAATTTTGTGAAATTCTCATATGGTTTTTATGTTATACTATTATTTCCATTGCAGCAAAAATTAGTAATTTCTATTTTATATAGTTTCTAAGGTCAGTTTTGTTTGTAGATTTTTACATATCTGAAATAGGCTAGTCCTCCTGAATGCCAATTAGCAATTTATTTTATTTCTAGTATTTTGTTTATATATAAATATATGTAATATATATTTTTAAATGTTGAATAATTATGTGTACAATTCAAAACTGACAGTTTTCCACAACTAAAAACTTAAATTGAATGTTACCAGTAAGTAATTGCCTGTTTACACAATGCAGGTCATTGGACAGGGTTTTCCAGATTAAGCTAACATTGATTAAAAAATTAAACTTCTTTTGTTTTCATATTTATACATTTTTACAGCAATTTTAAAATGTGCCAATCATAGATTTAACCTGAAAAAATAAAAGCACTTTTCACTTCCATGAAATTTTTCTTTTGATATATTTGGATATTATTTTTCTTTCTCCTCTCCCAATCTATAAACTTAAGGAAAACAGTAGTAATTGCTCCGAATCTATTTTCATTTTCAGTTACTATTTACGACATGTTTTCTGTTTGTCATTCAGAACAAATCAGGAGAATTGATTTGAATCTATAAATAGACTGGACTAAACTTTTGTATCGATATTATTATTACCGTTGGAGAATTTCTAATAACAGTGAACTTAGAAAAAATGAAAAGATAAGTTTCATATTACAGCGCATAGATGTGCACGACTGAAACCTTTTGTCTCTATTGAAAAACTATTATGTTGATATGATAGGGAAATTAAATAACAGAAATTAATTTTAATTTTTAATCATTGTTGTATTGTCTTTTACATTTTTTTTGTATTAAATGCACTGTAAACAATGATATCATAGAGAAACAGTGTTTTATCTGAAACAATGACGTGAGTGTAAATAATATTTTTGTCTCTGGATTTTCCTACCTTAAATTTGTATGTAATTGCTAAGTCGCAATTCTATTAATATTTGTTCCAAATACTTTAGGAAATATCAAATTCAGCAAAAATGCCTGCATTTCTTTGATCACTATTATTTTTATTAATAAAAAAGGCAAAAAAATTAAGATATTTTAACTTGATATGATATTTTTCAGGGTGTTATTTTTGATGATTAAGTATTTGCCAAACCAATTTTAATCTTTGAAGTTTCTTTGCTTTCTGAATTCAAAAGATTTAGAGCTTTTAGAAGATTGTAAGCATCAAAACTACAAGTATATACATATATATACAAGTACTTAATTTGTTCTCAATCCATTTGAAATATTAGCAAACTTCCAGAGGATGTGAACTTTTTAAAATTTTATTTGGAAGTTAGGCACATCTGGTGGGCTTTTGCTGAACATCCCCCCATTAATTTCAGCAAATTCTATCCTACATAGTGAAAATGTTGTATAAGTTACATTCTCTTCAATAGACATGGGCTTTTTAAATGAGAAAGACCTGTTGCACTGTTGGCTGTGATCATTTCCCCGCTAACCTTTAAAACAAATCAGTTACGAGTAGGTAAGCAAGATCATCCTCACGACAGAATATTAAGAGAAATAAAAGACATCAATAGAGTGGATAGCCATTGAGATCGCATCACAGTGCGTTATTGGTAGTGCCCCTGCTATTCTTGGAACGACTTAACAAATTCAAATATCATTTTCTTTACAAAAATAAACAAGTGCAATATTACCAAAATAAATGACCAAAGTAATTACTTTGGCTGTATAACGTATACTTTCTAACATGGCACAGGGATTTGTTTTTGAAGTATAATAGTCAAACTGTGCACCCATTTTTCTCAGGAGTAAACTAAACATTAATTGGCGAAATATTTGCGTATTATTCCAAGTACTTGCATAATAAGCCAAACACTTCCTATGTTTTAATAGTTCCAGCCTTGAGTAGATTCAAAATTTTGATTTCAAAAATTGAATCCTTTTATTTAAATGCTTATCAGAACATGTTAAACGTATTTTAACTATTTATATTTATGCAGGATTATTTTGTAAAATAATATACTACAATAGTGTGCCATAATTTGTATCATTTCTATTGCTTACTGAATGTTATAAAAATGGGAAATTCAGATTTGCTTCACAAAATGTATTTTAACGGAGCTTCTAAAAATGCAGTTCTGGAAATCAAAATTTAAAAAATAATTTTTTTGTAAATTTGCCTCTAATTTCAATTTGAAACAGATTTTATTTGGGCTTACTGTGAGACTGTTATTATCAGAGCCGTTGTGTGGGCGGGGCGACCGTGGCAACAGCAAAAATAAAAAATTTGGAAATTCGGTTTTTTTTTTTTGGTTGTTGAATTGGAAATTCCTGGGCGCCGCGGCCAGGGCAAATATAAAAAAATCTGGAAATTCCGGTTTTTTTTTTTTGTTCTTGATTTGGAAATTCCTGGGGGCCGCGGCACGGCAAAAATAAAAAAAAAATGGAAATTCCGTATTATTTTTGTTTTGTTTTTTTTGGTTGTAGATTTTTGGGATGGTGGAGGGGGCGCAAATATCAAGTATAGGGCACCTGACGAAATCTTGCCCCGGGCGCCAAAAAACCACGCAACGGCCCTGGTTATTATTATATATATATTTGACTGATTTGCAGGAAGTAGAGATTCTGGAATCCGTGGTAATTAATATTTCGTGAACTACAGTGGAAACTCGATTAACCGTCATCTTCGGTACCGGAACTGTGACGTTTAACCGAATAGATGGATAACAGAAATTTCGCAATAAACATGTACAGTAACAAAATTTCAATGCTGGTTTGGGACGAAAGGCAAACAATTAATTAATACAAAGAAAATCTATCGGTAACAAATAGATATCGTCAAACGCCAAACAAATAATAATAATAATAATAATAGAAACATAAAACAGTAGGCCTACTAGATAATAAGGTTTATATGTTGAAGCTGTAATCAGTCATCTTCTGTTTCTTCGAGGCTCGAGCTTTTTTTCGCGGCAATGTCCCATATTTTACGGAGAAGTAGGTTTTGCGATCGATGACGGATAACAGAGTGATGGTTAATCGAGTTTCCACTGTAAATAAAAATCAGTTGATCTTTCATCTTCATTTTTGCTTTCAAATTTCATTCTAGTCTGGCTTAATTTCTTTTTAGCATCGAAAGGTAATTTTTGTTTGCTTGTAAGTCCCTTACTTTCTGAGACAACTGAATTTCCCTGAACTTGCACACATTTACCTTCACATGTAAAGTACAGTATACTGAACCAAATATTTTATTTTGTATGATTCATATAATATTGTGTACTTAACAATATTGTGTTTTCTTCCATTTTAGCATTTACGTGGATAAGTTTCACTAATCTAAATTTTTGTCTCGTTTTATTTTTTTAATTTAAACTTTATGATTTAGTGATAAACTGGCGTATTGGTTATGTTGTTTCTTATATAAATTTGTTAGATTTTTATTAATGAAAGGATAATTAAAAAGTGTAAATTTTAAAAATTCAGGATTATTTTAATGATCAAGGGTAATTTGAAGGGCAAAATGTATCTTTAACCAAAAAAAAATACAAATGACATGTTTTAATTCCTTAACATTGAAATGTATGTAATAGAGCCTTTCACTGTGTAAAGTTATTTGTACTATGTTTTATTCAAATCATGTTTTAAAACCTGTGATAAAATAATTGGTTTAAATTGTAAAGAAGTGAATCATTAGATTGTAGTATTAAATTTAATTCTAGTAGGACAATTTAAATGGTGTTCATGTAATTTAGATATATTGTCTGTCCTTAAGTTAATATTCAATCTGAGTTGATTTCAGTGAATTATTAACTTCCTTTTTTAAATGTGCAAATGAATAAAAAGAAAGATTTTTTTTTCTTTTTAACAATTTTGAAGCGAGTGTTTTTTATACTCTTATTGATTAATTACATTTATAATGTACATGAAACTCCGAGATTCCATAACTGTGAACATCCAAATAATACAATCAACACATAATTATATTTATTTCATGAATTTTCACTGTTTGAGAAATAGCTTCTTCAGACATGAGACGGTACACAAAAATAAATTTTTCAAATTACAATGAACATTTTGTATAACTATGCTCATACAAACTTCGTTGTAATTTTGAAAATTTATTTTTGTATACTGTCTTATGTCTGATGAAGATGTTTCTCAAACGGCAAAAATTCAAGAAATAAATATGATTGTGTTAATTACATTTATAAAAAGGTTGTTTTCTTTTTCTTTTACGCAATAAGTTTTTAGTAGGACAAACTACACTCCCGTGCAACTAAATCGACTCACTCCTCCAGAGCGCACAAAAAGGCGTATATTTTTTAAATGGCTTAACCGATTTTCAAAAAAATTTTTTTTTTGAGAGCCTAATGTTTTTACTTTACAATGATACCATTATCATTAAAATCTGTACAATATTTTCCAAATGAATGTGATCTGAACGTAAGCGTAGCAAAATGTAGTCTGAACGGAAACCATGAGTTGCGTGCTTCTTATCAGTTGCTTATCAGATGTTCATCTGTACACATCTCTGCAAGTTTAATTCATTGTTTTCACAAACCCATGGATACTACTACAGAAGACGCTGCACAAGTTGTTGCTTTGTTGCAAGCAGGCCACAGTCAACGAGAAGTCGCTCCTCAACTAAACTTGAATCTGCTGTCTCAAGAGTATTCAGAAGGTTTCAGGAAACTGGTACCTTCACTCGGAGATCACATACTGGACGGTGCCGATGCACATCTGAGAGGGACGATTGTTTTATGGTTTCAACTTCACTGTGAAATCGCCATCTCACGGACGTCGATCTGCAACAGGAGCTGACACAAGTTCGTGGAGTAGCTGTTAGTCAGTGGATAGTCAGAAGACGCTTGAAGGAAGCCAACCTCACTCCAATACGGCCCGCTAGAGGCCCAAAATTGACCGTAAGTCACCGCACAGTACGACTCGAATTTGCTCTGGAACAAGTCAATTGGAGCATCGAGCAATAGTGGTCTGTCCTATTCACTGATGAGAGCAGAATGTGTCTCCATGGTAATGATAGGAGAGGACGGGTCTACCGGCATCCAGGAGAGTGATTTTCGCAGTGCTGTTTTGCTGAAACAGTCTCTTACGACGGCGGTTCCTGCATGATGTGGGCTGGCATATCCCTTGAGGGAAAAACAGATCTTGTTTCATACCTGGTGGAGGCCGGAGGGGGGTTCTGACTGCTCGACGATTCATTGAGGACTTTCTCCTGGATCATATTGTGGCCTACACAGGATATATCGGGGAAGACTTCATGTTGGTGCATGACAATGCCCCGTGTCACTCAGCACGTACCACTCGGCAATTCATGGAAGAGGTTGGTCTCGAGACGATGGAGTGGCCAGCCCTCAGTCCCGACATGAATCCGATTGAGCATTTGTGAGACGAGCTCAAACGGAGGGTCCGAGCCAGAAATCTGGCACCGTTTAATATCAACGAGCTCAAGATTGCGCTGGAGGAGGAGTGGAATGGGATCCCCCAAGACTTTGTCAAAACCTTAATAGGGTCTATGAGGAACCGTATGCAAGCCGTCGTATAGGCAAGGGGAGGCAATACCAAGTATTGATTAATAAAAATTTTCCTTGTTTTGCTTGAATTTTTTGTTGTATTTTAATTTTAAGTATCTTCAATTTTTTTTCCTAAGCATGCATTTTGCTTGCATTTTCATTCAAAATGCATTATAAAACAAAATATTGTACAGATTTTAATGATAATGGTGTCATTGTAAAGTAAAAACATTAGGCTTTCAAAAAAAAAATTTTTTTGAAAATCGGATAAGCCATTTAAAAAACATACACCTTTTTGTGCGCTCTGAAGGAGTGAGTCGATTTAGTTGCACGGGAGTGTAGCTATTCATGATTGTCGACCCTGATTTTCTGAAACAGCGTATCATGAAGTTTTAAGAAAAAAAAACTTCAAGCCAAGATGGTGGCCATAGATATCTTATTTTTTAGATGATTTAGCCTACCCTTCATTTGACTTCATTTTTTTGTTTATACGAAATCTTTCTTTAGAGATAATGACAATTGGTAACAATCCAAATGATTTTCTTCGGAGATTGAGAAAATTTCATTTTAGAGGCAAATTAAACACTTTTGTATTTCATTTCTGAATCACCCGATTGGAATCTTTATTTTGACAAATGAATACTTAATTCAAGCAGACTTAATTCATTATGGAACTTTTTTTCTTTTGCAATATTTCGCTGGCTAGGAGCCAAAATAATTCTAAATACAGACTAGATATTTTGAGAAAGCTCTGATTAAAGACAAAAAAAAAAAATCCCCCAAATAGAGTTTTATAACTCAGTAACTGAAACTGTCTTCGTAATTATGAATATTTAAAGTCCAAATTTCGGTAAATAAAATAAAAAAAAAATTCTAAATCAGAATATTTGACCAAGAAACTGCAGTTAGAACAACTTTGCTGTAAAAGACTATGCTTCATAAATTCAGGAACAATGTTCTAAAGTAAGTAATTGGCAGTTTTAATGGTCTTTGATTAAGATTTTTTTCTCAAATACATGTTTGTTTATACACTTATGTTTGGGAAAAATGCAATACCATTAAGGAAACATGCAAATGAAACTTACAGGAAATATAAAGCAGGATATAATAAGCAAATGATTAAAATTTGGGAATGATTGCATAGTCCGAGACTCAGCAGCGCCCTCTGAACTGTCATATAAGAGCATGTAAGTAGAGAATTGTTGTGGATCCAGACGTAATTTTTCAATGTTAGTGAGCTGTACATGTGCCTACTGGAGTCAGTATGCCTCGTCGATGTCAAAAGCACCTTATAAGCAGGCTATGGAGTTTGAACTGGCGAAATGATCGGCTTGCATGAAGCAGAATTTTCATCCTGCAAAATTGCTGCTCATACGGGGCATAATGCCACGATAGCGATGCGAGTATGGAAGCAGTGGAGTGACGAGAACAGGACGAGTTGAAAATCAGGAAGTGGACCACAAAATGTGATGACGCCATGGGATGATAGACACCTCATCTGCATGTCAGTGACGGACCATTCACATTCTTCTTGAGTGTTAGCACAACATTGGAACCCTGCAATAGGTCTGACATTGTCTGGTTCCATGGTTTGACGGCGTCTGCTGCACCGAGGACTGCGTTCATGCATTCCTTTGAGAAGGATTCCCGTGGGCCTGAACCATCGACGCCTCAGGCTACAATGGGCTCATGAACACATCCACTGGCTTGCAGGTTGGCACCATGTCGTGTTTTTGGAAGAGTCCAGCTTCAACTTGGATTACAATGATGGCCGCATTCGCATTAGACGATATCAAGGTGAGCACCATCTTCCAAACTGCATTGTCCAGTGTCATATTGCATGAACAATAGGCATGGTGGTTTGAGGAGCAAATGGGTATCATAGGTGATCTTGGCTGCTACTAATTGTGGGTACTCTACAGCAACTGCTATGTTAAGGAAGTTGTGGAGGCTGAAGTCGTACCCTTCCTTCAGCATACGCCTGGAGCCATATTCCAACAAGACAATGCCTGACCACAAGTTCTTAGAAATATCCAAGCCCCCTTCGAAGTAAGGCTTCTTCCCTGGCCTGCATGTTTGCCCGATATGTCACCTATTGAACATGTCGGGGATATGGTCACTCTGTAACTAGCCAGTCATTGTCATCCAGCAACAATACCGATGAACTGTGGGCTCAGATAGAAGCAGCCTGGCAGGCGATACCCCAGGAACACATCCAAGGTCTGTTTGACTGATGCCATGGCGTATAACAGCTTTTATTGCAGCTCATGGAGACTTTACATCATACTGATTTTTTTTGCAAATAATATTGTTGCGTTGCTCTGAAACTTTAATCAGTTGTTTGTATCACTATTAGTAAAGTGTGTAATAAATTTCCTTCCATTCTGATGGTTCCTTCATGGTGTTGCAATTTTCACAAACGTTAGTGTATATACGGTTAGGTGACATCATTTAATAACAAAGAAGAATTAATAATATAGCATAATGATTTTTGTATCTTTGACTCATTTCTGTTTAGTAGGTAGGCCATCGTAGTTTGGATGTCTTATCGGCTGCTATTCATTTCTTGAGTCCAAGAAATCTTTTTTTTTATCTTCATCAATACCAATCGCATTTGGAGAGGCCATTGGTAATTTCAAATGCTCCAAGTCAGCAGCTCTGCCTTTTTTCTTGTAGGAAACAGCCACACTGCTGCATTCTGTTGAAATTTCTTCACAGAAAGCAATTTTCACATTACTGTCAGTTTTTTCTAATCTAAGCTAATGCATTGATGCAATACCTGCGAATGCTTTGATTTTGCAATCTGAGATTCCACTTCTTCCCAATTGATGTGGCTTATATCATGAACTATGTAAGGCAACATTTCATATGCATTATGTGTAATATGGTGATAGTCACTAGATGATTCAACTTTTCCTTGCTTCGTAGTTCTGAAAATTGTTGAGTGCATAGAATCAAATTCCATGATAGAATGACCAGCCTCAAAAAAATTATGGTGAATGACTACTAAATTTGTGGATTTCAGCAGAGCAGTGATAAACATGGAACATAGCATATGATTGCGATTTTGATCTCCACAGGTATCACTGTACAGAATTGCTTTCTTTATCGCTTTTCTATCCTCTTCTATTAACCAAATCCAAAGAGCTGTAGCAACATCATTGGCACTTCTGCCACCTTGGTCTTCAGTCCACAAGAAACAAAGTGTCCTTGGTTTGAACAATAAGAACTGTACGGTTGTACATGTTGAGTTTTCAAACATAAAAACTATCTCCAATGAAAAGTTTTGAAACAGTAGCACCTTTTCCAAGTCAAATGTTGTACATACCACTACTTTGGCATCTTTCTTTTTGTCAGCTTTTTTGGCTTGACTTGCTTTCATTTTATGCCACAAGTGTGATTCATGATCACTTCGTTCAGCTTCCGATATGTTGTTCGCCTTCTCATCAGCTCAAAATAACTTGCAGGTACCACATTGATCCTTCCACGGTTTGTGAAACGTCACATTGAAGCTTGTGTTGAATACATCTGTACTTGTTCTGCTAACAGGCTTTCTATTAGGTTGCCGCCATTTGGTATATAAACTATACATGCCTGCAATGCCAAGATGACTCTCTAAATTTTCCCTTTTCGAATCTGATATACAATAGAGGCTCTCACTTGAGGAAACTGATTGATGTTATCCTTTACTAACTGTATGGATGAATCGAGTATTTTATTATCTGAAGTTTTCTTTACAGAAGAAGGGAAAACACCTCCAACTGTGACATTTTAAATGCTGAATTTACCATCTGTTGTAAAGTCTTTACGTGCTCTCTGCCAATCACTGGCAACATGTATAAAAAATTTTTTTTCCATGTATTGACTGCACTGATTCTTTTTTTCTCTGTCTTCATCACAGAACTTGTTAAAAAAATTCCTTTTGGGCCTTGCGGTTACCCTGTCACTAAAATGCTTTATTAATTTTTCTTGTTCTGAAAAAAGTATCAAATTGTTGCAATCTTTCTTAAAGCTGCACTGTCCTTATACATGGCAAAGTCGTTCATTGTTCTTATGTTTATGTTTCTCTCCCTTATTGTACACAGCAATTTTTTGGATTTTGATCCAGTTTCTGGTTTTCTAATATGCTTTTGTGTCTTCCGTGGTCTTCCACTTTTCTTCGTCTCTGCAGCATCAGTAATAACATTGTCATTAGAGCTGCTGTTTCCTGAATTATCTAATAGTTGAGAAGCATTTCTATCTAGTATGCTGACATCAGCATCTTCATTAATCTTGACATCATCACCTCCACCATCTTTATCATTTAGCAGGATGAGCGTAACATCGGATCTTCTTCATCTTCATCATTCCTTTGCAGGAACACTGAACAGTACATCCGAATCTTTATTGTCTTTATCCCTGAGCAGGAAGAATGAATCATCTGAATGTAATATCTGAGAATTAAGGAAATCAAAAGCACAAAAAACACTAATAATTACATTAGAATCATAATCATTTCAAAATGCAAATCTGCAGTTATAACGTTATTGTTCTGCATAATGTTAGGAAATTCGTAGATAGAACAAAATGGAATTTTAATTCTAGGGTGAAAAATTTTTTTTTCAAGAATTGTCCTTAAAATTAAAAAATCTGTAATCTTGTGTGGTTTTAGTTTTAATTGTTAACAAGAAATTCATAAAAATTGTAGATAGAAAATTTTGACTCCTAGCCAGTGATTTAGCAATTTTCCCAGAAATGAGAAAAAATTTGTAAGATGTCTTTTTAAGAGAAAAATATTTAATGAAGTAAATCATTACCTAATTTTTTTTAAATGTTAAGAAACTTGTATTAATTACCGTAGGCAAAAAAAAAATCCCTTTTTAAATTCAATCATTATTGACATTTTCTCATTGAGGAATTTTTCCACAACATTTACAACGTAGACATCAGCTTTGAAGAGTTGCAAAAGCATCTTGCTATTTAATGCACAGTATGTTCATGGAATTCTGTGGAGATGATTCAAGAGCATTACAACCAGTTCCACACAGTCTGTTCATGAAGACAGATTGGACTTACAGGAAATGTATTTTTCTAAACTAGATCTTGATAATTTCCTAATATTTAAAAGTACATCTTGGCTAGCAGCAGGTTGCTCAGAAATTTCCCAATAAAACATCTTTATTACTACATCTAGTATATTATTTTTTTCGTTTTAGAAATGAATTTTGTTAGTACAGTAGAGTCCCGATTATCCGAGTTAATGTGGACCAAGACTAACTCGGTTAAACCGAAAATTGTAAATAAAAAAAATCGTCTAGGTTTAAATATATATTTTAACAAATACAAAAGCTATACAGATACACCACATGCAATTCATATTGAAAGAGTTCTTTTACTTAAAAAGTCCTTAATTGTTTTTTGTTTTACGTTACTTTGGCGTTTTTCTGCAGCAAATTTTTGGCATTTTTTTAAGGATAACCCAGGATTGTTGGTGTCGAAACCATTCCCTGATTCCATGTAGGTGGTCGTTTGACTAGATGAACGAAGATTAATTTGCGAAAAAAAAAGTCCTAGAAATATTTGATAGTTCGGTTAAAGCGGAAACTCGGATAATCGGGGTTTTACTGTATTTTCTTCTTGTTAGGAATGAAGTTCAACCTAACATCCCATTTAGGAATACTCAGCATTTCTGAGAAAAGCTTTAACAAAAATTATCTCTTGATCACTTTATCAGATGTTGTGATATTTTCTTCCCTCAGAAATTTACTCAACTTTTTATTTGTAAAAAGCGTCAGAATATTGTTTCAGGATTGAGATCAAGAGGCATTTATCTGCTATTGATAATCTTATAAATAGGTGTAGCTTTCCTGTATCTTGATTTTCTTGTGCGTGATTTAATTCGTAGTGATCAATCTTATTTCTACATCATAAGTGTATCCAGGATTGTGCAACAGGATGATGGTCATTTCTGTTCAACCAAATAAAAAAAAGAAAGCTTTTGAGTCCCACCGGAGTGCTATTCCTTATAGTGGACTGTACTCTTGAAAATGTGTTCCTCATTAGATTGCAATGCACTACTTCCATGTTCCTCATAAACTGCAGTCGACTACAGTAAAAATTTAAGTAGCCGCTACAGTATTTTGAGGTGGAGCTCGACAATGACTACAGAAATGAAATGGCGGACATGTAAACAGCGATCTAGCAATAACCAACGATTTCTTCTCAAGACAAACAAAAACATATATGACGAAGTTATTTCAATTTACTTGCTTTAAAATTATAATTATGCATTTATTTGTTTTTATGATTATAAGAACAAATTGTTTTTCTCGCAATGAAAAAAAATACTTGACACACTTAAAAAAAAAAAATTCTTCATTGAAACGGAAAATAACTAACTTTACTTATCTTTTATTAATTTTTTTTTTAATTGTAATTAATTCCTTTTTTTTTTTTTGAGACAATAATTCAAGTTTATTAATTTTGCTTATTTTGTAATTGCCGAGAGAAAATACAACATTTAAACCAAAAAACACATTCGTCGGTGAACTTCGAAGCGCATACAGAACTGTTCCTCATAGCTAAAAACTACATCACTATAGCAGGCATACAGCCAAGATTTTGTTAAAGGGAGTCCATTAAATTTAATTTTTATAAATGACTTTTTACTTTTAAATTTTAATTTAAATAAAGCAATGATCGTAATTCTAAAATCCATGGTGAGTGTACTCTTTGAATTTCATCATTTACACATACATATTTGAACATAAACATTTCTTTTCTTTTTTTTTTTCTTCCCTGAAGGGTCTGCATGTGGCCTTACTATGGATCTGCAAATACCAAATCTAAAGAGTGCATAAAACATTTAGAATATGTAGTTTAATTTAGGTCAGCACATTCTTTTATTATATTAAATCTCCATATTTGAAAATGATCCATAAGTTTATAAATACCAAACTCAAATTTATGTAAGTATACTAAATGTTGAAATTTAATAATATATAAATTATACACTAGAGGGGGATGGATCCTATGAAACATTTAGTCTTAGATTATGTAAACATATTAAGAGATTTGTGTGGTGTCAGAAAACAATTTTACTAAAATCGAAAATGTGAAATCTTTACATAAATTAGTATATGTTCTTGAGTTACATATTATCTAAGGTCCTTGTGAAAATGTCCCATCAACTGGGATTTCAAATATCACCTAACTTATAAGAATTCTGATGTGAATTGCACTGCTGTACAGCACAGTGGAATGGTCAAGGCAGTGGACCTGCCACTTACTGATATATATATACCTTGGTTCAAATCTCAGAGCTGGCTTCTATGTCTGTCTTTGTACATATTTCTACTGAATTTCCTGAATCCATAATTTGCTCCTGCAACAGCTAAACCTCAGGTGTTCTTGTGCCATTTTTATTTTAATAATATTACATATTGAAATATGTATAGTAGTCCATAAAATGAGTCTACAAATGCCAGAACCTAATCAAAACTAGATATTAAGATTAAACTCCTAAATTTGAAGTTCGCAGTTAATTTTTTACTAATGACCAGATAGATTTGGTTAATATTACTTTCGTTTAAAATTGGGACAGTTATTTTATATGGACTACAATCCTATTTTATTCAGAAGTTTTAAGAAATTAAAATGATAGCAATTTTAGTAAAAAAAATGTGCACATCATTTGCTTAATTACTATAATTTTTCATTAATATGAGATTGAAAACTAAAATGACAGTGAAGTTTTTAAGTGTAATAGAAATCACCTAAAAAATTTTGTTAGAAAGATTATATGAATTCCAATTAAACAATGAATAACTTATGTTAGCAAAACCATTGGATTGAAATCCTTTACTGGATCTCTTAATGAGCAGATGATTTCTTGGTTCTTGGTATTGACAAAAAAAAGGTTCTTGAAAACATAATGGATAATAATCACATGTGAAATCAGTCAAAGGATGAGAAAGCAATAACAAAGGAGTTGCCTGTTGTGCTGGCATGTTCTGTATCATTGATATCTCAGGGTACATGGAGTCAAGGGGCTACATTGTTGTATATAAGAGTGCTTTTCATATTGAATAACTTTGTTGGGAATAGCACAATGCAAATGAAAAATTGGGGAAAAACTAATTAATTTTTGATTCGGTGAAATGTGTCAAAACTACAATTAATAATATAATGCTACAGAGAAAGTAATTTTGAGTTAACTTTAAAATTCATTAAAAAATAATATAGTTTCATCCTTTATTTTACTATGTGCAATTTTTTTTTCTGGGACGTGTGGTTAATTTTTCTAACCCAACATTTAAAATATAAATTTTAATCTGGAAACATTTAATGTAGTAAAACTACATTATTAAAACACTTATCAATTTAATATTGTACTTACAGAATTCAAGAGTTTGAATATTCTACCATTATTCCACAACATTGTTTAGAATCTCATACACTAGAGATTTTCTTATGCCTCACTTTCTACTGCTAGCAATTAAGTAAAAATTGTATGATGACATTCACATGGATTTATTAGTTGCCATTGTTGACTGGCTTTTAATATTTGCAATTAATGCAGTCATTCTCGGTGGCTAAAATTTCAACTTTGCCATTTCATTTATTTAAATAACCTTAATAGTTCCTGGCGCAATCAAATTAAATACAGTCACTATCTTAAAATTTTTTAGACATGAATCAATTTGGTTATCGAATTTCAAGTGGGGTGGGTGGGGGTAGAAATCCGACAAAGTTTAATAAAAGTTGTTCAAGTTTCAAATTTCTTTCACTTCATTTATAAATCCAGCTTAATTAAACTCTTATATATAAATTAATTTTAAATGAAAATGTAAATAAAAACACATCTAGATTACAATAAGTTTGAGATCAGCACTCTTTATTAACTTTAAAAGTATTTTTTGAAGTAGAATACAACCTCTCTGTAAGATGTAACATTTAAGTATTTACTAATATTCAGCAATGTTTAAAATTGCAATTTCATTACTCTTCAGTAAGGTATGACTATAAATTTTTATTGAAAATAATGAAATGGAACAGTAATCTTTTAAGTCTTACATCTGTTTTACTGATAAAAAAGAAAAAGAACAACTTTATAGATTTAATATTTCACTGCCACATTATGCATTATTTCATAAATTGCCGTTGTTAAAAAAAAATAATAATAATAAAAAAAAATCTCGAGGAGTGTTCTTCTAAAGCACAAAGTTCAATCCAAAAGACAGAAATTAAATCTCTAGTTAAATTAAGAACGTGTCTTCAGATGACTGATAAGGAATAAAAGAGGGAATAGGATTAGCAAAAGAAATATGTAACTTCAGTCTTTAATCTTTAAGAAACAAATCTGAAAGTTCGTATCTTATTACCTGAGAGATGTGATGAAAGTGAAAATCTCCCGTAGGAGTGAAAAGTGAGATGAATGTTGTTCTTAAGATAGACTTAAAGTGCTTCTGTTTTTCTTTTACTAACCATCCATCTACAATTGATATTTTTGATGATTAGGTGGTTTGTGGATGAAAACTAATTTTGAATGTTTTGAACTAATAATTCGTAATGTATGTTTCTGATTCTGACGAAACACATGACAGAGGATGGAAGAGAAAAATCGGATTTAAACATTTTCATGTGAATCCTTAGATTAGGGAAAAAAAATAATAAGGAAAATGAGTTGTAAAAGAATAATAATATATCAGAAATATATGTTCATAAATAAATATTTATGGGGATTATAAATCTGAAGGGAAGGAAAAATTTATCAAGACATTAGTAACAGTAGTAATTTTTCTACTGATGTCAAATGTTAGTGAAGGTGAAAATTAATTTGGTCAGATGCAGTTTTTTCATTGTAAGTGAAATATTAAAAATGTGCTGTACTGAATTTCTTGGGATGGTGAGATGAACTCAACTTTTACATACTAGAGATTTTGAGGGGAGTCAAGTTATATTATAGCAGGGGATAATATTTTTGCATTTTTTAAATGTGTAATATAATGATGGTTATATAATTAATTTACTAAAAAGCTAAACACCAAGCTAGTATTGTTTGGTAGCTGCCCAGTCACTATAATAAACATTACCTAAATATCAGTAATAGGCTTAATGTTTGTAATTGGACAAGATTTAAAGTATTCACTTTTGCTCTAAAGAACACCAAAATGGGAAGATAAAAAGAGATTCACATTATAATCTATGGCAGTGAAATAACATTTCATTGAAAAGAATGAGTTGTAAACAACTGAATTATTAAATACAAATGCTATAAATAAAGTGTATATCTAAATATTCTTCTATAGTCTTTATTGGACAAGAAACAGATATAATTTGATTATATCTTTATGTAATAATTTAAATTTATATAAAACCTACAAAAAAAAAAAATATATATATATATATATATAGTGACAAAATTAGCTTTCTGACATTAAGTATTCCAGTGAAATGGAACATTAATCTGCACTGAAAGCAATTTATAACAAAATGAAAAAAAAAAATTCTAATCTTGCTGTTAACAATCTATGAATGACAAAAAATAAATTGAATTTGTTTCTGAAATATTAGTTTATTGTGATACTACATGAAAATGGGGAAAACATTTTTCTTGCAATACAGGAGTCGGGTAATTTTTTGAAATGAAATATTTTGAATCACAACATCAAATACTTTATATTTGAACATAAAACTTTTTTAAAGACATGGAGAGACTTATAAAACAAAGAATGACCGGTCTTCAAATGGTGCAAAAGAACACTAATGTTACACTTTAAACAGTACATAAATACCAAAATTACCAGCTGTGCTATATCTTAAATGAATATTTTAAGTCTTTTTTTTTTTTTTCTTTGCTGCCGAGTAAAATAGTTAATCGTCATCTGAATCCCCATCACTTGAATATCCAGGATTATGTGCACTTGGTGAATGAAGTGTATTTGCAGGGATATGGCTCATCCGGCGATAGCTGTTCAACCATTCTTCAATCATTTGTGCCACAAGTAACGGCCGCTTCTGAATCTTCTGTTGAGCAACCAGAATCCCACCTTCAGTAACACAGCAATCTAGCCATTGTCTCAAAATGTGTTCTTCGTGACCAATCTGAAATGATAAATGTTTTTGTTTTATTTTGTTTCTTTCTAAAATATTAAATAGTTAAAATAAAATTGTATTATATATGAAGCATTAGATTATCAAGCTATTAGAGGAGAAAACAAATATACCTTATATTCCTCAATTTTAGTATATTAATTATACAGGGGGGTGTACATAAATCCGGCTCAAAAGGTTTCAAGGTATATTTCGGTAGTTTAATGCCATTTTCTAACTAAATCCTGAATTTTTTTAATATATTATGAGGTGTAGAAGAAGAGTTTATTTAGAATTATGCTAAGAGGAGGAGACTTGAAAGAAGAAATATGGATTTGTAACATATAAATCCTGAATCGTTGATTTAGCAGGAACTTTATCACCAGGATATTTTACTTGATAACGTTCACGAACCAACATGAATGGATCTGTGCGAACATCCTCCTCCACAATAAACACGCATTGTAGAATTGAATACGCCATTACTCACACACAGGCTGACGAACTCTAAACAACATTCATCAGCACATGAGCGACTGCGGCAAACAATATCCAGAGCGGATATCATCACAGGTAGATGATCATTAATGTTGAATACTGTCTATAGCAAACATAGGGCTGGTATTAAGTGCAAAAACCATTCAAAATTTACTGTTTACACTGCCTAGAATATTGTAGCTATTTCTAAAACTAATGGAATGGACACCGAATAAATTCACCAAGTCAAAAACAAAAAACCCTTATTGGATAATATTTAGTGGAAAAGTCAAGCTTCGTTTTTAATAATGAAGTAACATTTCAAACAAAAACACATTAGTATAAAGAATTTCTTAAAACAAAATCTCATTAATTTTGATTTGAAAGCATACCTTGCAATGAACAAAGAGTACTTACTTCAAGGCTTGTAAGGAAGTGGACTGGTAACAGCTTTCCATCACTAGTCATCAGGGGAAGAAAAGTTACTTGCAAATCATCATTGCTGTGGATATTAGCCCCAGCACCTAAATTATCATTGGTATCTGGCTCCATGGGAACAAGAGCAGAAAAATGCCCTCTTGTGTATCCCAAAGCAATTGGAGTTTTCCAACAAAAACTCTGTTCCCACAACAATGGTAAATATACACCTTAAAAAAAAGGAAGAAAGAATAATTAATAACTGGTAAATAAGGATCTTTTTAGACATGGATCTGGAAATATCCAGATTTGCAGCAACAAAAACTGAACTTTAAATATGCAAATATGTGATAAAGATTCTCATGGTTATCACTATTTGTTTCAGAGGAATTTCACATAACTAATCAAAATATGTTTGGTAAAGGCCATGAAAATTTTTATCAATTTTATTCTGAATAAAATAACAATTAAAAAAAAAATTAATATACACTTTTCACAGAGGAAAATAAAAGATAATATGTTTGTACTTAGCAGTAAATTTTTAAAATCAGCTAATTATTATTTTATTCCATAAAATCAACAAAGAAAATCTATTTGATAATCCAATCATCATTCTAGAACTAAAATAGATAGTTAAACTATCGTAAGTGTCGATTCAAGAGTATTCTTAAGCTGTTTCCATGATAAAGGCTTTTTCTTGATATTTCTATAATAAATTTACTGAATGCACTCTTATACATCAAATTTAAAATAAGGTTTTCAAGACAAATTTAAGTCCAATCAACAGTCAGCTGATGGATATTTTGAAGGGGATAAAGCAATAGCCAAACGATCTACCCAGGGGATATAAAAAACTTAAGCTTCAACCTTAGATCTGAATGTGATTGCTGGTGCAGTCTTTCCATTTCTCTCTTTCATGTTTGTCTTGCATCTGTTTTTTAGACGGGCAAAGTTAAATCTTCAAATAATTCTTATTCTGCTTTAGTGTGTTGTTAGGTTAAGTAAAAACAGTACAACAATTCATAGAGCTCTTCAGGAATATATATATCTTTTGCTGGATCTACATTTCTGGCATGCAAGGTTGATATAAGTATATATACAGTAAAACCTCGTTAAGTCGTCACTCAAGGGACCAAACATTTTTGACGACTTAGGCAGAGTGGGAATTTTTGAAAAAAAAAAAAAAACAAACAAAAAAAACACTGAAATGCTGTAGGATTCGGTGAGAAAAATAAGATTTTCAGAAATCAATACATGCAAATGAATGGAAAGTAAAAAAAAAAAACAAAACACTTTTTATAGATACCACATTATAATTGTTTTAAAAAAAGGCAATGTCTGATCTGTCTTTGAAACGTTCCAGCCAACCATTGCTGCCGCCAAAATCTTCAATGTTCAACTCCTTAGCAATTTCCATGGCTGTTTCTTTGAGAATCACGGCAGAAATCGGCACATTTTGCGATCTGGCATGTTTTAGCCATCGAACTAGCTAAAACCTCCTCGATCTCGTCAAACTTCGATTTCCTCATTCTCTTTCTGTCTTTGCAGTCAAGCTTCTTCAATTACTTGTTTCGATGAAAGAATATCGTTTAATATAGTCCTGGGAATGTGATGTTCTTTGGCAAAAGCTGTTTTCGAAACATTTGATTTTTCAAAAAGTGCAATTAAGTTTTTTTTTTCTTTCTTTAAAACATAACGAGGTAAGTTTTCGCTTCCCTGACATGTTACAAATGTAATCGAACCACGAAATTGCAAGATAAAAAATAGCCGTTATAGCGGAGCTTACTCGCTATGAAATGAAATCACACTCAGTAGCGGTCAAGAAAAACGTACACACTTGACAAGAGTCGCAGCGAGAAGTGTGTAATTTCCCAAGTGAATTTCCCACGTGAAAATTCCCCATAAAGGCTAGGCTTTCTTAGAGTGAAGGGGCGGGGCTGAAAAGATAGCAGGCAAAATTGAGAATAAAGATGCTTTTCGCCATTTTTGAGGGTGACAGGTTATCCGGAGTAGAATTAAATTTGGTGACGAGTAAAAGAGGGTTATTTTACCTTATTGTCTATGAGACCTTGTCGGGACCAAAGGAAAACGACGACTTAACGAGGTTTTACTGTATATATATATATCTATATATATATATATATATACTCATTTGTAAATGACATGATTTTAACTTTCAAGAACAGATAGAAATCAAGTTAAAATTCAAGAAAGTTTAAATCCTGCTAAATTGTTCCAAATATTAAACTTCTATATTGATATCTATAATATTTATGTTGTGCAACAGACTGCTTCATTCTATTACCCAGGATATTAAATGAATTTTAACATGTAAAATTCTATTTTTTTTTATTTTTTTTTTTTTCAATTTTAATGATTAAGTAGTGTATCCTAAAATTTATCGGCAATAACAGCTTTGCATAGTCCACAAATGGGAAAACAGTAAATTTTACCTATTAAAATAAAAGTTAAAAATCCTTTATTAACATCTAATAACTCACAACCTCCAAACGACAATATTTTGTATGCATATGAAATATTTTCGTTTGGAGTTTGTGAGTTATTAGATGTTAATAAAGTAGTTATTAAAACGTTAATTTAGAAGAATTTGTTAAAAGTTAAAAATGTTCCTTTGCTAATAACTTTCACATAATTTTTAGTTACCTTCAAATCTAGCATATCCAATTGCTTCCCCACGGAAACTTTTTACATATTTAACACCATACACTACTATAGGCCTTCGAAGTATATGTGCTAAGGCTAAAATATGCATTTGTTCAAGAGAAGCCCCAGGTTGACTGGCAAGACTTAGAAGAATAGCCCAATCTTGCTGCCATTGAGCTTCATCTAAAGTGAAATGAAGTAGATGAGCCTGCATTGCTTCAGCTTCTTTCCATCTGGGATAAAAACTAAAAAAAAAAATTAATAATTCTAATTACATTCAAAGAATATCCAATAGAATATTATAAATAATAAGGCTGTTGGCTTTAAATCTGCAATGAAAACAATTTGAATAAATAATTTAAAAAAAATTCATTTCAACGGCATTACTGCAATGGCTAAAGAAAAAATATATAGTTTGGGTGTTATGATGTGAAAATTATAAATTTCATAGTTCATATGTAAATTATTGAGATGATAAATTAGAATAACTTAGTAAATAATTTAAGACGATTTGTTAATTTCATCTCACTAGTTAGCTCTTCAAAGGTAGAAAGAAAAAATCTATAAATTCTGGAAAAGCATTACTGTACATGAAAATGCAAGATATCTGAGTGCCTGTAGCACCTCGACATCTTCATAATTCAATGCTAGGAGGATGTAATTTTAGAATCACAAAACAAGCAAGCCTTGAATAAGCTCACATTGAGGAATAGGATTTGATAACTGTGGCTTACAGAAATTTGCAGAGATTAGTAATGTGAAGTGTCATGACACTTTAAGCTTTTTACTTAATTTTTCAGTTTTCATCTAATTCTGTTCAATAGTGCCATCAAATATAAAAAAGAAATATAACAAAATTGAAACAGTTAATCACTGCCTTCTTCCATTCTTTTTACATTTATGGTTGGATTTGTATAAAACTACAGAAAAATCCACTAGTGATAATGAGACTTTATTTTAAATTATATAGACTACAGCAGAATACTCCTTTGACAACTATTTATTCATTATATTTCGTCAACTCTGAGATGATCCCTCTTCTTTAAATTCATTTACATAAAAAGAATTTCATTAACTAAATAAACTTTAACAATCTTTAGTTAGACAATAGATTTTGTGACGTATAACAATTAGTGAATAAATTTGAATAACAATGGTTTTAAGTTATAAGATACAATAAGATCTTATTTAATTATGATGGCATCCCTGCTGTATCAACAATCCTGACTCATTTATTATTTAGATTTTGGCATTACTCTTCACTCCACTGAAAGCTTCATGTTCGAAATAGTTAAATTTAAAAAAAAAAAAAAAAAACTTCTTTGTTATGTACTCATTTGCAGTTAGGGCAAGATCTATGATGTCAAATGTTTTGATACTTAAAGCTGCTTATTTAACATTCACCTTTTCCTTTAAGCCAGTTCAGTTTAACAGTGCCACCGTATGGAAATAATAATCTTCTTGGGGTACAATAAGATAGGAGCAGTTATTTCCATAAGACTATTTATTCTCATGTCTTTTTATTTTTCCATTTTGGAAAATAAAGATTACATTAAAAACACCATATTGTACAGCTCTGCTCTATTACCTTAGGAACATGAGTTGCTGCACTAAAAAAATTAAAAACAAAAATATGAGAATGTTTATACAATAGCTGTGGAGATGAACTTTGAAGCAGCAGCTGCATTTCTCTGTTTTACCAGCTGGCTGTAGGATTATATTATGATTACCTTAATGGAAAGCTCTTGACAAGTTCAGTCAATGGTGGAGGTCATTGGTTCAGCAAATGGGAAGTAGTTATGCCTGTTTGAAAAATCATTTTTTTCTTTCTCTATTATAAGTTTAATCTTACATTTGTGTAATCAGCCTGTGCGATGGTAGTAGTTAAGGTATTTGCTCTTCAGCAGTGAGAAAGAGGTTCAAATCCAGAGTAGGAGAAGAAGATAAAACACTTCTTCTTTACTTGATTATGAATTTTTGATCTCTCTAAGATAATTAGCAGTATTCAAGTTTTAAAATGGCTTGGGGATCAAACACTCTTAATATATAACAATATAGAAGATATGTATCTAAAAATAAATTAGACCCATTTGAGACTGTAATCAATATATTTTATCAATGATTCCATATCATATCAATGAATAAAGTATGTTTTTTGCTTGATTGAAATTATTGAACATAAGGCGACAATCAAGTTAAGTCAGGATAGTTAACGATATAAGGTAAACAGTAGGTCATATTAGGTTTAGTTAAACTACATTTTTAACGACCGATTTGGGAGTTATTGTGATAGTGACCAAAATCAGTAGATATTGCATTTGTCCTATCCGTCCGTGTCTATCCACCCCTAACAACTCCCAAATGGAAGGTCACATCAACAAACGGATTCACCATTGTCGCAAACACTATTCGCACCCCGCGCTTCGCTTATATCCTTTTGAAATTTTTCTTTCTGCATTATTTTTCTAATCACATTTCTCTTTTCCTTTTCTGATCATTTCCAACTTTTCAAATTTCTCTCTTCGTTCCCAGTCCTGGCATCTGTAAGACTTCAAACCCCCACCAACTCAGCACCTAAATCTTTTACAGAATGCTTTAACAACTTGAAAGTTTCACCTGAAATTACACAATGTCTCTCAGGCCATTGTTTCGGAAACTAAAGCTTCTTTCCATCTTTCCCCCTGTTGTAAACTGCTCCAGAAACACTTGCAACTGGGGGAACAAAAGGACCACTCGCTCCCGATGTCATAACTGAAAGTGGTGTGCCAGAGGCAATGGTGAGGACAGAAATGTTTCGCCACACCTCCGACGAACAAAAATGACGGTCCCCGAGGAAAAGTGCAGCATCTGAGGAGCAGCCTTTGAGGAAGTGAGGTTTGGGGAAGGCGTCACTAGTTGACATGACCAGCGGTCCCGGTCGTCAAGAACCCTGCCCACTTCCACTTTGCCCAGTCAGCCCCCGATAGATATCCGGCGAGAGCGTTCCTGAGGAGGCGAGGTACAAGGCAGGAGACCAGGCCCTTGCGGTCAGCGGGCTGATCGCCGAGAAGCTCTGCCTGCCTTCACCTTGCCAACGATTAGTCCCCGAACGGATGCCGATGAAAGCATGCAGATGGCAGCTACCAAGGAGCGGCTCAGGTCCTGTGGAATGCGGTACCGATAGCACCTACCCCGTCTGTCTTCAGTGTCTTCATTTTACCGGCTTCCCCTGATTGAAGTCAGTGAATCCCTCGACCCTACGCTTTGATACGCAGGCTGTGCCATCACGGAAGAGAGTCCACAAAACAGCTTCACAAATATCCGACCGTCACGACCTTCCCCCACCTGACCTTCGACTGCCGACAACGACTCACCAGGGTTCTCCATAGCGCCCCGAACCCTGTATCGTCCCGCCCGGATGAGGCCACGGGAATAATAGAGGCTACCGAATCTGCCCTCGACCCGGCAACAAAAGTTCAGTGAGCCTACTGGTGCCCCTCCCCCCCACTCCGACATACAGCATTCTCCTAGCTCCGGAGTCCCGGACAGTTTGAATGGACCCTATGACCCTATATATAGCACTTGTAGCCATTTATCTATTACTATCATTTAATAGTCTTTCCTTGTAAATCTTTCCCTCATCTTCATCTCACTATTCTTTATCTGAAAGGCCCGGGCCACTGATGATTTCCCGCTGGTAGCTAGCTTTCCATGGCACCTCCCCTTTTCCTGTCCAATCTCCTCACTCCCCTCTTACATACCTCCCCTTTTATCCCGTGATCGTGGCTCGTTTGGGAATGCATTCGAATGGCGTGCGCCCTACAAACATCATGCGACACCATGTTCAGGGGCCCAAACACTGTACAAATAGGGTATTTCCAGGGGCCAATGCTCCCCCATGTTCAACATATTTAGGATTGTTGTCATTGTACTCTCTTAACAACTCCTGAACGAAAGGTTGGAATGACAAACTGATTTTATTATCATGTTCAGAGGCCCAAACAATATAGAAATAGCAAAATTTTTGGGCCAATACCCCCCCCCCCCATGTTCGAGATATTTGGCATTGTTTTCATTGGATTTCTGCTTTTAGCTTAAATATCAGAAATGCAATCACCTCATTTCAGTTGTCAGCTATATCTAGATGGCTAAGTTCTTGGAGTCGTATGCTGAATGTTGTCAGTTCAAATCCGTTTATCTACTATTTTTTTTTTTCTCAATGTCCCTGTGGATTTTTTTTTTTTTCTTCTTATTTTCCTAATGTTCTTTTTATTTTTTCCCTAACTTTTTTTTCATTATTTTTCCTTTCGTTATTATACTTCCTTTTTTTATTATTATTTTTAAATTTTGTTATTATGGGTTGCCCTCAAAATTATATTCACTTGTTCTGTTTAGGTTAAGTGAGGGTGGGTTGGATTAGTTTGAATTAATTTTAAGTCTATGGAAACTATTTGACTTTTGAACCATAGGATTGTGGGAGATATGATTTCATCCATGTGAACATCACCCTTAGCCACGCACCCTGACTTAGAGGGCATGATCATCAGCATTTGGGAAAACACGGAACTGTCCCCGGGGTAGCCCTTTTTTATATATTCCAATTTAACCAGAATTGATGGAGAGAGAGCGACAGAAAGAGATAAACTGACTACCAAGAATGATATATAAAACTAAAGATACTGGATTTACAAAAATACCGTAAATACTATAAGGAACTGTGAAAGCTCTTTCAAAGATCATAACTAACAAGTTGTAGTGTAGAAGGTTAATACTGACATGAGAATTAAGGACAAAAAAAAACATTTAAGTTAAATGAATGAAAAGTTAACAGATCAAAGAAAATGACTGAATAACTTTCAGGGATAGATAGTTAAAAAGAAAACTAATTTGTATGAAATAAATTATTAGAGAATACTAATTTAATGACGATTCAGAGAATGTCACTGCATATTAACTAGTGTAAAGAATACTTACTTTGCTGCTGCTTCACAGAGGCTGTCACTGAGAGCTCTTCGCAAAGTATTTTCTTTGTCAAAAATACCCCAGGTTGCTTGAAGAACTGAGTCTAATAAACAATCTCCAGCTGTTCGGTTCCACAAAGGATATAATCGACTTCCAAGTCTTTCTGTTAATTCCAAACTCCAGTTAATTATTGGTGATTCCATTTCTAATTCTAAATAATTGGGGGGAAAAAAAAGGATTAAGTTTCAAACAAGACATCAATCAATTTTATAGTAAAATATATTTACACTCTTTGCAAAAAAAAAAAAAAAAAAAAATTAGTGCACCCAGAAGTAGCAGTCGAAATGGAATGCCACTCGACATAGGCAGTAAGAACGATGATGCAAATAATTAATTACAATATCAGAGCAAATGGGCCGTTTATTCGGGCAAAAATTACAGGTCAATAGTCCCTTTAGTACTGCATCACAGATGACACTAGAGTGGGTAGCTGTGGCAATATGACTTGGCATGGATTCAGAGACGTGTATAATGCTATCTTGCAAAGATCCTTCCATAGCTGTTGCAAATGCTGTTCCAGATCACTCATTCCCGCTGATGGCTGTAACTGCTGTCCCAACTGGTCCCACAAATGTTTAATTGGTGACAACTAGAGACCTGGTGAGACAAAGAAAGGTGTCGATTATAAAGCATACAGCAGTCATATGACTGCTGTTCATGTGACCACAGCCATAGTGATACTAATGCCATGGGGACAGTCAATCATAGCCCAACTGCAATCAGTGGCATAACTATCTGTGATGGTACCATATACTGAGTTTTGTCATTCCCGGATCATTCATTCTGAGTGCGATAATTTTTTTTTTGGCACTCCATATATATAAAATAATAGAAAAATGGCGGGGGCTTACAATTTACCTTTTTGAACATCTCTATCTAATAGCTCATCAAAGAGTTCTTCTTGAACAGTAGTAGGAAGATCTTCAATTTCTAAGAAAATAAACAAGACAGATATATAAATGATTTCATAATAAATTACCCACTATAAACAGTTGCATTTCTTAATAAAAAACAAACAAACACTGAAGTAATATCAATAGATCAAGTTATAAATTATTAGAGTATGAGTTAAAATATTTTGGAAGAACACTTAACAGTTAGCTTAGTCATTGGAGATAAAATTCAATAGTTTTTGTTCAGTAAATGAAAGTTGTTTATTGGAATGTTAACCCTTTCTGAACGGTTTGGCAAAAATCAAGCATATATGCATGATCCATTTCAAACATTTTTTTTTCAGGTTTTTAGAAATCCCTGAAGCCTGAGAATTGGTAAGTAGGTCATCTGTGATTGGCTAATCCTTTCAAAAGCGTCAAAATAAGACAACATGTAATTGGTTAGCTACAACAATGAATAGAATGAGGGAAAAAGCAAAAACAAAAAGTGTGACAAATACGGCATCACGTTTGGGACTCTCGAGCTCACAGATTTTAGTAGTAGTTTTACAGTATGAAATAAATGTTTCGGATAGTGAAGCAGAGTTATATAGTCATATTTTGACAGCGCAATTGGCAATGTCACTAAGACACTGGCCTCTCACCTCTTGAGTACCAAAGTTTGGTTCTCATGTGGGTTTTGTTGATGGTGGCAATCCACGCTGGGCAGGTTTTCCCGGAGTTCTCCCGTTTCCCCTGCATTTCTCAAACCATCCTTTCTCTCCGTCTGTCCTTGTTTCCGTGGGATAGCACAATAGATCTTTCAGGTCGCGGTGCTTGGCTGTCAAGCCACCCATGCTCACCACATTACATTAGTCATATTTTGGATCAGTAATTGTTTCGTGAAAATGCAAATTACAATGGCAATAGTTCACTTTCAGACAGCAATAGACCGAAAAGAAATCATCTCATGGATTTCGTGACGTATGGAAGGCAAGAATGGCCTTAAATTGCAGTACTTCCAATGTAAAATATGTCAATAACTAATTTATCTTTAGTTTGGTGGAATCCAAAAAATTAAGGTTTTTTTTTTAATGGTATTTTAGAAATTGTAATGCATGTGTTTATGACAAAGGCCAGCAAAAGTTGGCAGCTCTGCATTACAAATATCTGAGTCAGAAGACCGAAATGACCATGTAAACAGAGACAGAGTTTCGTTTTAAAAAATTATAAAAAAATACTATATGCTGTCTTCAGCTCAATTTTTGTGTGCAATTTCAAGTGACAGTATTAAAATTTAATTTGACAGCCAGATTTATTATAATAATTTATTGTAAATTATTTTCTATTTCAAACTTTTGAAAATAACTTTTTGTTAAAATATGTAACAAAAATTGATATTCATATTTTTTTTCATGAAATAAATTTAATAATTCCAAAATAAACTTGTGCATTAAAAAGTTCAATTTCTTTTTATACAAAGAAAAAAATTATGATCATTTTATTGTTAGTTTATTTATTAATTACATTTTCCCTAAGAGATACACAAATATGTCAAAAACATGGCTGTCTTCAAAGGGTTAATGCAATTATCTGATAACAACAAATATCTTCTTCATGTCTACTGTTTGAAGGCACAATTAGCCATTACTGTGCTTCTGGAATCTGGCTCTTATCTTAATCATCTTGATTAATTCTGATGAGAAGCCAGAATTTTGATTTTCAAAAGTTATTTGTGTGCATCTGAAGATGTTTATCCTATATATCCTGACTTTTACAGAAATTTTTCCTATAGTTGTGAAATCTATTTTATATTTACATATATATAATAAAAAATGATCCTGAAAGATCCAAAATAACTTCCTTAGTGCCTTTCAGTGAGAGGACAAGGAGTTAATATTTTGGATCTTTCAGGATCATTTTTTATTTTATTGCTGTTTATCCCGGCGGGCCACTGCCGGGACCATGAATGCTTTTGGGTAAGCTTTCGCGCAGCGAGCCAAACGTCAACGAGTAGATTCTGCTGATGATTCCACAATAAGGATGAAACAATTGTACAGAATTCTCGTTGATGTTGGCTCAATGGGCGAAAGCACATTTATTGTCCGGTTGGCGTATCTCTCTCCATTTATGAATGATTACGGACGTCAAACTTGCTTTCTATTAGTATTTATTTTAGTTAAACTTATACTGAAACAACTGGATTATTCTTCTACATTACTAAATCAGTGACTAATTCATAATTTTAATCAATTTCGGTAAGTACAATTAATCTCAGTTCAATATCAGACTTTAAAATCACAATACAGTAAAAACTGATTTATACGTAACTTATATTTAAGCTACTTGCTATTTCTGCTTTTGATTTTGCGGGTTGTCTTTCACTTCCCGAATAAATCTCACTTTTGCCTCTAAAGAGTAACTTTTATTCCTTTTATTACCCATGGCTGCAAGAGAGAGACTGAAGTAAATGAAGGGAACACATGTTTCATCAATACGAAAATTCATTCAGTTTTTGTCTCTACCGACTTTTCATTAAAAGCCGCCCAAAAACCTCATGAATGCGACGATTATATATCGATACGGAAAGCCGAGCTGTCTATCGGTGTACCTGGACAATATCTATAGTTGAAAATACTTACAATTCAATCTCATTTTCAAAAATATACTATGTATAAAGGCGAATTACATGTATCTCAGTTACATATATCTCAGAAATAATTTATATGTAATTAAAATACAATTTCCGCCAGGACCTACAAATAATTACGCATAAACCAGAACTACGTACAATTGGGTTATGTATAAACCAGTTTTTACTATATATCATATTTGCAATTTCCCTAACTTAAAATTTAGTAGTACAGTTGATTCCGGTTATTAGGGAGACATCAGGACTAGTGCACTTTGGCCCGATTAAGCAGCTGCCCAAATTATACAAAGTGTCAAATAGGTAAATACATATGTAGTTAAAATGATATAAAAAAAGATAAAGTACAGTTTAAATGAGCAATGAAATGTTTAATTAAATATTTTCTTCTTTTTAAACATTGGACCATTTACAATTGAAAACCACTGATTCAGGGCATCCTCAACATCAGGATCTTTACCTTGATGTTTACGTTTTTGGGATGCTCCGTTTTCCATTGCATTTCCATTCTTCTCACAGTTTATCATGTTGGTGTATTACGCGCAATTGCAGATTTTGACATTCCAGTTATTTTCTACAAATGGTGAGACTGATACGGGACAGATGGTCTTTCTATTCTGTCCAAATGTAATTTTTTTGAGCTAATGACAGACTTTATGTGGCATTTTGTTGAGGTTCCAAAATTTGAAACACATAAAAGAAAAACAATTTTCAAAACTATGTACAAAAATACAGTTCTACATCTGCCGATTCAACATTGGCTCAGTATTAACAATTATACATGTGCACATAACTGACACTACCTAGTCATCTGTCACAAATACATGACATGTTGTTGCAAATAAGTAAAGAAAACTATGGTTATTTTTCGATTAGGTTCTGTTCTTTGAGCTTTGTTCCAAATAAACAGCTGTCCAGGTTAACTGGTGGCCCAAATAACCAGAATCCACTGTATATTTTTCATTATATATTTATAAAATAAAACTGGATTCATATTTGAACACAATAAGATACTATATTAATCTAATATAAAATACTGACAATACCAGCTAAGATTAATGTTTTTTTACATGTTCTCATCAAAAATTACTTTTTTATATTAATTTTTAACATTTGGCCATATTTTAGCAATGCAAAATAAAAGTCTGTAAATGTGTACGTATATTTTATAAACCAGATTAGAGATTCTTTGTATTCGTACAAAGAATGAATGCCTTTAACAACTTCAAATGTCTATTCAAATGATCACTTGAACATTTAGGCTTCGAAATTTAAATTTTAATGTAGTTTGTCCTAATGTACTCAACTACATTGCAATTTAAATTTAGAAGCCTAAATTAAAAAATATAAAAATGAAAAAAAATATATAGCAAAAATGTAAAAAGCAATTACAAATTTTGATAATTAATTTTCTACTAATTGTAACATCAGGATATGTGTTCTGAATGTAAAATTGCAAAGAACATGTTAGAAAATGAACTATAACTTTTCTATATTTGTTGCATAATATTTAGTTTGACTTTAAATAATAAATTGAAAATGCAATAGAATAATGTGGTATTTCTACCTGCAGGAAGGGCAAAAGTGACTAATTCTGTTACAAAGTAGCATGGGAAATCGCCTTTTCTCTGTAGCAAGGAGGCAGCAATGTGACGTCTTATATCCCCTGCCAGATCAGGACTAATGTGAGATGGAACTTTTTTACGGGCACTACGAGCTACATCAGAGGATAAAAGTAGCCGGAGGAGATCTTCTCGTTGAAATCTAATTGCAAGATGAACAAGGGTATGACCTACATCAAATGCACTGGGTCTGTTCAATAATGTTACCTCACTCTGATTAAGCTGCCTTGCTGGATCTCCACCAGATCCAAGATATCCCTCAACTGGATTGGGATCTCCATCGACTACTCCTAAACAGGCATTCAGCCAAGGCCAATCAGCTTCCCTCATGCATTTACGGAGTTGCTTTAATCGCTTCTCTTGCTCATAATTGTTGGTAGACGCTGATGCACCTGCAATAGCTTGAAGATTAGACATTTCGTTGTCTGATCCAACGCGAGCGCTATTATTACTATTGGATATTCGTTTCACAGCTGGACTCACAGTACTAGAATTCAAAGCAGCACTACCACTGCCGATTGCTGCTGTTTGATTGTTTTCGTCACAAGCACATCGGAGTTCTTCTCTTTCAGGACTACTATTCTCACTATATGGGCTCTCAGGAGTTTTGATCCGAGGAGTTAGACAAAGAACACATTTTAACGATTTTGGCCAATTTTCATATGTACAAGCACTACAAGTCCACTTCTGTTGTCCGAAGCATAATGTTCGATTCCGATCATTCTGAACTTCTTTTGTATTCTTAGCTGCTTCGCAGATTCTAGGGGAGCTGTGTTTAGATGTTGGATGTGAGCCACCATCGCTGCTTTCAGAATTAATATGAAGAGGCTGCAACTGTTCATGAGAAGCAGTGATGGAGGTTGGAGAATTTCGGTTTCGTGGTGTCAGGCACTGAGCACATTTAAGAGCTCTTGGCCAATTCAGGTACGTGCAAACAGAACAAGACCATTTGTTGAATGGGTTTCCATTATTAGCATCCCGGTTGATGAGATTCTGAATTCCATTTTCATTCTCAGATGTAACCAAAGGGGCCATATTATAAATATCTCTCTCTTGTTTGGATGTTTCTTCGCCAATTAATTGTGGTGGTTTAGGCCCTCGACATAAAGTACACTTTACAGCTGATGGATAATTTTCATATGTACAATATTCACATGCCCATTTCTTTGTCTCACTCATGATTGCTATTCTTCCTTAACCTAGGTCCCAAATTTTGTTCTTTGACCATCACTCATTTTCCTGAAAAATAAACAAATAAAAATCAGTTTCCAAATACGAAATTATTGTCAATTTAAGTTAGTAACAATGTATAACATGACATGAATACTATAAGAAACTAAATACATAATAAATTTAATTAAACTATATATAGAGCCAAAAAAAAATTGATATTTTAAGACATCAGGTCGTAATGCACATGCTCAAATAATAAATAAATTATAAAGAGAGGATTTTCAATATTGTAATACTTAATAATTAAATACTGTAATGCTATTTGTTTTATAAAAATTAATATTAATTATATTTTGCAAGCTGATCAACTATTCAGATCTCAAGAAGTCATTTCACAATGCCTTTGGACAAAATAATTGTGTCTGTATTAAATTTATATTGGAATTCTTCTTTTATACTTAAGTTGCTTAACTTTTTTACTTAAGTTTAAAAACCATTCTAGTGAAGTCGCTCTATCAATGATCCATGAAAAGATTATATTTATAACTTAATTTAAGATACCTTGTCATCATTTATTTATTCCTTAAAACTGAAAGAAATTAAAAGAAATTATTTTATTTAAATATTTCAAATACATTAGGTAGTTGTCAAATCTTGAATTAATGACACTTGTTTTGTTCTGCCCATTTAACCCATGAAAGCAATTCCTAAGTTTCCAAAAGTTCTTGAAGAGTAGCAGACTGCAACGACATTTCTTTTCAAACTATTTTCAATTCTCCTGAATCTAGGATTTTTCAAAACAATCCTAGCATGATAATGTAAAACTGATACAAAGAAAAACAAAACAAAACACATTCTCCCAAGATATGACACAGAATATAGCAAACATGGAAAGACATCTCCACTTTTTTTTTTTTAATGAAAACTAATGATTACCATGTCTACAGATAAAAATAAAATCTTCGAGATAGAGCTAATCACCTCACATTCAATAATAACATTTCTAGCCAAAATTTTAATCAAACAAATTTCTATAACTGACTTACAATCAAAATATAACTTGAATCAAAATCTTCCAATAAAAAAGTATAATGAAAAGACAGTAGCACCATATTTGATTTATAGTTTTTATAATAATAAAACAGTCAATAACCAGCTGAAAAATTTGTTGACTTCAATAAAGTACGTTTCTGAAAAAGAAAAAAAATGAAAAAAAAAAATAAGAAGAACTGTAACGACCATAAAAGCTGTTCAACAGGGAAAAAAATATATACTGAAGATGAACTGCAGCAACAAAGATCAAATTAAACGTAATTGCTTATTATGTTATGGCATTCTCTAGAGTTATATGATATTTATTAACAAAGCACTTTCCATTATTCTAGATTTAGTTACTTTAATGCCACAGGATTATTATCATCATCATCACATAGTTGATGCAAATCATCCAGTATTTTCTTCTCGTATTCCAATAAATAAAGCTATTAGAAGGCAAAGCCATTTTGTCCATATAACTATGAACCATTAGTTAATTTGCTCAACTTTGAAGATTTCAATTATAACCCATACAATCTTGCAATTATAATTCATTATGATCATTTTCATAAGCTACGTTGCATTCTGAAAGATCAAATTCAATCTGATATGTAGTCAACATACCATTTTTAATTTATAAAAAGGTAATAATGATTATATTAAAATGATGAGGATATTGTGAAAGCAATCATTTAAGTTATTTCTTCTAGAATGGGAAAAGATATTTAATGAAAATCAGCAAAATTTACATAACAAATGTTCAGTTTCTCCTTCCCTCTTCCATTTCTTTGGTATTGCTTTCAAAGGAATCAAAATCCTTTCCTAATAAATCGGTGAACTGTGTTACAAATATGCTCCACTGTCAGGAAGCCAAAGCAGTAGCCTACCAATAATTATACAAATTAATAACAACAATAACAAAACAATGAAAACGTGATGCTATGTAATGATTTAGGTAAAAACATCAATAACGGTGACAAGTATCTTTGGAGACAGAGTGAGATTGGCATCAACAGTAGCTTATTCAATAGAGGTAGGAACATCAAAATAATAACACAGTAGACTACTCTCATTAACCTTGGAAAGGACCCTAGGCCGGTTGGCAAAATGGCCGTTTAAACCGAAAATACATTTAAATTAGCTTTTAACTGAATTAAAGTACTTTTAACTGTTTAATTATATGAAAAAATGTCAATAAGAGAGACAAAAATGATATATTTTTTACATCCTTATCTAACTGCTCTAAAGCTTTAAGCTTTTGTTCAATGGTAAGGACAGTACGTTTCCTTTTCATGGAACTTATATTCAGAAACACACAAAACACTCGTGAAAAATACTCACTCAAAACTGAGTGCATGTCTTCACTGGCATAAATCAGCCATGAGACTGATTGTTACGGTAAAACAATCACTTCAAAACAAATAAGCGGTGAATTGTCCATGAGGAGCACAGGGAACCACAGGAGTCACAGTGCAGTAGATGGGCGACCGGTTAAGAGGTAGTCTACTGTATGTACAATTTCAACGGAGCTGACATCAAGGAATGCATCTGAATCAGAAATTATGTCTTATTATAATATAGAATCTGATATAATTACTTGCCTTTGTTGTACAAAGATTTCTTTTCCTATTCCAAAGACAAAAAGATACAAGAAGTACAAGAAAGTTTACTCCCAAAAGTAAAGGCCATCTCCAAATTTATAAACTATCATTCACACTCAGTACAATTTTATCTTCAAATTTTTAATTAGCAGAGAAATGAAGAAAATCTAAAAAGTTATATGTAACATTATCTAAACCAATTCATTTGAATTAAATCAGAGCTCTCCTGGTAATATGGATTAATCTGTGCTATAACTACAAATGTGATGTTGGACTTGACAGAACTTGACTGTTATCCATTAATAACAATTTATTAGTGCTCGACTTCCAAGGAGTTCTGTGAGAATTTTTTTCATCTTTATGCATAAGTTTCACTGCAAAATTTCAAATGCAAAAGAAAGACTTCTGTCTTTTGTCCATAGTACAAGTTTTACTTACAGGAAAAAAACCACAGATTTTATAAAGCTAACTTTCCTCACAAAAATAGACAAAAAAAGCAGGAGAAGTTATTTGACATGGAAAATGGCCACGTTTTATAAAATATGACCATTAGCATGTGAAAGACTTAAAGATAAGTACTTGAAAACAGGAAGCTATATTATGTTATCGGGATAGATCACTAACAACCCTGGTAGTTTGAACAACAAGGATGTAAAGTGAAATGATTTAAAAGTTGATAAGGTTTTTGCACTTCACTTGAACAGACATTATGAAACAAATTTGACTCTATGAAAAGAAAAATTATTAAATTGATCCACACAGATTTATCTCATTGGACCTATGGATCAGAGCATTGTTAGTGGCTTTACTGCAAATTTACAGCCAAATCAGGAAGCAAATGAGGATTCCATTTTATAATTCATTAAAGGAATTAAGATGAGGATATAAAATAAAACCTGAAGATAAATAAGAATACAAATTTTAAATGACAAGTGAAACAAGAAGAAACAACAACTTATTACTGGGAATATTTAAGATATTAGCTTTCTCTGATATCAAAAATATCTAAGATGTAAAAGTAAATTTAATACAATTTTTGTTTTTGCAATAGCAAAGAATATCTCTTACTGGAAAAATTAAATTATGGGTCATTAAGTTAGAGATTTTGTTTTGTTAGTAATACAGATCCCTCATCAAGGAATGACACCTTATTGTGGCAAGGAGGTTTGCGTGTTCCATTACGACCTGGAGAGCTATGCTAGTAGGAGTGTCAGCTCCTGGTAGGGCCACCCAAGCAAAACAGATCAAAGGGCAGGAACCAGACAAAGAGCAGTCCGTGCAAAACGGAAGGAGGGGCTTTTCAGGCTTGTTTTGTAGCGCTTCTCTGAGCGTAAAACCCTACATAAAAATCTAGCAACAGTGCCAGGTTATACCTACCGGGTCTATTATTGGGCTAATCGCCCCACATAGAGCTGGTTTTGATTCATAAGGAAAATGTGGGCCTCAGAAACTCTGGTAGGAATTCTTGAAGACGACAATGCAAGGATAAAGAAATGTGAATCGGAACTTGGAGCATTAAATCTTTGAAGGGAACAGAGGTGGAGTGATGGAAGAGATGAGAAGATATAAGATTGAAATCTTGGGACTCAGTGAGGCAAAGAGAAAATCAAGATTCTTGAGGAAGGGCATGTGCTAATGGTGTGTGTGTGTGTGGGGGGGGGGGGTGCAGGCTGTAAGGCGAAAGAGGGTATAGGTATTATTGTTTCTAAAAATTTGGATAGAAATGTTATATGCTGGAATCCAGTTAGTTCTCAGATAATTTCCATTGAAATCGATCTTGAACAAAAGATTTGCTGGATTCAGGTGAACTCTTCAATGGAAGATGCCAGTGTGGAAGATAAAGAACAGGTCTTACATGGAACTTCAGTGAGAAGTTGGTAGAGCAGAAAGGAAGAAGATGATAGTGATGGGTGATCTGAATGGCAGGGTAGGACAAAATTCTTAGTATAAATGGACAGACTGCTGGATTTCTGAGTACATAATAGACTTTTAATTGGAATCTAACTTCTTAAATGCAAAAACACTCACTAAATAACTTTTATGGGTGAAGGAAAGAATGTACAGAGTGCGATTGAATATATCTTATTTCCAAAAGAGTTAAGAAGAAGATTTAGGGACGTGAAAATGATTAGAGGAGCTGACCTAGGTACAGATCATAGACTATTGGTGACTGAAAAACATTATTTGTGAGAAAAAGGTCTCAGAAAATGAAAGCCTATGAAAGAATTACAAATGAAGAATTGAAATAACTGAAAAGAAGAAACAATATCAAGAACAGCTCAAGGAGAACTTAGACGCAAACCAATTGGATGGGATTGAAAGAATTGAGAAAAAGTGGGATTTTCTGAAGTTAGTTATACTTGAATCTTCTGAAGATTTGTGAGGGAAGAGGAAAATACATGGTAGGAGGAAAAATTCAAGATGGTGGAATGAAGAAGAGAAAGAAACAGTGCAGGATACGAAGAAAGCATGGAAATGGCTGATGCAATCATCAACTCCCTGGGAACAGAAAAGAATATGTTGCTAAAAGGAATGAGACCAAGAGAAAGGAACAAAAAGCAAAGAGCTTCTTGAGAATTATTTGGAAATGGAGTGGAAGAGAGTTTTCACTAAGACAGGAAGAGATTTTGGAGACAGTAAGGAGTCTTAAGAGGAAAGAGTGGTAAAAGGGTGAGAAGCATTAGAAACAGGAAAAATAATTTAGTAACCGAAACGGAAAAAGTTCTGGAGGTTTGGAGAATTCACTATGAAGAAAAATTCAAGAATATAGAATGCAGAAGAATGGAAGATATAACTGACAAGAATCTGGTAAAAGAGGAATATACATGAAAGTGATGTAAAAATAGCAGTCAGGAAAATGAAGAAGGATAAAGAAGTGGATTGAGACAGGATCTTGCCAGAAATTATCAAAGTAGGAGGGTTGATGGTTTTGTTTCAGAATGTTTGGGAAGAGGAGAAAATAACTCAAGACTGGAAGAAAAATATTATTGTAACTCTATATAAAAAGGACATCTGTCAGTCTAAAATTACAGAGCAATATGCCTATCCTCTGTCATATTCAAACTATACTCTAGGATTCTTGAAGTTAAATTGAGAAGAGAAGTAGAAGAAGGATTGGAGGAAGAGCAAGTGGCTTTAAAGGCCCACAAGACAAACGGGACTAGATTTATTCAAGAAGGACAATATGTGATAAGCTCATCTCACATAGCAAGATAGTGAATTTAGCATTATTGGATTTGAAAGTGCATTTGATTTTGGGCCACATAACATGATTTGGAATGGTTTGGTAAAGAAAGGAGTTGATGTGAGCTGATTCGTGTGATTAAGTCTACATATGAGAAGGTTGAAGGAATTGTAAGCTGGATGTCAAGCTTTCAACACAACAAACAGAAAATGGGGAAGAAAAGGTTGGGTAATTGGAATATGAGATCTGCCTATTGCCAAGTTCTAGCCTACACAGACAACATAGTAGTTATAGCTGAAAGCAAGAAACTCCAGATTGCAGTCATTGAAGGGATCAGAATCCCCGAAGGGAAAGATGTGGTTATTAACTTGGATAAATGTAAATTTATGCAGGTGACTAAGATGGAAGAACAGGTAGCAAACCTTTGTATTACATGCAATGAGATAATGTTAGAACAAGTAAACAGTTTTGATTACCATGGGTCAATTTTACATCAGAATGGCAAATAACAAACAAGATTGTAACTGTGTTAGAAAGGCTAATAAAATCTACTATTAGCTCAATTATACTGTCGTCGGTAAAGGAGGAATAGCACTAAAAATAAAAATTCAGGTGCACAAGACAGTAACTGAGCCCAGATTGTTTTATGGAAGCGAAAGGGTTAGCAGAATAACTGCTGCTGAGATAAAATGTCTCAGACAGATAGCAGGGAAAAAAAAAAAAAGAGAGATAGGATATGAAATGATAGAATAAGGAAGATGGCAATAAAAAAAGGACTAGTGAAATGACAACTGAAGTGGTTTGGGCATGGGGTAAAGATGAACAAAGATCACAAATCAAGACAGATCATACGAAGATTGCTTGGTGGAGATAGGAAGAAGAAAGGGTAAGAGTTTAATTGAAATGTCGACTACTGCAAAAGAGAGATAAAAATATAGTTAGTTTATCAAGGACCCCTCTACCCCACCCATATATTGTAATGGCACATGGGGAAGCAGAAGAAGAAGTGGTGGTAGTGGTAGTACAGATGAAGCTGAGAAAAAGAGCAACCATCATATCAACAAATACAGGAAGATCAGTGTTGCCGGCATCTTAGTAAAGAGATCAAACATCAAATGAGAAATTGACACTTATTTATTGTAAGTAAATATATCAAGTTCTTCTAATGGATTTATAGTTTTGTATACTATAAGTGGAAAACTTATCAGAAAACCTTAACTATCAAGGCTATCAAATCTATATACACTTACGTGCAGCTAAATCGACTCACCCCTTCAGAGCGCACAAAAAGGCGTATATTTTTTAAATGGCTTAACCGATTTTCAAAAAACATTTTTTTATTAAAAGCCTGATGTTTTTACTTTACAATGACACCGTTATCATTAAAATCTGTACAATATTTTCCAAATGAATGTGATCTGAACGTAAGCGTAGCAAAATGCAGTCTGAACGGAAACCACCAATTGGGCGCCGCACTCCCCTATAAAATCCCACGTGGACCGATATTTCTTATCAGTCGCTTATCAGACGTTCATCTTTACACATCTCTGCAAGTTTAATTCATTGTTTTCACAAACCCATGGATACTATGCCAGAAGACGCCGCAGAAGTTGTTGCTTTGTTGCAAGCAGGCCACAGTCAACGAGAAGTCGCTCGTCAACTAAACTTGAGCCAATCTGCTGTCTCAAGAGTATTCAGAAGGTTTCAGGAAACTGGTACCCTTCACTCGGAGACCACATCCTGGACGGCGCCAATGCACATCTGAGAGGGACGATCGCTTTTTATCGTTTGAACTTCACTGCGAAATCGCCATCTCATGGGCGTCGATTTGCAACAGGAGCTGAGACAAGTTCGTGGAGTAGCTGTTAGTCAGTGGAAAGTCAGAAGACGCTTGAAGGAAGCCAACCTCACTCCAAGACGGCCCACTAGAGGCCCAAAATTGACCGTAAGTCACCGCACAGCACGACTCTTGCTCAAGAACACATCAATTGGAGCATCGAGCAATGGCGGTCCGTCGTACTCACTGATGAGAGCAGAATGTGTCTCCATGGTAATGATAGGAGAGGCCGGGACTACCGGCATTTAGGAGAGTGATTTTCACAGTGCTGTTTTGCTGAAACAGTCTCGTATGGCGGCGGTTCCTGCATGATGTGGGCTGGCATATCCCTTGAGGGAAAAACAGATCTTGTTTTCATACTTGGTGGAGGCGGAGGGGGGGGGGTCTGACTGCTCGACGATATATTGAAGACATTCTCCTGGATCATGTTGTGCCCTAAGCAGGATATACCGGGGAAGACTTCATGTTGGTGCATGACAAAGCCCCGTGTCATTCAGCACGAACCACTTGGCAATTCATGGAGGAGGTTGGTCTCGAGACGATGGAGTGGCCAGCCCTCAGTCTCGACATGAATCCGATTGAGCATTTGTGGGACGAGCTCCATCGGAGGGTCCGAGCCAGAAATCCGGCACCGTGTAATAAAAACGAGCTCAAAATTGCGCTGGAGGAGGAGAGGAATGGGATCCCCCAAAACTTTGTCAAAACCTTAATAGGGTCTATGAGGAACCGCATGCAAGCCGTAGTACAGGCAAGGGGAGGCAATACCAAGTTTTGATTAATAAAAGTTTCATTGTTTTGCTTGAATTTTTTGTTGTAATTTAATTTTAAATATCACCAATTTTTTTTTCCTAAGCATGCATTTTGCTAGCGTTTTCATTCGAAATGCATTATAAGACAAAATATTGTACAGATTTTAATGATAATGGTGTCATTGTAAAGTAAAAACATTAGGCTTTCAATAAAAAAGTGTTTTTTGAAAATCGGTTAAGCCATTTAAAAAATATACGCCTTTTTGTGCGCCCTGAAGGGGTGAGTCGATTTAGCTGCACGTAAGTGTATATCTATGCAATATATATTGGTATTTCATTTCACCTAATGAGCCTGTGCTTGTGAAAAAGAGCTACTAAATTGATCAAATATCTGAAAGCAAGGTATATCAAGAGTAATTTTCTTATTCATTCAGCTTTGAAGATGGAGCAACAGCATCTAAGCATCCTGAGTAAGCAAGACTTTGTAGAGTGCAATTAATACTAGCATTGTCTATTTGGTGGTGTGCAAATAAACACAAAAAATACTGAAACTCAACTAAGTTCAAAGGATTAACAGTAATCTAACATAGAAGACTTCCATAGCTGCAACACTGACCATAAAATTTCAGTAATAATGCTTATGGCAATCTTAGTATGCTTTAAATGTGGTAATTGTAAAGCGATGTTCCTTGTAAATTTTACAATCTTATCAGCATCATCAATTTGAGATTTGTAGATACAGGAATCATCTTAGTCTCATCAGAAATGTCATTATCAACAGGTCTTACAAAAGTAAGACATATAATATGTTTGATACCACAAAGCAAATATTTGAAAGATAGTAATCTGTAAAATGATCACCAGCAAAAGAGAAATTTAATTGCAATAAAATTATCGACAAGAAAAATTAAAAAAAAAAAAAAAGTTTGATTAGTTGATCAAATAAACAGAATACAAATAACACATATAAAAAGGTACTTTTTCAACATAAATTCATCAATTAAGTGCATTTTCAGAGATCAAATTATCAGCCTTGTCAGTTTTATGATTAGTGCCATTCAGTGATTTAAGAGTTATAGGTTTTTAAAAGGATGTATTTTCTTATAAAAGTTAGAAATGATAATTTTTATTTCTTCTTTCTTCAATTTATGTAATCACGAAGAAGAGATGCATTAACTATAGACTGTTAAATCACTTTTAATCTAACATTGTACTGGATGGAAGACTGTATATCCAGAGAGCCACTGATGTTTTAGTAATATATTTGGAATTTTTTAAAATGTAATTGTATGTCCTTTACTGCAGTTCTTTTTGTTTAATATAAAACTTTATGAACATTCTAAATTTTATTTGTATTACATCAATAATAAAAATTCAACAAAAATTTCATTTAAAAATTTTTTTGTTCAAAACTCTTGATGTTTAAAAGCTGCTCAAATTATTAGATTTATTCAATATCATTTCCATTTTGCAGGGAGCACTTGAAACAATAGCCTACACATAAATTACTTCGAATGAGACTGTTATGATTATTAGATATTATTTTGATTCACTATATTTTTGTGCATGGGTCCGTGAAATTTAACTGTTTAAACCTGCTAGAATTGTTAAGGGTTTAATGTTGTTGTTGTTTTTTAAGATAGCTCATAAGTAAACTTGAATCAATTAAAGAAAGAAAAAAAGGCAAATATTTACGAAAAACATCAAATACATTTTGACTAGGAAATTTCTATAATATTACATTGCTGTGATATACAACATAACACTAGCTGTTTTCATATGAACTAATAATTAAGACTGAACCAGCTATCATTTTAACAGTTCACAAGCAAACATTTTCTTTTACAGTATTTAATTTTGATATAAGAGGCTGCTAGCTGCAAATGCCATTTCAAAATATCCAATAAGCTGCAATTGATAAAACCTGATTATTTATAATGCCCCATTATTTTTTTTTCTTAAACGTTTATAGGAATAAACTTTATCCCCTTAAAAGATAAGGGTTCTATGATCTTGTACACACATTTGAATATACTAAATATTAAATTTCAGTAATATTTACCGTACGTGTAAAATAATTACAGTTTTTTTTCCCCAAAGTAAATCATCATATTAAAGCAAACAAAAGCACTTAGAAAAACATAAAAAGCAAAGAGCTTATGCTTGTGTTACATCAAAGGCATATTTGCAAAACTAGCATTTTGGATTGAATACAAGAATCCTATAAATGTCATTTTTTGTTAATTGGCTAATTTTTATATTTCATTTACTTGAAATTTAGTTAAGAAAATTTAGAATAATTTTCTTATAAAAAATCCAATTTATATTATAATGTACATTTAATTAGCATTTATCACTCTAAACGATGATTCTGAGCATTCTGTTTGCACCAAATAATTAGGTGGGTCAGAATTATTATGACTATATTAGAGAAATATATAATTACTCATTATTAAAAGATAGGGTAATTACAATTAATTTCTTTCTAAAAAAAAAAAAACAAAAAAAAAACACACAGATTCTGATATTGCAAGAAAGTTCTGAATGTTCTTTACGATATATATAATAAAGTATCCTAAAGGTATTTATTAAAGAAAACTTCACGATTCTTTAAAATCTTTTAGCCTACTAGTCCTTTTTTTTTCTTTCCTTCTTCTACCCACTTCTCACAGTTTGTACTATTTTTTTCTCTTCACCATAACAAAGCTTGATCAAATTCTTAATAATTAATAAGACCTTACTATCTGAAATTCAAACAGAAACTATTTAGCCATTTTTTTTTTTTTTTTGCAGCTCAACTCTTTAAAAGTTTGAATTTGAAAGTCCAAGTCTTCTTAAATTCAATTTGCAAATAGTAAAGCAAATTAAAAAAAAAAAAAAGCAAATTTTTAAAATGTACATTGTATGCAGCAAAGTAATACGTTTTAGTTTAATCTATGTTGTTTTTAATCAACAGGAGTACTGAAATATACGATATAACAGCATTTTTGTAACTTGATGAAAATAAATAATCTCCTTATTAAAAACAAAAACAAAAAATGTTTTAACCTAATTGAGCAACATAAAACTGATAATGCAAATTGTGTTTACCTGCTAGAATATATTGACTTAAGCTTGTTTTCTTAAATAATAATTTTAAAAAGGACATTTTTCAATATAACTATAGGGATTTTTAAAATTTCAAAATGTCCTTTAGTTAATCTTTATCAAACAAATTAATGTTGTAGACAGCACATTATTCATTAATCTGTAGTAATCTTGCGATTTAAAGTACTATGAAAAACAAAAACCATATCAAACCACATTACTAACTTCAAACACTGAGTCAGTTATCAAAAATTTCATAACAATGGGCATATTCCCCAAACTTTCTTTCTCTCTTTTTAATTTAATGCAACAGAATTGTTAAATTAACGTTTAAAGGACATTTTGATTGCTCAAAGCCGTCACATTATCAACAGATCTATCCCTAACTCTGCACTTAACTATCAAAGCATTTTATTTTCCTTTTAAAATTTTAAGCGGACATATTGCAAAGTAAATTTAATAATTAATTAGGGTGAATTTTTTGATACTCTTAGTTCAATTCTGAAGTTAAGCCTAATTATTTAAAAAGTTAATTATAGCTTTGTTTTCAAAGATTTTTTTTTTTTCTTCTTCATTTGTGTCTTTTTACGAGTTTGTCTAAATAAAATATACTTTAACCCGATAATTTTCCAACAGAGTTGCAACAGAATTAAGATTCCACTCCTAAATTTTCTGGCAAACGAAAATAACTCGATACAAATCAAAACTCATTCGTGACCCTTAAGCCTTGCAGAATGAAACGAAACCTGAGCCTTCTAATTAATAATGTTGATTCTTATTCCGACGTTATTTTAATTTTTTTACTTATTATCAAAGACATTTTATAAAACATTGTGTGTCCTTAGACTCACATGAGCAAACCCTTACACTACGATATCATATTTAAAATGCATCAATACGACATTATCCCTCTAAAAAAAAAAAAACCCAATTGTCACCTTGAAGACCTTTCTTAACGTCTCCAATTAACTTACTATATTCCTTATTAAAATCACGAATAGGCTTATAATGTTTTCATTCAAAACGTTGATGTTATTTACGCTTAATTTAAATCTTTTAATTACTTTTGTGCATAATGAGAATCCAAATCCGGTGTATGTAGGCGGACAGAAAAACAACAACAATGTAATGATCTGTTTCGGTCACTGATGTTCGAAATAAAACTTATTTTCTTTCTGATCGTGATAACTAAATATAAATATTACATTCAATAGAATAACTAATGTTTTATAATTAAGTTGAAGTAAAGTTTATTAATATCAAAGTAAATGAGAATTTAGTCATTCAACTAGCACAGAAGTATTATGTCATTAACCTATGATAAAAATAAACCTGGAAAAGTAATTTCGATAAACCATAGTATGCCAAGCAAAAAGGACGAAACACATTACTTCAAACTGCTGCAAATTATACTTTCTTTGCTTAAAATTCCTTTTAAATTATTTCCACTTTCACGTTAAGCTTAATTACCAATGACTGTAAAATAACTAAACTCCTCATCGCAGATTTCACTTAAAAACTGTTTCTTATTCGAGCTGAAGGATTATAATACGATCATTTGTAGCAGGAAATAATACTTTCAGTGTTAATTGTTTTGGCAAATTCAAATGAAGCTGATACTGTAATACATCATTAATCCCTTTAACATTTAAAATGCTAGTATTAGCTTACGATAAAGTTTAATCTATGGTGCTTACATTGTAAACAAAATCCCAACGATCAGCTGCTACAAATAAAACAGTCACAGTGCTTCTGAGTTTTGCTTCTTCAGGTACTACACAACTTTAAAAAATTAAACACGAAATTTATTAAATGAATCTTGGCTATAAAATGATGAATTAATAGACTGAGATATTAATAACCTATTTACATTACTTCAGTAAGCACAGATTACCAAAGAGTAAAATATTATAAAAGTCGACTAGAGCATAGATAAGTTTAACCAGTTTTTGAGAAATGGGATTTTGGGGTATTTAGTATAATTTATTAACTAACAGGGTTGATTAAATATATAAATATAAATTCTGTTTGATAGAAATGAATAGACTAACGAAGAGAAAAAAATTAGGCCAAGTACTGTTTGGCATTTGATCAAAATGACCTCTTCTAGGGGTACATGATATATTTTGCAACTGAACAAATTGAACATCTATACAAATGATGTATCCCAGCCTATCTAATTGTAATAATGAACGAGAAATATGGTGTTTACATTACCTTCTTCGTCACTCGAGGCCATCTTAGCATATATCTGAAAACATTAATATGTGATGTCACAGAATTTACTCTCTAACCAGATAAAAGAGCTTCGTTGCCCAATTAAACTTTGTGATTACTTATTCGTTTCCATAAATTATTTATCTAGTATTTCAATTAAAATTGACAACTAAAAATGCAAGATATGTCTCCCATTTTCAAATTTTTATCTTAAACTTAATAATCAGCATTAGTAAACAAACAAAAAGGAGCGTTTGTAAACTGAATATAGCCAATGGCTGTCTGCAAAACTCCTCTGATAATTCTAATGCAAAACAACTAGGCCTACTGGCTTTAAAAACAAACAAAAGGAAGTAAATATTTTATTTAAATGCTATATTTAAACTATAATTTAAATAACTATAAATCGAAATTAGCTCAACATCAACTGAATTTTTTTATAGTCATATAATTACATAATTCGATTGTGATTTCTTGTTTTTTACTAATGGCTTTTTTACATAAAGGAAAGAAAATCACAAATTTTAACTTTTCAGTTGTCAATAATTCACCCTTATTTTAAGATTTTTAAAGATGGATGTTCCATCTAATTAGGATTGAGAATTCTAGGTGCAGTGCTGAGTTCGATAGACTAGCAATGCAACTGAAATTGCTAGGCAACTTAGTATCGACGTTTAGAAACTCCAATTGGTTGGTGTCAGGAGCTGAAATAGTTTACAAACGCTCCCAAGTTTTTTTCGCTCTGAGCAGAAGTGGCGGCGTCGTGAGAAACCTGACCAGTGAGTATTTTTGCATTCCTTGACCGGACGTTAGCTGAGTACATTCGATCTCAATTAATTTTTGTTCGACATAATGCGATTTCAAAACTTAGTATGCTGTATTTTTGTTTCTTACTTGGTTTTAGGTGACTGCAAATCATTTCAGAAGAAAATGCAAGAAGGAGGTGTAGTACCCGACGTTATAGACCATGTTCCAAAGCATCCTTTGACGGTAAGAACATTTTTAAGATTTAAAATTGAGGTCATGTCTTTTTTGCAGTTTGTTGTCACTTTCTGATTGACATGAAACGGAGCTCAAAATATTGAAATGCTTAAATTGGAAGGAGATCTAAAATGCCGACCTTGAAAATTCAAGAATCACGATTATATAAACCTGTTTCCTTGTTATATAAACCTAAATCATTTATACAGTTCTTGAAACTCTCGAATTCTTCATTTATTTATTTGTTTTTAATTTTACTTTTTCGCCGTTCGAAGACTTTTTTTTTTTTTTTTTTAAACCGGAAAAGCTAAATTTTGACAACATTATTTAGGCCTAATTTATTTTTTCCCCTTTTTCTCGAACTGACAGCTGAAAAGTGCTGTAACAAATATTAATTAAAATCGACGAAATAAATTTAGTTCGTTTCTTTCTTTCCCGTCCTCTTTTTTTTTTTTTTTTTTTAACCATAGAATAGATTTTTCAACGCTATCGATTGTACCTGTTTTTCTAGTATTCTTAACATTAAATTAATAAATGATTATTAGATATTCACCTGCAAATGTGATAATTTGTAAATCTTTTGTAAATTAATTTACAATATTCAAGATTTTATTATTTGAATGAATTATTTTTTTTTTTTAAATTTCAATTTCGAACGCTTAAAAACTACTTGGTAACAGGATGCTGTTTTGAAAACAAGTCTTCTAGTTCTTAGCTGTGGAAATAATAATCCCTGTTATTTATTGATTGTTCTATTGTGTTGAAAACTTGATAAATAACATTCTTCTATGAGGGAATCCAATACTTTGTTTCCTGTCAGGATATATTTCTCCCCCCCCCCTTTTTTTTTTTAGTTACCATAGCGGATTTCAGCATACAATAAGAACGATAAAAATATAAATATTAATTGTTAATAAATAGTTAATGAGAAATATTGATTTTACTTTTATTCTTTCACCAGAAGATGATGAATGAAAAACTGTTGTCAACATTACTACCATCTTCAACAAAAAAAAAAAAAACAACTTATTCCTCTCCATTCCTATCTTCCATCAGATTTTTTTCTAAAAATGAATTTCATAAAATTGAAAGGATTTATACATTTCAATCTCCTTAGACACATTTCCAAAATTAATTTGAAACATAAACGCCTAAAAGTTATTTTATCTAGTTGATTTTTTGTTTGTTTTTGAACGAAGTGCAGTTTTATATATTTTTCCTTTCTTTATTTTGCAATTTGCATTGCATCCTGAAATTTGAAGATATTAGGATCAAATTTTACATGACTGGTTCTGGTTTTACATCTTACGTTTAAATATCTTCCTAGTATCTAAATTTCTAAATAGAGTTAAGATATCTAGTTACACTTAAAATATTAAATTTCAAGAATTAATGCATTTATGAACGAAGTTTATTACTTAGGCCTTACAAATTATAGATGCATATCCAGAGAGAGATGATGATAAAATGCATTTACTTTATAAAAACAAATATTAAAAAAAAAAAAAGGTAATGGAGAATTATCCTTCAGTTTTGGAATATTTTGCATAGTCCATTACCAGGAATTGCACAAACATTTAGGTCAACAAGATGAAACACATGGTGATGGTGTGAGAGGTAGCTTAGCAGTTGTGACTGCTGTTTTGTTACCAGTAGCTGGATTATCAGCAATAAAGCTGGGGTGCGCCCCAGACCTCCCAAGGAAGGAATGGGTGTTGCCGTAGAGACCATTTCAGATGTATCCTCGCCAGTGGCGGATCTAGCCCGGACCTATGGAGGGGGGGGGCAAATGCAAAAAGGCCTGTTGCCCCTCCCCCCTTGGATCCGCCAGTGATCCTCGCACAACTCCACACGCTTTGTCAATGGATTCCTTATCTGTATAGCTCTTTACCAGAGCAATCAGAAAGAGACACGTTAATTGACCTATAATCTTTTAATACCAATGGCTGTAATCCGTTGCTGGGCAAGGAAAGAAAAGAAATTCAAACCTAGCATGATATCTGGAACAATCCCAATTTCAGGATACACCTCGAAAAAGATTTATAGCTATTATGAATACAGCTTTTATTCATTAAAGCATTAAAAATATCCATTTCTGAGTCAAATATCACTTGGCTATATCGTGAATGTGACCTGATTCAAAAAAGATATCAAAATATATGTAATAATACGATTAAAAAAAATACATGAAAATAAAAATATATATTCAACTCATCTGGCTTGAAAAATCTAATGAATCCCATTTCTTTCCATTTCTGTATATTTTTTATACTTAAAAAAAATTACCAGTCCTACAGATATAATCTTTTAATAACTTAATAGCTATAATCCGTTTTCGGGCACATCAAAAGGGAAAGCAGATTTTCTTGGAAATTCAGACATAGTGTGATATCTGGAAAATTTCAGTTTTGAGATATACTTCGAAAAAGATTTATAGGCATTATGAATACAGCTTTTATTCTTTCAAACATTAAAAATAGCCATGTCTGAGTCAAATGTTACTATGCTAGTTAAATTGTCTTATTAAACACAATTTTGATTCTACAAACAAAACAAAAAAAATACCGTAAAGTTATTTGTTTTAAAATCATTTTGTATCTTTATGAAAAATGGGTTTATTTTTATTAAATTGAATTATTTTATTTATATAAATTATAATAACAAATGTAAATATTTTCGCAATGATTTTTGTATCTAGTTGTTTCCACAGAGTAGTTTAGAACTACAGTGGAGCACCGTTTATACGTTTTTCAAGGGACTGAGAAAAAAAAACGTATAAACGAAATTCACAAAAGTTACGAACAATTTCGTAATAACCAACAATAAAAAGTCAAATAAATACTTCTGCAACGCCTCTTACTATATTAAAACATATATTTAATAAAAAGTCAGAGGAAAATTAAAATATTACATGAAAATGAAATACGAGTATTGTAATACAAAACTTTTTTTATTCCCGATTTAAGGTACAACTAGTACTACTATTCATATTCATTCAGCATTTACAAAATATTTGGTTATTTTAGATTGTAGGGCTTTTTTGGAATGCACAGAAAAAAGTTCATTGTGCACAGTTAAAAGTGTCATCTTAACTTTATCATTTAAATCACTGCTAATGAGGTATTCTTGCAAGGTGTTAAAACCCGCCAAGGCTGGTTGAAAACTTGGCTGAGGTTTTTCAGTGCAATTTTCTAAGACTGGACAATCGGCAAATGGGAATCTGAGGTTGAAATGGGCATTTTCTCTCTTCTTGAGTTCTTGAAAAAAACGTATAAATGAAATTTGCGATTTCAGGAAAACGTATAAGTGAAATTATTTAACGTTAATATGCATTGGAATTTGCCGGGACCATTCAAAAAAACGTATAAATGATAAAACGTATAAACGAGAAACGTATAAACGGTGCTCCACTGTATTTATTTATTTATTTCAATATTTTTGTTACAAAGCTAGCTAAACTAGTTCGGACGCAATGACAACAGGTCTCATTTGCATCCAATGCTTCCCCGTCACCAAAGGCAGTTGATTCTATCCCCATTGAAAAATAAGGTTGCATGGATCTAGAGAGTGGATGGGGACATTCCTAGACGCAAGGTTATGTGTGTCAAGATTATTCTACGGCACTCAACCTTAAAGTCTGATTATATAGACACTAGCGTAGCTGGGTTGTGGGGGGAAGAGTAGGGTTATGAGTAGTTCGAATCATCCTTATCTACACCATAAACAATAGACAATATCCTCCCACAACAGTATAACATGGTCTATTCACGGGCAGATTTTTTACTGAATTTTTAAAAATGTTTTTAAAATAGGTTCCAAACTTTATTAATCATTAAATATTATTTTGGGTTGTTTTAGCTTTACATGAAGTTAATTAGTTAGAAAGAATAGTGTGTTGTATATTTGATTATTTGAGGTCTGGAAAGATGACCAATGCATGCCAAAGCTTTAAGTTATTGTAGTTGTAAATTGAATATTCTATAAAGTTTTTTTAATATTTTAAAAAGTATTCAGCAAATTTTATAGTAGGTGTTTCACAATATTCATAACTTACTGTTTCCAGTAGCTTTTCATTGCTGTACAAGGACATTGCCATCCATTTGTAGTAGCAGTCTGACATCAGCTCACCCGTTGTTGAATTGTAGAACTTTGAAGTTCAGTTGCATTGTGTCTGTTTTATCAAAATTACTGACTACAGAATTGATTTTCACAAACATAGGTCATTTTTTCCCAGTGTTTACATATATGTTTCCAAAGAAAGCTACCAAAATCATGACAGATTTCCGATCTGAAAATCTGAACTGGCAGTCCAATTGAATTCTTGAAAAATGTATCGCCACTGGTCGAGATTTAATGAGAAATGTCGAAACTGAAAACAAAAAATTAAAAAACGATGAAATACATATTTACTGTTTTAATTAATTAAAAAACTTTCTCTCCCGTATTCGATGAATTTAATAAATGATTTTTGTATAATCAATGTTTATTTTCGTAAGTAAATCATAGGTATGTTGGCAATTGACGAGTCTTAAATTTTCCGTCTGATGGAGGTCACTATGAAAGCATTTAAGATTGAGTTTTAAAGCTTTTTATTCATTGACAACCACCCTTAAATTCCAATTGGCTTTGCTTAATTAAATGGTGCTTCTAAAACAGCCTTTACTCTGTAGCAGATTGACTCAGATTAAGATAGCCTATTGCTTCTCAAAAGATTTTAATCAAGAGATCATCAAAACCATTATTAGCACTTCTGGATGGCTGTTTCACAATTATTTATGTTAAGCTTTTATAAGCCTTTATTTGATTTTATTTTTTGTCTCCTCCTCTGAAAAGCCACAGTTATAGTGGTTTTATTGATTTTAACTCTTCCTCAATTCCTGAAAGAAATTATCCTTGTCGAAATATATGCCCTAGAAGTGTCATTATCAGCAGACATTCAGACGTTCAAAAATTTATTAAAGAAATTCTTTTAAGGATAACTGTAATACCTAATGGCATCCTGTATTTTTAATAATTTCATCAGATGATAAGAATTCCTTTCCAAATGCTCCTTGTCTAATTTTTAATAAACAAGCACTGTTTTCTGGTCATAATAAATAAGTTTGGAAAATGTTAATCCTGATATATGTATTTTAGTCCTAATTTTATATTTAAAATAACAATATAAAAGAATTGCCATTTTACAAGTTTTTTTAATAAAAGGTTTTGTTCTATACAAAGATTTTCTTTTTTATGAGCTGTGCACTCATTATTCTGAAATGTCATAGATATGTGCACTGTCCATATATTCAAGAGGGTAACAAAAAATTGCTGGAAGATAAGCAATTGACATGTCTAATAAGGAATAAATTGACAAGTTTGAACTGTGCACATTGTTCTATTAAGGAATTAAAATTAAAATTTCCTCTCTAAACATTTAAAAGGAGGGTAAAGATTTCTAATTGGAGTACATAAGACAAACCAGTCAATTTTATTCCTATGACAATGCATCTATAAATGGCGCTGTGAGAGGAAAATCTTCAGAAATGTGCAAGTTTTATTATTATTATTATCATCATCATTTTTGCAATTGTTTCATTTTAAAGAAGAAAAGCCTCAACATTAAAATTAATTAACTGCAAAACAATGTTCTTTTAATGAACTTCAAGATTCTTTTAACATTAACAGAAAGAAAAAAAAAGGAATTCAACTGTTAAAAGACTTGGTGTCTTCCATAAGGTCTTTCATTTTTTCTTGGGCTAAAACTAACTAACTTTATATATAGAAATTAATATATTTTTTTTTTTTTCTCATTTACTGCATTCATAGATTCGTGATACTGTAAGCTTGTTTTCATCAATATTTGCTTGTTTGAAGTTCTTCTAAGTAGAAAAAATTATTTTCATTTTAGTTGCGATATGGCAGCCATTCAGTGAACCAAGGAAACATTTTGACCCCAACAATGGTAAGTAGAAATTCAATAGGTAAACATTTGTAAAACTAGCAGATACTAGTGTCTTAATTCTTTGTTTGAGCCTGACACTGGGCAATAAAGAAAATGCTAATTGACACTTAATGGAATGGGATTTCTGTAAGAAGCTGATCAGTTGTGACTTTTAGCTCTAAACTACTCAACTTGTGGGTTCACTTCATATCAAAAATCAGTAAAAGCATCACTTGACTGTTTGAATTTCCTAAGATTTTTGAGTTGTTGTAATTACAATACTTTTAATCACAGCATGTGTTGGTGGTAAATTGATCCTTCTTTTTTTTTTTTTACCAAAATTTTAAACTTTTCCATAGTTTTGAGTTGTCTTGATTATAGATGGAAGAGTACCCTATTTTAACATAAAACTGGATTTTGTTTTTTGGTAAATTCCATACCATCCGATTGTAGGTTGTTACAATGCTAAACCTTAAATATTCGTCTATAGTTGCATTTGCAGTGTAAGTTATGAAGAATAGAATATTGTAAGTTTAATGAAGATTGAAGGGTTTTATATATATAAAATTCTGAAGACCAGTAATGTTATAGCTATTTCATGTGCTTCGGATAAGCCATTTCTTAAAGCTGACTCAAGTGAATATTCTCATCTCTACTAATCCTTGATTCAGCATCTTGTCCTTTACTGATAATTTTAAATGCATTGTCTTTGATATTCACTGAAACTAATTAGAAAAACAGTTGCCTAGTCTTCGATGTTTACATTAAAAAAAAAAAATAGATTGTTCTTTAACTGTTAAAGAGTCATTTACTTTCTATACATATTTTGAAACAGCATTACAGTACATAACAAACTTTTAGAGTTTATTTAGACTAATCCTGTTACAAACTTATGAGTAACAGCCATAGAGAAACTTTTGTCATTGTGCAAGAGTGCCAAAATACAGCCTCTCATCCACTACCAAGTCTTGGTAAAAATGCATAGCTGGATTAGCAATTTCATAGCATTTGTTTATTTAGAAGTTTTTTTTTTTTTTTTAATTTCTGCTTTTATTTGTTAGTAAAATATTTTTAAGGCTCTTTTACCATTAAAGTTTTTAAATTTATAAACAGTACATCTCGGATATTAATTAAAATGCTTTAAATAAATGTAATGTATAAAAGCCCATGAAAGTTTTTTTACTTCAAAATTGTATCTTCTATTTTTTTTCTCGTTAGTGTTCTGTAATAATTTATTCCATTTTTATTATTATTTATCCTGTTTACTTACAAAAGTAAAAACAATGAATAAGAGTGATTAGGAATAATTAGTTTATTTGAATGAGATAGTTTAAATGGGATAAAGAACAGAACGGATCACTTACGGATAATTTACCTTTCACAGACAACTTACGATAATTATTGTAGGTTGTTTCTTTGCAAGTAAGCTTATACAAGATTTATGATGTAAGGGGCAGCAGTGATTAAGACAAAACAAAAAGCAAGCATAATTGTCTAGAATTTGTAAAACATTACTTGTTTTATTTTCAGGTGAAGGATCGTCCTACAGAAATTGATTATCCTGTTGAAGATGGCGCATATTACACTCTTTGCATGACTGGTATGTTTTTTAATCTTAATCAATAGTATTTTGCTGTTGTGATTAATTATGCTTAAAAATACTCGCCCATTTTGGATGAATTTGTGGGAGACCAAGATCTTTGTGTTTGTAAATTCATTGTCAGAATTAACTGTGGTAAATAGTATCTTGAAAGTCCACACCCAGGAAAAGAATACGAGTTTGCTTAACTAAACCAATTAAGAGATTCAGCTCCAACCACCAAAGACTTTTTAAGTCTGAACAACCTGTAGAAGAAACCTAGACTGTGTGTTCCTGCTAATCAAAGATAATTAACAGCAGTAGTCAGTTGCATTGGATCTTATCAAAGCTAAATGAAGCTAGAAAAGATGATCTATTCATAATCATTAATAAAAAAAAAATAATTAAAATAATGGCATTGACTTTAGAATGTAGCCTTTATAATTAGTGTCAGTCACTTGAGATTAGAGATTTTGCATTTACAAATATTTCACTTATTTATTTTCAAGATCCTGATGCTCCAAGCCGACAAAATCCAAAATTCAGAGAGTGGCATCATTGGCTGGTTGTTAACATTCCTGGAAAAGATGTAAGCAAGGGTGAAGTCTTGTCTGATTACATTGGATCCGGGCCGCCCAAGGGAACAGGTAGGAATATTTATTCATAGAAAAATCAATAAGAAAACATTGCGCTTATGCACATGCAAACACTATCCAAACAATTCTCATGGTGAAGTTGCTATCAATTTAGTTGTCTGTAATTAGATATTAAAAATTAAGGGGAAACATGTAATTAACAGATAGTTCTTTGCTTTCAGCCTTAGATTGCAATGAGTAAGAAAACTGAAACACATTAGTCATTCAAATTCAGTTATGTTCTGTTGGTAGTTATTTGTTCAGTTGAATTTTAAAGCTGATATAATTATTATATTTTCACAGCAATATTTAAAAAAAAAAAAATTAATGAAAAGTGTATTTTACATGAGAAAGCATTTTAAGGACAGTTTTTTTTTCCAAGTTATATAGAGTTTCGGCACAAGCTGAACTTTGATTTTTACTTGATGATCAGTAAAGGATTTTTAAAGTTTTGATTTAAAATGATTTTGATAACTTCAGTCTTTTATATGATAATTTTTTTAATTTTCGAATAAAATTGTAAGAAAACCTTTTTTTTTTTTTTTTTTAAATTCCATCAGTTCTTCTAAAATTTTCTTGAGATTCTTTTCTTGAGATTCATGGAAAAATTCCATGCAAATAACTGCCGTTTTACAAAATCCTTTAAAAAAAATACTTTGATGTATTGCTTTAGTAATAATTTATAATTTTCATTTGAATGAAAATGGTTGGAATAACCTGGAGAAACCTTAATGACACAATGACTGACATGTTTGAATTCTTCACTGGGTTGTCCAAATCGAAAGATAGCATTGGATGGAATTGACCAGTTATTTGGAAGTAACGGAAAATTGCCAATTCAGGAGGAAGGTTGCATAGTGTTTGCTAACCCTTACTCGAACTTCAGAATTTCTATTGTTATCAATAATCATTTGCCTCTTCATCCTTAAATGTTCTTCTATACATCCCTTTGCCTACAGATTTATTGTGAAATTGAGAACAAATTAAATTTTGTATAGAAAATACTTTTGCTTTTCATGTAGAAGTACAATATTAAGAGCTATATTTTTAATGATGGAATTGCTTTTAACTCTTTTTTTGTCCTTTCTAAGATTTCGGTTGTGTAAGTACTTCTAAAAAAAGTTAAGGCATATGTGCCGTAATATAAATTATAGCTCTGTTGGAACATTTGCATCCAGATCAATTATATGGTATAGATATCAAAACACTTGATTCAACAAATATTTCAGCTTTTAATATAGTTGAGGAGACTATATTGGCTCAGTGAAGTCTCTGATCATACTCCAGCTAAGAAATGAGTTTCCAATGTTTCATTCGGGATATATTTTATACTTTCCTTGATTAGAACTTGAGGACTTTTATTTTTAATTAATATTGCTAGCTGGAGACTTTTTCTTCTTCTTCTTTTCCATTAACGCTAATGAGCGTATTGGGCGACCAGGGCTTTCCATCGAGCACAATTCGAGGCAAGGTCTTTGGCCTCATCCGAAGTGATGTTAAGGGCTTTGAGGTCAGTGATGAACGTTCGGCTCCGTTGACCGTTGGGTGTAACATACTGAAATGCCTGTTTCAGGATGCGAGTATTGTCCATGCGAAACACATGACCTGCCAGACGTAAGCGACATTGTGCAATGGTGGTACTAAGGCTAGGAAGCTGGCTTCCTTGTAACACCTCTTCTTTCGTAATATGTTCGAAGTAGCGAATACAGAGGATGCGTCGCAGGCAATGCTGGTGAAAAGTGTTCACTTTCCATGTGATACTGACTGATGCTTTCCAGGTCTCAGCAGCATATATTGCCATTGGAATAATAATAGAGACGTATAGATGGAGCTTGATGTTAAGGGAGATACATGTAGATAACCAAACATTACACATTTGTTGAAAGACTGCTGCAGCTTTCCCAAGACGACTTTTGACGTCAGTCTCTGCATCCCCATCTTGGTCAATTACGCTACCCAAATATGTGAACTTGGCAACTTCTATAGCTGGAGACTAGCAATATTAATCCCTCTCTTATCTTAAAAGTAATATGAAGCCTTCTATCTGAACTGGATCCAAGGTATACAAACTCAAGATGAATTTGTGATGCCATTTGTTGAGAAATCAATTTGTGTAAACAGGGAAAGTTATATAAGATTCTAGATTAACCAATTTTAATCTTTTAGTTAATTCATTTCATTGAAAGTTTTTAGTTTGTGATTTGAGCTTTTTTTTTTTCTTTCTTTTCAAACACAGGTCATCACCGTTATGTTTTCATTGTTTACAAGCAGCAAGGTAAACAACAATTTGACGAGCCCAGGTTAACTAACCGTTCAGGAGATAAGCGTGGCAGTTTTAAAATTCGCAGCTTTGCCAAGAAGCACAATTTAGGTGAACCAATTGCTGGAAATTTCTACCTGGCTGAATGGGATGATTATGTTCCTAAACTGTACGAACAGTTGAAAGGATAAATGTACTTGAAAAGTTCTGTATATATGTATTAAGAGATTGTATATTATTGTATGAACACCAATAATTCTGAACATAAAAGTTTGCTTTAACCTCAATACACCTATAGAACAAAAAATAAAAATGCTTTTTTTTTATCCCACATAATTACAGAAATAATCTTGCATTTTAACACTATTTCAGATTGTATCAGGATGCCCATTATTTCAATTAAATTGAATTACTGAATTTAAGTTTACTTATAAAATTAATTATAAAATTAATTTGGCACAATAAAGTCTATTTTCTTGTGATTTTTCTTGGTTTCAGTTATTTATGATTGCAAGAAATCTAATATAAATTTCAGTAGCACATTTTTAAACTTTTAACAGAACAATCCTCCATAGATAAAATATAATGATGAATTATTGCTGTAGTTGTTAATAAAATAAAAGTGAACTTAAGAATAAAGAAGAAGACAGAGTAAGTTGATGAGTGGGGGGGATTGGTCATCCAAAGACAGCATCCCAAAATTTGAAACCATTTAAATTTAAAAAAAAAAAGTAAATGTAATATTGAAATTTTATTTTTTAAAAAATCGAGTATGCGAACTTAAAGAACCTACTTCAAAAATGTTGAAAATTTTGTGAAATGAAAGAAATTACTGCAATATTACTGAATAAAATTAAAGTAATAAAATGGCAAAAATTATGAATAAATAACTAAAGAGCATCATCATCGATTTGACTTTTAATTTTTCCGTTAAAAATAGCATTCAGGAAATACTATCTTATTAAAATTCTTTGGAACTACAGTAGTTCCTTTGAATTCCAGTAGATTGCAATAGTACATTAATAGCCATAGCAAAAGGCTTAATGATAAATACAATGCTTCCAAATTGAAATAGTGAAGAGGATATTCCTTAGCTAAAAAAAATTTAGTATAATTCAGTCTGACCTGTACAGTTTGTGAATTCTATTTTAAGTGACTTGATTACAAATTCGATCTATGTAGGAACATTCTATCAACTCATTTCCCTATAACCTACTCCCTAAGTAGATTTCTTTTCTTGTAATCAAATGAAATCTTGTACATGTTCACTAATCACAATACTTTCAATTTAACAATATCCCTATAAATTTTAATACAAACAGAATTAATCAGAGAGATATTAAAACACCAGATGTAACTCTAAGTTCTGCTCTATTCTCTTTCCTAGTTTTTGGCAGGTTTTGCTGTGATTAATATCCCCCCACATCCCAAGAGCATAGTGGGTGTGAGGATGTTAAAATAGAAAAATTTAGAGGAAGTGGGGAAAAAACATTTATCACATCCATGGAAGTTAGACATTTTTTCCTGCATTTTCTTTTAGTCAATGAAAAGTTATCATGTACCAATACAAATTTAAAAATTGTAACTGTACCACTATAACTTTCAATGTAAGAAAATATTTATGCAGGACCTTAGGTTTACAGGGCAAAAAAATTGGAGTTTTGACACACCACTGCATTCAACAATAACTGCAATATCTTCTGTTAATGCTATTTTAAGATGTATTTACTCTTCTACATTAAGTAACTATACTATGATCAAATATTTGCTAATTGAAAAAAAGATAAAAATTTAATATTTAAAATAGAAATTGTTAAAAGCAGTTCTGAAGGCAATGTAACTGTAATTATGGCTTAGAAAGTAATATGATTTTCTGTTAGCCAAATAATTTTACTTCCATGAGAAAAAAATAATAATAATATAAACATCTTTATTTCAGAAAAATAAACAAAAGAGGCTTTTCAAGTCTGATTAAACCCACTGTTGATCCTGCACATCTCAAATATGCAATTGATCGCTTTCAATTTCAAAGCATACATACACATTCCTTCCTGTTATATTCATATTTTATTTCAGTGTCTCCATTTTTATTTATGTAATTTTATCGGTTCAATGATGAATTTTCTTGAGCTATGATATCAATGTTGACTTCAAAACCAAAAGTTCTGTTTCCTTTTGCTTAACTCCTGCTTTTTTTTCTTTTTAATTTTTGAAGACCCCTCAAATCAGCTGGATTAATTTGAAAAGCTTTCGTATTTTGACTTTAGTTTCTGGCAAAGGATTTGGGTTCTTTATCTTTAGAAATTCCATTGTATTTATGCCATTGAAATATGTTAATTTCAGCACAATCATTATCTGAACTTCCTGAGATGACTAATATATCTTTATTGGACGTGTGTTTTTGTTAATATTCAACTTGTTCTTCATTTATATCCTAATTTTTTTAATGTAGCAAGTTAAAATTCAAAGAATAAATTATTCCAGCACATTAAAAGAATCTGAAACCAATACATAGTTAAAAAAAAAAAAAGTTTACTTCAATTCCTATATACTTTACATTCAGCTTCTTCTTTTTTTTTTTAAAGAAATAACAAAACTTTGATAAATTGCACAAAGTTTCTAAAATAATTTATTAATGCTTAGGCTGCACTGAAGACTAGCAGCTTCAAGATAGTAATTATTTATTTTTACAAAGTATCTTGTTTACAACATGGAAGTCTATATATATTTAAGGATTTTCAAACAGACTATTCGGCTGGCCATTCCTCATTAGTTTAACTTTAAAATAACAGTAATTCCGATTATTATGTAATGTAATTTATGCTACGCTAATTCTTCAGCTTACTAATTGGAGACTTGGTTTTTCTTCTGTAAAAGCTGGTATTCCTTAGTTATTCTTGCAATTTCATCTCCTAGAGTATTAATATTCTCCTAGAAAGGAAAATAGAAATAAGGACAGGAATTACAAACACATAAACAAAAAGAAGCCATGTTGATTTGTCAATGCGGTGTGAATTATCAAATTCTATAGCTGTGACCAACCTAACTTGACAATATAGAAACTGTTATACATCTATCAAAGCAAATGAGTCGGTCAATGTAAGAACGTCCCAAGTCCACATAACTTTATTTTGAGATAAACAAGAAAAACTGTCTGGATTCGTTACTTGGGATGTTATTGCTGTTACTGTTGTGTAATGCCAGCCTCAACAAGGCAGTTGCAATGGACTTAAAACGTCGTTGCTCGGTATATACCGCAGCACTGATGCTTCAAGACACCTAAAAAACTTTGACCTGGAATTTTTATATTTTGGACTTGGGACATTCTTGCATTGACCGACTCAATTAGTCCATAAAATGAATGGCAACCAATTTAAACTTTGAATGTGAATTTTAGGTACAGTTGTCTTCCACAAGAATGAAATTTCTTTCAAAAATGTTTCTTGCTAAAATAGTGGTAATAAAAATAACCAGCAAGTTATTCATTAAATACAGATTACTCTAAGAAATACAGATTTATAAAAATTCATTCTTTGTAAAACAGCTAATTGCATGTGGGAAAAACAGATGGTGAAACCAAACACAAAAGATGCTGTTGCTTTGGAAACCTAAAAAATTACCAATTCCTTTTCACAATTATAGTAATAATAGTACTACATAATTAAACAAATGACAATTTACATTAGGATAATGGTAAACCAGAACATCGTCTTATAATTATGTATGTTATCAGGACAGATTTGCTTTAGTTGTCATTATTAGTATTCAAAATAGTTGATTTTTAAATTTTCTTTGAAATTGGCTGGTGACATTTTTCCTTGGCGGATGCCATTTGGAAGTTGTGCAAATGCTGCAACAGAAGTTCTGATTTTGTATGTTTTGACACTGAATAATAATAATAATAATAAAAATACAGAGGAAAGGGGAAATCCCCACAACCAGCCCATAATTAAGTCTAATCACCCATACAATTAAAAATAGAAGTTACTGCACAGTAATTTTTATTGGCAACAGTTTATACAGGGTGGAGCAATGAAACCAGCCCAATAGGTTTCAAGGTATAGACAGTATTCAACGCTAATGATCATATGCATGCACTGATGAGTGTTGGCTAGTGTTCATCGGCATGTGTGAGTAATGGCATACTCAATTCCACAACGTGTTTATTGTGGAGTATGTTTACACAAATTCATTCGTATTGGTTCATTAATGTTATCAAGCAAAATATCATTGGTGATACACTTCCTGCTAAATCAACAATTCAGGATTTAGTTAAAAAATGGCGTCGAATTACCAAGATATATCTTGAAACCTTTTGGGGCGGTTTTATATGCACCACCTTGTACATGTGCACAGCAGTGCTGGCTGCAAATAACATTCACTTTTAGTGGCCACCAAATTTCAAGTGTAATGGCAAAAATGCCCTTCTACTTTTTTTTTTGTTCAGTTTTTTTTTAATTACAAAGGCTTTATGAATTTTTGGTTTAGTAATGAAGTTGACAAATGTTTATAACATGTCACAGTTTCAGATATTAGGTGATGCCAGAAGAGAGAACTTCAGTTAAAACTTCATTATTAAATATGATGTCTTGTGTTGCCATGAGGAGATTACTATACATCAAATTGCAGGGAAATGGGAAATAATAATAGTCAAATCTCATTAGCATCAATTAAAAGAATTCTCCTTACCTTTAGTGTAATATTTTTTAATAACGTATCTTCTAATACAGCTTGCAGTTTATGATTAATTTCCAGTGATAAGTCAAGAGTCATAGCATCATCATATGCATGGGAACTATATACAGAGGCCATGATCCCACCACGTCTTGACACGTCTCTCTTTTTTTTTTTTTTCATTTTTAATTCAGAATAAAGAGGAAAAAAAAAACAACAATTAATCTACAACTGAACACTCCAGTCTTACCTTAATAATTATACTTGTTTCAAATGAGAGGACATTAATTTTGTAGTTTCTTTTTAAGACACAATGGCAATTGCAGTGCAAAAGATATTTGAAAGAAAAAAAATTGCTAATTCGTCCAATTAGTTAAATACAAAAGTGAATTCAAGCCTTTTTTCTTTTTCTATTAGATCAGCGCAATAATAAATACTGATAAAGAAAACGTATTATTGTGATTTAATACAAGCAAAGCTTAATTCTAGAACAATATTATCCAATAATAGTCTTAAAATATTTCAAACAAACCAACTGCTACATTATCTCAGAAACATTTATGTTTACAAGTTTAAACATAATTGAACTATTATTAGCATATAAGCATAGTACCATCTTAAAATTAGCACATCTGACAAAGTTAATAATGTATATGTACAACAAATGAAAATGTTGAATTATGTTGACAGTGTGAATGCCTACTTATAGACACAAATATTAGGAAATGCTTTTATGATATTATTGGACATTAATGTTTTATTATTTGCTTAGGATTCAATTTCCAATAACTTCTTATTGATCTGCGTGTTTCTACAACGTGGAAAAAAAAAAGGCCAGAGCAAACTTTGCCTGACCTGTTTTAATCCACATTTCATATTGACACAAAAGATCTGAAATTTTAAGTAGAAGTAGGACTATATGTCAGGAAGATTTAATCTTAGATAACAAGCAGATCAATTTGAAGATCAGAATTACATATTAATTTTAAATATTGAGATTAATGCAATAGCAGTCAAGAAAAATCTTGGACAAGTGAGGGTAAAACTCATGTATGTTTTAAATTTACAGATCCCTACAGCTTTCAGTTCAATTAAAATCCACAGATAAGCTCAATTAGTTAGGAATTTCAAAGCACAATTGAAGCTGTTCAAGCTAAAGAATTTTTAAAATTAATTATATTAATACATTACAGTTTGTGAAAATTGCAACACCAAGAAAGAACCATGCTATTCAAATGAATTTGTCACAGATTACTCCTGTTACAGTAGATAACTGATTACATTTGCAGAGCTATACACGATTTTATCACTTCAAAATTCAGTATTGTGAGAGTCCACATTGAGCAGTAATAACAGATTCTATATGGTGTGACACTGAATGGAAGAGGTTTTGGATATCGTCCTTGGAAATAGGCTGTCAGACTGCTTCTATGCAAGTTCATTTATGGTGAATTGTGGAGGTGCTTGACAGATCAGTTGTTTACATACAATGTCCCATATATGTTTGATCAGAGACATATCGGACGAAAATGCAGGCCAGAGAAAAAGTGGTATCTGCCATGCATGGAAAAGGTCTTGAACATTCTAGGCCAAGTGGGCAATCATTGTCCTGCTGGTATATAGAATCAGGACAACTCTGAAGGAAGAGTATCACCTCTGCCTCTGAAATATCCATGATTGATCACTGATTGTTGACGGTTCCCTGAATTTGTATCAGGCGAGATTGCCAATTGAACCCAATAGCGGCCTAAAGCGTGACACTTGGTTTTGGACCGCTATGATGCTCCAAAATGCACACTGCGAGCTGGCATTCACCATGATGTTTTCAAACACGATGAGACCATCATGGTACATCAAGTTGAATTATGATTTGTCAGAAAGCACAACAGATTGCCAATTAGCCAATGTCTGTGTTCGAGACCCCATTGCAGTCTGAGGTGTCTGTGGTTAAGGGTCAAAGGAATTAGCAGCTGTGAGCAACAAGTCCTCTGTAAGCAGACAACATTGAACTATGCTGGAGGACACAGCCTGACCTGTGATAATGCTTCACTGCTGAGCTAGCACCGTGGATGTCACTATTCCATCAGTCACTGAGATTCAGATGTTGATTTTCAAGATAATGTGTTAGTTAATAAAGAAAAAAAAAAATCTGAAATGGTGGATGAGGTTATTTCACAACTTAGATTATAATATTGTTATCAACAATTAAAAAACTTTCTTGTTATGCAAAAGAAAATAAATCCTTTTAATTAAAAAAACAAAACAGCTATGATACATAATAAAAATTGCTGTTAATATAAATTTGAAATATTTAAATTACCTTGGATTTTTGTCCTTTGTAAGAATGCTTGTAAAAGAAAATTATTTTTATCATCACTACAAATAATCAATGATTTCTGTAGATGTTGTTATTGCTATTAGTGCTATTAAGTTAATTTGGGAAAGAATACCAACAAAATACAGTTATGTAATTTAATGAACTTTGATCTTCTTATAAAGCAAACAACTGAAACTCCTAAAATATTGAGATGTAGAGAAATACATAGCTTAAAAACAAGCAAGCTTTTTATATGAAATCACGCTAAACAACTTCCCTAAGTCTAAGCTCATAAAAGCTTATTTTATCTGCATATTTCCCTGATGTGCCTCATGTTGATCATAGAAAGCCTTGTCACAGTGCTGCAAATTCTACTGACCTTCATATGATAAATATGGGAAAAATGAAGAGGAATTTTAAATATATTAAGATTACATATAAGTAACTACTGGACTTGATCTAAAAAATTTACAAGCTCATAACAAACACAAAAATTACTGTTATCCACATTGGAGGACTGCAATATAATTTGAGTGATTTCAACAATAAAAGCCAAAAGGGATGATCTAGCTGGAAAATGGGCAAGTACAGCTTTATGGCACACCAGGTGAAAGACAAACATTGTAACTTTATCAGGTGAAACAAGCAACACCTAGCAGATTCTGACTTAAGAATATGCTCAAAACATCCAAACAATATAAAGGAGATAAAATCAACAGACTGCAGCACCAGTTTCAACTGGCAACAAAGGATTGAAGCATAAAGGAATCAAATCAGTATTTCCAAGAGAAATCAGTGGAAGGACCAAGTCAATCCATCCAGCAAGAGTAAGGGTTTGGTAATGTTTAGTAGCATGATCTCGTTTGAAAAGTATGTCTTGATGTGGATGAAAGAGATTGTATAGGTCACAGAGGATTGACTTGATAACTAGCAGTCAGAATATGTTATATGGTTTAAGTGAGGGGAGAGACTACATCTTATAAAAATAACTGACAAAATGCTGGAGAAGATATATTCCAGAGGGAATTGTAGGGAAGTCAGATGAGATGCTCTTAACACTAACAACATTAAGGAATTGAATGAGGTAAAAAAAAAAAAAAAAAATGATTTTTTTTTTTTCCTTTTAATTTTCAGATTTCATTCTTTGCTGAGCAAATTATTCTTCACAATAGTTCCAATTAACTGGAAATGACTTCTATTTATTTATTTATTTCCTTATTTTTTCAAAAGAACTGGCTCCAAAATAGAAAGAACTCATAAACACAAATTATCTGGCATATACATCATAATGGCAACAATACTCCACAGAATAAGTTTAAACAATCTTTAGTAAGAAGCTATTATCAAAGATATGAAACAAATAACAGAACTAGAGCATGATTTTGTCCATTGAATCATATTTACACTATAGCTAATAACATAAAATAAATCAAGGTTAGGAAATAAATGGTACCTTGTTTTGATCCATCTTATCTGTTGCTAAAATTCCTGCTTCTTCTTTCATAACATATGACTGGATAATTCTAATGTAATAGATTTAAAAGTTTAAAAATGTAAAAATCATTTACATTTATTTTTATTAAATCACTGAAAAGTAAACTGAATATTAAATAAGTGTACTCATTCCTAAATTCAAGTTAAAAGAATATATTCTTGTAAACTTTTCTAGGCTGCAAGATTCAAACATTTATAGCCAGAGAAACCCAAATAGAATACTACTAAAAATATTCACACAAATAGAAGACAATCTAAAACATAACCAAATTAACAAAATAAGTGTATTTTGTAACATAATTTTACAAAAAAATAATGTGTTAAAATAATTTAGATCATTTATAGTCTTATAGATATACAATATTATACTGATCATCCCCATGTTACAATTTTTAAACTAAAATTAAAATACTGAAATATAAGTAAAATAACATTGTATAAAAATTATTATTCTTGAAATTTTGCAATACTTTCATAATATAAATCTTGCTATTATTCAATATTACAAAATCCTTAATAATATTATTAATAATTTTATGTAAGTACTATTATTTCTCAAAATTAGCAAACTTATATGTACAATTATTTTATTATAAGACTTTTTTAGAATTTAAATATATAACTGTATATAAAACATATACCAAATGACCTGTCCAATACTTAACACCACTGGCTACTGTAACTCCTTAAGTAATATTTTTATTATACTAGCATTATATTATAAAAAATAACAAAATAATATAATAATATAAATAACAAAATAATATTTCAAGTATATTTTCTGTAATAATTAATATTAAAAAAAAATACCCTCAGCACCTACATACAGATTCAATTAAGAATCTCATAGGATTGTAATTGTAAATTTATAATAACTGACTAACTAAATAATAATAAGTATCTTTCTGTTATTAGGTTTGAATTAATTTTTTTTCTCCGATCTTAAGAGTAAATAAATAGATCTAATACTAATCTTATTTACAAAGACACAAACTCCCCAATAAATGTGATAAATTTATTGATTACTTCTATATTAATTTCTTGCACTCAATATTTAGAGAATATCTAGGACAGTCTCTCCTTTCAATGAATTAACCTTCACTAATTTGACATAGCAGGACAGTTTAGTGTGTTTTAAATTCTTATCCGCTTACCCAACCTAATAAGTCTGACAACAGTCGTGTTAAATACCTTATTTTTTATGACTTTGTATTTAATTATACAATTAATTAATCTGCAATAATTTTAAATTAACTTATTGTAAAAGTCATATTTTCTCAATTGAAACCAATTGGAAATTCAATATCAGTTTAACAAAACAAAAGTTATTGTGCTACATATCAATCAGTGTATAAAATTTCATTAATATCTACATTTAAATAATAGTAAGATTATAAAAAAGATAAAAACCTTTTCTTCTTCTTTAACTCGTCCAGAAGTTGACTAACATGTTCTTCAAGAAATTCTATTTTTTCATTTTTACGGGCATGGGCCCTTTGAAGTTTCACAATTCTTTCAATAAGAAGTTGCCTGTCAGGTTCAATGGTGGCTACATATGTTTGAGAATTGTCCTAAAAAGATATCGAAAATTGTCACTGCAGCAAAATATTTGATACAATAACACAATGAGAATGGATCATTTGAAATTAAATTTTTACTCATATAAAGAACTCCATGCAATTATGCAATGTTCTACTATTGGCTATTGATTGAACATACTTTTAATGCAGTTGGCAGTGTCTGAAAAACATCAATAGATGTATGTTGCTGAAAACATCTTTGCTATAGTAAAGGTTTGTAATCCTTAAAATATATTCTTATTGATTTTGCAAATAACAGAATAGCATTTTGATTTCCTATAACATTGCAAGATAAAAACCTTTAATAATTTCTTAGTTTGAAATCCTAGTAATCATTTAAATATAAAAAAATAATTGTATATTATTAATATTAGCGACTTTTAAATACTGGAATAGACAACTATATTCATGGCAATATAGTTTGCTTAATCATGCTTTCTTTTAGAATTTCTAAATTTTGTATGACTCCAAAATTTCCAGTAATCCATCATTGTATTTTTTATACAAGAAATAAATCACTGGATTATGGTCCATTTTACTATAAAAGTCTAATTTAATCTGACTTCTTATTACCTCCCTGATAACACTCCCAATGTGATTTAGTTGCCTGATTAAATTAGGACCCTCCATTTATATTCCTTTGCATATTTGAAAGTTGAGATTATATGGCGATTTATATGGTTAAGAGAGCAAATCTTACACAGAATTTTTATACACTATATCAGGAATAATTTTTTTATGTTGGGAAGACTTCTAGATTTCTTAAGGATTGAATATCAGATCATAAGGACTTTGTAAAAGAGGGGAAATCAATAAATTCAAGTCATTTTTTTCAAGGGCAAAATAAGTTCAAGTATTAAGGCACTTGACTATAGACTGAAGGAGTCAGGTTCAGTCACCTGAGATGGTTAGGGATTTTCTTTCTCCTCTCTTCTTAGGTTCTACGGTTCACTGTAAAATGGGTACTGATGTCTCTTTCAGGTTTTAAAGATAGTCAGACAATGGACTAACCATCTGACGTCAGCTTAATCCCATTCATCAGCAAATGCTAGAAGTTTTATTTCCTTACACTCTTTTGAGACACGTCAGCCTATTGTGGGATCCTTTAATTTTTAAACTAAGGTCTTTTCTTTTTCATTCTTGGAATTAAATAATGTTCCAAACTATGAAGATAATAATAATAACAGTGGCAAAAAAAAATAAAAAAAAATTACCTATTAAGTACTTAAGTATTTCTGTCAGTAAGGGGATTATCTTAAAATCAAGCAGATACATTGATTTTGTTATGTATAGGCATATGATCTCATTTGACAAAGGCAATTCTGAGACTGGCAAAGTATTTTTTTTTATATATATTTCATAATATTTTATATCTGAAGAGTACAAGAGAGCTATAAATGTTTTTAAAAATTAAAATATATAGTTAATATAAAATTTAATGTGTGCAAATGTATTAACACACCAATAAATGACATTATTTTAAAAAAGTGCGAAACTAGCTTGCACTTTTTAAATGTTATTCATTTCACAAGTCTATTTTTAGATGTTTGCCATGTTAAAGTATATAGGCTTAAATACGAGAACTTTTGTTACTTTTCCATAATATTAAGTCCATGAAATATAAATAAAAGTTATTATTATTATTATTGTGCAAAGGTTTATTTTGTTAGAAAACTTTCTGAATTGTTTTCTAACTATTATCTCTGGTCTAAGAAAATGCAATTTCTTCAAAATATCTTCTTGTACAGTATTTTGACAATTATTTCTTATCATCTTTGATCCTTGAGTAATTTATCTGAATTACTTTAAAAAGGTTATTTATTTCAGATTTTTAAAATATAAAGATCTGAAAGTGCAAACTCAAAAAAGAAAAAGTTGTATTTGATTTTATGGAATATATTCTATATGTTTAGGTCGCGGTGCTCGGCTTCCCTGCCACCCACACCCACCACATAATATATGTTTATGGCTTTTATTTTACAAAACAAAACCTAATGTTTGGTAAGAACTTAAATTCTTTCTGTACTTACCAATGTTTCAGTAACAGCTCTGTACTGAATAACTGGTGCAACTTGGGAAGATACATTGCTGCTGCTGCTGTTTAAGTTACTATTAGATGCTAACATATCTAAAGAATTACTAGAACTAGCCCGTGAAGCAATGCTTAAAGTTTCAGGATTGCCAGAGGCAGAATTTTCAGATGCTTCTAACTTTTTCTTTAGCTGCTGTAATTCACGAGTTAGTTCCTAAATAAAAAAGAAGGAAAAAAAGTAATAATAGCTTTTAATTCAAAAGGAAAAATAAAAAAAAAAATAATATAAACAAATTTATGGGGGTTGAATTATAATTTGAAATTATATTTGATTCTTGACTACTTAATATTATTGCCAAAGTTACAGGGACATCAGAAAACAGTATAAATAAAATACTTATTTTAAGTATTATCATATTATTATTCACAATATAAAGTTATTATTATGTAAAAGTTATCACCATCTTAGTTTTGAATTGTCATCAGCTAATAATTTGGAAAAACACTCAAGAAATACTTACATCACATGTAAGATATCATTATAAATATAAGACTTAATATACAATATAAATTTTTATTATTAATTTTACTTATTTTTGTTATTTGTTATTTAGACAAGCACTATTTTCTAATGTGAATAGCAAAGTGTAGGTTATAAAAAATACTATACCTTCACTGATGAAATATGTCTTCGTTTCATTACTCTGTTTTCATTTATTTCTTCATCCAATTTTACATTTAGGCTTTCAACTATTAAAAAAAAAAAATACATTATTAGGACTTTTATAATAATAAAACAATTAAAATTTGTTTTTCATGTTTAAAAATAGTAAAAATTCTTGAGAAGAGTTATTAAGATATGCTTAAAACTGGGAAAAGGTGAAGAAGAAGACTTAAAGTCTTCTGTTTTAAAATATTTGAACCTCTTGAAATACTGAGTAATAAGGGATATCTTAATATCTTATCTTAAGAAGCAGCTACTGCCATCTAATGGGAGAATAGAAGCTACAAATGTTAAGAAAAAAACTGACAACCTTATTTTTTTGATTATGTATGTGGGACCTATCCTTGTCTATTTATCAACAGTCAGTTTCAGAAAAAGATCAGGAGTGATATAACTTAACCAAATTAAATTACAAATAAAATACAATATCCGTTAGCCTGAAACATAATTCCACCTTTCTGTCAATATCGTTCTGCAAGCAAACGGTTTTGTATGATGTGATACTTTAATTTTATACTGATATGTAATGAAGAGTTTAAAGTTATTTTTTGTGGAAATTTTCAAACTAGTAAAAATCAATCATGCTATTGGTTATTAAGTTGTCGAAATACTTGACATCATGGCTGCCTCCACTAGCTTGCCCATGTCTCCTCAAATGTACTTTAAAGTTAATCATAAAGGTCAGTCTTTGCATGGTCCTGTGATTTGACTGGCGAGAAAAAAATTAAAATATGTGTAATTTAAACAGGATTAATTACAAAACAAAAACAAAAAACCTAAAAAACTTGAGAGGGAGAAAGGAAAAAAACAAAACAAAAAAGGCAGGTAAGGGAATCGATCCTGCGAACCTTAGCATGAAAGACAGATGCTTAGACCATCTCACCATCACAGAATATAGATTCCTGCACCTGACGTCACTCCCGATCTTTTTCTGAAACTGGCTGTAGTAATGTGTAGAATCCCTCTAAATAGGACATCCAAATTATTCTTAATCTTTCAAGCCTGTAAACTCTTTCTGAATCCAAAAGTATGGGAAAATGGACTTCAGGATGGACAGAGAGGTTACAAGATCTATTGGAAAGATGTTTCTGAGATAAAGGACATATCAAGCCGTAGCTCAGAACTATCACACTGCTAAAAAGGATTATAGAAGGTAAATTTTATTGCAATAAGACTATGTACAGTAGCAAGTGATAATTAAAGGACTATAGTTGGGATACATTCTCTCCTTCAAGCAATGTAAATGATAATAGATCAGGTCAGATGACCAACTAAATTCGTTTTCTTTGAGAAAAAAACAGACTTCAAAATTAAGCTTCTGTGCAATGAGGTTGCAGACAATGGCAACTGATATTGGAAAACTACAATATATATACCATAAAGGGATGAATGAAGACTTCAATGTGTACCTTTACAAACAATGAATTATTTATCTATCATGAAGTTATGTTTTTACAGAAAAAAAAACTCTAATCAAACGGAGGTAAAGAATTTTTTTGAGTACCTAATTTTGTTTTCTCTGCTAATTTTCGAGCCAACAGCTGTGTTTCCTGTTGTCGCAAACCTTTCTCCTCATTTAACTGTGAACTCTAAAAATAAAACATTTTAAGATAAATAAAATGAATTAGCAAACCTACAATATTACATTTTAGCATTTTTTAAATATTTATTTTAATTATTCAAGATCCAGAAACTTTCTGCAAGATTATACTGATATTCAAAACATCAGTTATTGTACAGTGGGTAACAGAACTCCAGTACAGAAATCGTAGTAGTAGTTTATCAAAAGGTGTGTTTAGAGGGCAAATTTCCCTAACACCCCTACGAAGCTTGTGTTTTGGAAATTGACCATCTTGCCCTAAATTTTTACCTTGATTTCCACAAAATGTTAATAATCTACGTTGTGATCATTCCATGTTAGAATAAATTAAATCTTCCACCTCTAAAACTTCTAGTCTAAATCAGAAACTGTAAGAGAACCAGACTTACCAGTTTAAAAATTTACTGAGAAAATGTTTTTAGAATAAATTTTGACATAAGAAACATATAATAGATATTTTGTAAAAACAGCCCGAGGTATTTGCTTAAACTTAAAAAACAGATTTAAATGACATAATTAATGAAAATTCAAAAAGCTTTTGTTTATTTATTTTAATAAATAGCAACTGCTTATTTATAATAAAATTAACTTACAATTTTTATATTATGCTTTTCAAGTTCTTCAGAACGTTTCAATAAAGAATTATGATCCAATGTCAGCAACTGATGCTAATATGGAGGGGAAAAAAGGTTTATTGTAATTACTAAGTTAATGTTTGGAAGAGATAAATGTGTAACTGAGTAGAGATCTTATCCAAGTTCCAAATTTCAAACTTTCTGCTCTTTAAAATCTGTCTTAATTTTGTAATTACTGTTTAATACTGAAAAGATTCTATCACTGCAAAATTCTATTGAACAAACTGAGAAATTTCACTTTCTTTTGTAAGACAAATACAGTAAACTCCCGATTATCCGTGGAGTTGGGTGGCGCGGCAACCACGGATAAGCGAATTCCGCGGATAATCCGAAATAGGACAAAAAAGGACGAAAATCAAGACAAAAATGCTTTTAACATGTTTTATTTACATTAAAATGGCAGTACATACATTATAAACAATTATTTTATTTTACTATATTTTCTTACTTTTTAACAAAAAATCAGTTAACTGCTTTTGTTTTTTCGTGTCGAAGCACGAAAACCCCCTACTTGGACGTCGCTAAATGTGCCTCTTTTATTGTTTACCTTATTCTAGATTTAAAAAATGTTTGTTGATTCCGTAATTTATTGTACAGTAAAAAAAAAA
>JAFIDM010002131.1:85184379-85233370 GCA_023159025.1 Thereuonema tuberculata | reverse complement strand
ATATATATATATATATATATATATATTTATAAATATCTATATTAAATATCAAAATTTATATTTTTTTTATTGAAGACAATTAAATCATTAGCTAAACTGAACACTTCAATAAAAATCAAAAGTAGCAATTCAATAAAACTGAGTAGTTATAATGTAAAAAAAAGATATCCCAATCAATTTAGAATCACAACTTACTTTTACTGTTAAGTTGTTAGTTTCTTCAATGGAAAGCTTATGCTTCTTCTTTAGAGCTTCTAATTCATGTCTAACCATCTGATATACCTAATAAAGAATGAAGTATCATGAAAAATACTATAATACATAAACGATATTTAACACAGCTCATGGTAGTGAAGAAATGAAAAAAAAAATAATAAAAAAAAAACAGTTTCTGAAAGACTGGCTCCTGAATTAGAAATTTGTCCTGTCCAACCGTAACCAACAATGAAGATGATTACCTCAGCAGAAGCCCATGAATACTTTCACATCCTATTTAGGCTTCAACCAAAGAGATATACAAAAAAAGAGGATCCTGGATGTTGTGTGATTTAATGCGAGAGCTTATACTATATTAAATAATCAGAAAAGATTTAACATGCCAAGTTTTTGTTAGCTTATATTATATCTCGAACTTTCATTTTTTACTTAACTGAAAATCTTATTCAACTAACTGTAACTTTGAAGTTATAGGTCAGAAAATGACAAGGAGACAATAGAAGGGTAGGCAACTTGTAACCTGTGGCCAACAGGAATGATAAGAGACTAAGCAGTGGATCTTAACATACTGAATTTTTGAAAAAGACATTAACTGGAATTATACAGCTGATGATGTAATGGATTGAGTTGTAATCAGTGAAAGAGTTCTTTGGAAAGCTAAAAGATGTGATTGAGAAAGTACTAAAGGTTAGGCTCAAAGAGAAGTTGTTTCATATATCTTTAAAATGTCAGAAGTTGTTAGATTAAAATGAATGAAGGATTATGCAAAAACAAACAAACAGGAAAACTGCTGTTCAAGGTGGCAATGGATAATGGCTACAGATACAGTCTCTTAAATGGTGAGATATAGATCTACTAAGTGGCTAAGTGAAGAGTAGACAGTGCAAGACCTGGAGATAATAGATTGTGGATTGACAGGCCAGATGGATGCAAAGGGAATAATGTGATACTGATAAGGAATGATCTATCAATGAAGTTGAGGAAATATGTAAGTCACAGATATTGGAGGAAGATAAGGAAACTCAAATGCCACATGTGATAGGATAAGCCCCAGAAAGTTTCAGGGCCAAGTGAAAATTGAGGATAGATAGCTTTAAAGACAATGCAAAAGAATCCAAACTTTAAGCAACTAATGCATAAAAATGATAAATGAAAGTGTTGTTTTTATGCAGGAAAGCTGTATTTGGTAAAAGAATGGTAGTAACTGAATATATATGTAAGTTAAATCTAGCCTCCCTCTAGTAGTCAACTGAAAGATATGGTCTAAACAATGTTTGATACCTTACAACTTGTATGTTGAAACGACATTTTAAAGGAACCTCACAGCTTCAGCGATATAAGTGATTATATTAGATGTAAGGATATCTCGGAGAAAAAGTGTCTATGATTTACAAATGCAGAAAAAGAACTTTTGAATTAAATCTTTTAAGGTCCTGTGTGGAATTCATCTGTTGAATTGTTTTTGAATTTTTGAGCTCCCTAGCAGAAAGGAAAAAAAATGGATATTCATGATACAGGACAACTAACATATGCAGTTGTACAAATGGTGCAAAATGTACCATTGTTAACAAATGTAAATGGCAAATATGTTGAAAGCAGTAATGATATGTCCTTTCATTTTTGTATCTCAGTTTGCATAGATATAATAGTGTTCATTTCTTTGATTTTATTTTATACTGGCGAGCAAAAAAATCGACTCAACATTCATATTTTCATTTGCTGTCTATTATTTCAGAAATTAAATTATTTTGAATGACAATGTATATATTATTTGAAAGCTTATAAAGTACACTTTCCAATGGTATCACAAGAAATCAGTATACAACAAAATTTTCTTTACTGTAAGACCTAGAACAGAAAAAAGGAAACATGTTAAAATGGAGCTATGAGATGGAAAAGGGTTACTTGAAAAGAAAAGCCAAAATACTATAAAAAGAAACAAAATTTATTCTAATCAGTATTTGGTGTTACCACCCCTAGCTCCTTCCATACAGTTTGTCATATAGTCTGTATTAATTTCTGTACCGTCTTGCGGAACCACACAAGAACCTACCCACTCTTCTACCATGGCTGCCTGGAGTTCAGTGATCGGTGCTAAGAGCAGGACTTTTGGATTGAATCCTTCTCTTCATCTTATCCCACATGTGCTTGATGGGATTTAAGTCCGCAGCTGTGCAGAAGCCAGTCCATGGTGGACACGTCGACATCATCCAGAAAGTGTCGGGCGCACCTCGCAACATGTGGTCTCGCATTGTTATGCATTAGCACTAAGTGCTAACTGACAAACTCTGCATTCAGGACCACATAATCACCTAAGATGTCTCTGATGTAGTCATCTGCCATCAAACCCCATTTGCAGCTACCACCAGTTATGATAACGAGGTTTTTTTTCACCTTGAAAAAAATCCTAGCCCACACCATGCAAGATCCGCTGCCATAGCTAACTTGTTCTGAGATACAACATTGTGCATAACGTTCTCCAGGCCTCCTGTATACTGGAGCTCTTCTGCCGCTGTTGTGCAAGCACATTCTCCTTTCAATGGAAAACAACACTGCTCTAAAATCTAATCAATGTGATCAGGAGCAAATTGACGATGTGCTTGTCGATGGGCTGCCATCAAGAGGGGCCCAGTAGCAGGCCTCTTTGGTGTCAGGTAGCCATTCTTCAACAGTCTTCTAACTGTCCACTCACTGACATCCACTCCCACTCCCGTGCTTGTTGGATATTAATTCTGGTAAGGTGGCGATTTCGGAGGTAAGTTAAGACAATGAAGCAATCGTCTCTCTATGATGTGGACCATGGTCTGTCTGAACTTGGTCTCCGATTAACGGAACCAACTACCCGATATCTCCGTTATAGTCGCGATATGGCAGACTGGTTCATGTTGAACTGCCAAGTGACAGGGCACTGGGTGTGCTCCTCTTCCAACAAAGCAACAACTCAAGCTTTTTCTTCAGGCTAGGTGTCCATTTTATGAGTGAATAATGCAACTTAATTAAAGGAGATGTGTGCCTATCAATTTCTGAAACGTGACTGACGAGTAATTTTTAGAACACTTTAATAGGCAGTGAATTCATGCACATCATACATGACATTGCAAGCATTTGACAGAGTTGTTGAGAATAGGTGTGATATCATGTTGCAGTATAGTTGGATATTTTATCGTACCATTTACAATCTTATTTTTTACGATTTCAGATGATGTATAGTTGGATATTTTATCGTACCATTTACAATCTTATTTTTTACGATTTCAGATGATGTATAGTTGTCTGCTATACATATTATTCCTCTCTGATACAAATGACAGCAAATGCAAATACTACCGTTGAGACGATTTTTTTGCTCGCCAGTATATTTAAAAAAAAAAAAAAGCCCTTTCTTTCTGAATTACCATAATTATAAAAATGTATATTTTTTGAATTATATTTAAAAAGAGCTTTTCTTGACAGAAGACTGGACAAAAGAATAAAAAACATGTAAATAAATAATGATACTTATTTTTAATAATACCTCTTCTTGATCTGATTTTTCCTGTCTTTCCAATTCCAGTTCAGTTTCCTTTTCTTTCAATTGTAAATCCAGAGAATTGGATTTAATTTCTTCTGATTCTTGGTAAGTTTTTATCATTTCCTGACAGTCACGTCGTATTTGTTCAGCCTCCTCTCTTGTCTGCTTAAGTTTCTTTTCTAAATGTTCCAATTTACTTTGAGTTTCCTAAAATTAAAAATAAATAATATACATTCTACTCCACAAAAATTTCATTTGACAAGTCACAGCTAATTATTAATAATAATAATAATAATAAAAAAAATCAGTTTTTGAATGTGTTTTTGTTTGCCTGTAAAATCATCTTTTATTTCATTTAAAACAAGCCTGAACAATTAGAATGAAAACAGGCTGCACTGATCAAAAGAAAGCAGCTCCTTGCTGCATAGATGGATTTTTTTTTTTTTTTAAATTATGATGAACAAAGAAATTTTCTAGATTTCCTAGTTACCTTCAAACTTAATGAAAGGTGAGCTACTGATTTCTTTTTTTGGCAACAAGTTTGTTGGATTTAGGAGAGATGTATGAAGTTGATGTTCTGAAAATTTTGTTGCTTACTCTTATCTTTACAATGGAGAAAACATGTTCTTCAGCAAAAATGCTGAACATTTTCATTGAAGGTGTTTTTTTTTATTTCATTTCTTACTAGATTCAGGCATCCATGTTTCTTTTTCTATCTCATATTTGTGTCCAACCTCTCCATATTACACAATATTGCGAAATGCCTAATTGGCTTTTCTTTTTCAAGCTTCACCACTAAAATAAATAACTAACAAGACAGGCTTAATCTAAATAAATATCAATCATGAATTTCTAACAATATTTTTGTAAAAAGAAGGCAGATTAAGCCTTCGATGTGTCTTGTTATTTACTTATTTTCAGTGGTGGAGCTTGAAAAAGAAAAGCCTATTAGGCATTTCGAAATATTGTTATATGGAGAGGTTGGATATGATAAAAAGAAGTTTTATAAGTTAATCATAATTGTGAGTTTATTTCAAATTTTCTTGCAAGACAGACTTATCCTTATTTAAAAATAAACACTGACTACAAGATTTCTTTCTCAACATTCAATTAACTGCAATTTCATTAATATTATTATTTTCAAAAATTATTATATGTCAGACAGTTAGCTATATCGAGCCATACGCCGAGCACGCTTGCTTTAAACAAAGAATCATGTTCAAATTGTGATGATTTTTATAGCTGTATTTTATTTATTCTATTTTATCTTATATATTTTTTTTACTGTTCTGATCGATCATTATTTAATCTATTGTACATTTTAAATTTTTCTGTTAACTGTCAATTCTGTTTGTTTATTGTTAAATTCTATCCGTTGGTGTGCTCCCATAATTCCCTTTAATCCAAATACTTCAGTTAAAATCAGTTATAAATCACATGTCTTAAATCCCCCAATGAATTGTTAAAGCACAACAACCAATCACAATCACTGTACATAAGACTATTTAAACCTTTGATTTTGCCTTTAATAGACAGATGAGTTCAGATCCAGCTAAGGCTCAGTCTACCTTCCTTTATGAATCAGTGACCAGAATTAATTCACCACAATATCCTCTAATGAGAGTGGGGGATAGGATAGGGATGAAATAGAAGTACTTGTTAAGAATGGAATTAAAAACCTGTCAAATTCAAGATTTTTTAAATTATATAGGGAGAAGAATTTTATGTTTTTTATCAGTTTTCTCTGTCTAGAGGTATCTTATCTTAATCGTTCAAGATAGATGTAACTTTCTGTATTCAGTGAATGTCCTTTTACTTTCTACTCTGTATCACCCAATATTCAAAATTACGATTAGAGGTTTGTTTCTTTGTTTGTTTTTAATAACTTTTATATTATTTACTCATTTTGAATATGTATAAAAAGCAAGAGACCAAAGGCAGCACCTGAATAAATTGAAATTGCCTCTCTTGTTCGATTATAGGGAAGAAATTGGAACGGCCGTTTCGTAGGAAAAGGTTTTTGATAGTGCTGAGTTGGCACCCCAATTAATTTCTTGCATTTCTTGCTTTTGAGAGGTCACTGGCAGATGTGACGTTGACCCTTACTTATGATCTTGCCTCTCTGGTTTTTTTATCGGGGAAGGCGGGGTTGGGCTGAAGAGTCCGATGAAGGACGAAAAAGTTCCCAACTTCTTCCCTATAATTGAACAATTTCAATTTATTCAGGTGCTGCCTTTGATTTCTTGCTTTTTAAGCATTTTTCACAGCACGTAAAATGTTTTGATGAATATGTATCTTTATCGAATCTGATCAATGATGTGATCCCAATCTTTTTCGCTATGAATATTTAAGAATTCGACGTTGACATTTTATTAAAGAAATAAATCTCTCAAATTTTCTATCTTACAACTATTAGATTAATCGGAAATAGATACCTTGTGTGCTTCTATTTCGGTTTTCAATTTGTTTTGACCCCATTTGATTTTAATGTCTCTGGAATTAAGTTCTTCTTTGAGTTTTTCTATTTCTCTGACAGCTATGTTGAGTTCAGAACACTACAAATAGAAGGAAAAAAAAATATATTTCATCATAGGTTTGCTAATTACTTTAATGCCAATCATTTTAGTTGACATTATGCAATATCACTAATTCTGAAAGAAAAATAAAGTGAAGTGAACTTAATTACAATATCTCTTCACTGAAAAAATAACTTCTTAAAACAAAGCAATGGAAGATTAGGAAAAGAATAAAATTAAAAACTAAATAACTTTTTTTAATTTAGTTTGTTTATTTTTTAATCTTACACAAATGACAATAATACATATACAGTATGAATACTGAAAAATATAGTATAAGGGAACTGGAAAAAGTTATTATGCAACTGGAAAAAAAAAAATCGAAGAATTAAGAAAGAACAATTGAAAAATTGTTATTTAATACAAGTATTTTTGAAATTTTAGGAACTATTAGGATTATTCCTTACCTTCATGTCTAGATTCTGACATACTCTTGTCCTCTCGTTGCTCAGTCCTCTAATTTTACTATACAAAGCATCTCTTTCTCTTGTTAATTCCTTAATTTTTCTTTCAAGATCATCTCGAACCTTTTTAAGTGTAAGAACTTCTTTCTCACTCTGGGCATATTTGATGACCATTGTTTCCTTGTCTTTATTAGCATTTTCATACATTTTATTAACCTTAAAAAATCCAAATTAATTATTAGGTAAAGCAAGAATTTTGAAGAAAATAGGGATAAAATTATTGATTATATTAAAAAAAAAAAATCAAGAAGATCTTAGTATACATGGTAAATTTTACACAGGTGAAGGGTCAAATACAAATCCTAGAAGTAAGTAATGAAGAAGAAAGATAAAGGAAGGGGACAAGACATCTAATTTTATCACACAAGGAGATCAAAGAAATGAGGAAGATGCAAGGGATTCCCCTGGAAAGTTCAGTCTACAAGATGAAAAAAATCTGATGTGAGTATTAAGAAATAGGTCATTATGCCAGTTGAATGAAAATAACTAATGAAAAAGCGCTTACAGTAAAGATTCAATACCAATGAATGATTTGTCTGAGATATGAAAACATTTCAGATCTCTTCTGAAGAATTGATACACAAATGAATTACTGGTGATAAAAAGAATAAAATTTACACTGGCAATGATGGATTGAAATATAACAAGAAACATAATTAGAAATATAACAATTTATATATTTATTATTTTTTAATTTAAAATGGAGATGTCTGAAAAGGAAAGAAGTCTAGCAAGATCAATGCATTCGATACATCAGATACGCCTTAACAAAGGGAGAAGGATGACATCCTATAGACAAAAGACATGTAAATATAAAAAGTGGTAGTGAGATTATATAAACATAAAGAGCAGATGAATGTAGAGATGTCACAGATCTGAATGTGCAAATCTGAGGAATGATGCTGCAACAAATGTGTTTTGACAACATGGGTTTAAAAAAACAAAAACGAATATCACTGTCACACATCTTCTACAGTAAGTGTATTTCCCAAAGATCAACCACCTTGAGATTTGTAAATAGTATTTGTTAATAATATTTTAATAATAAAGTTTGATATTCTGCCATCCGAAGTTAAGGTTAGTTTTAGCTGAAAAGCCCAAAATTTACAGAAGTTATCCAAATCACACTTTTGTGGTCCCTGTCCCACTTCTGAGCTCTGCCTCCTAAAAACTTGTGAACATATTTCAACTTTGTTGTTACATATTTTTATTTATACCAATGCCCTAAAAGCTGTACAAAGTTTGTGGCAAAAGCTTTAAAAACAACGTCAGGATAAAGGTTTGAAGATAGGAAAAATGTCAAAATGTTGAAATTACTATTGGCTGCCATTTTGGAACAGTTGATCCGATTTGACTGAAATACAATTCCAGCCGAGTCCTTAAGGGTATCAAGCCCTCATAAAAGCTTTAGCTCAAAAGCACAAAATTTACAACAGTTATCCATGTCACAACTTTGAGTCATGTCCCACTTCTTAGGCCCACCACCTAAAAACCTTGAATAGATTTCGAATTTTTTGCTTATTTGTAGTTCAACAAATGCCCTAAAAGCTCTGAAACGTTTGTGGCAAAAACTCTAAAACAACATGACCATAAGATTTTGAAAATAGGAAAAATCATCAAAAAGTAGAAATAATATACAGTGCAGCACCGCTTATACGTTTCTCGTTTATACGTTTTTATCATTTATACGTTTTTTTCAAGAACTCAAAAAGAGAGAAAATGCGCATTTCAATCTCAGATTTCCACCTGCTGTTTGTCCAGTCTTAGAAAAGGCACGCAGTCTTAGGAAATTGCACTGAAAAACCTCTGCCAAGTTTTCAATAAGCTTTGGCGGGTTTTAACACCATGCAAGAATACCTCATTAGCAGTGATTTAAATGTAGGGATGAACGGGACCCGATATTTCGGGAAATTTTCAGGAAAATTATAATCCCGTTTATCGGGCGGGATTTGCTTTACTCCGGGATTTCTTCGGGACGGGATTTCGCGATTTATTTAAATTCAAAAAAAGGCTTAATAATGCTGGGATTATTAATCCTGGCAACTGAAGACTACAATAAATCATTGAGAAATACTCTGGACTATTTATTTTCCTTCTACCTCCCAATATTACATTAACAATAAGTGTTTTCGTCATAGCGTTAGCGATCAACCGGCGAAACCAATAAACAACAGACGACGGCCTTCGGGATTTCGACTAGCGACAGACATAAAAATGTTTTTGTTTGTTATAATTATAGTCATCCATATCAAGTTTCAAAACCCTAACAACTATTTTCCATTTACTGAAGGAAGGACAATCCCGTCCCGATCCTGTCCCGATTTTCAGGAGGGAAAAAAAAAATCCCGCCCCGTCCCGTCCCGACCAAAAATCCAATCCCGTCCATCCCTATTTAAATGATAAAGTTAAGTTGGCACGTTTAATTATGCACAAATAACTTTTTTTCTGTGCATTCCAAAGAAGCCCTACAACCTAAAATAACAGAATATTTTGGAAATGCTGATATATTTTATACATACCTCTTGTATTTCATTTTCATGTAATATTTTAATTTATCTCTGACTTTTTATTGTTGGTTATTACGAAATTGTTCGTAACTTTTGTGAATTTCATTTATACGTTTTTTTTTCTCGGTCCCTTGAAAAACATATAAACGGTGCTCCACTGTATAAATATATACACTCATGTTTGTGAAAAATGCAACACCTTGAAGGAAACATGCAAAAGAAAACTTACAGGAAATGTGAAGCAGGATATGATATGCAAATGATTAAAATTTGGGAATGATTGTGCATGTCTAGACTCAGCAGCGCCTTCTGAACTGTCATCTAAGAGCATGTAAGTAGAGGACTGTTGAGGATCCTTGAGTGTTGAACACAATGTTGGAACACTACAACAGATCTGACATTGTCTGGTTCCACTGTTCAATGCTGCACAGAGGACTGCGTGCATGCATTCCTTTGCAGAGGATTCCCTTGGGCCTGAATCATCGATGTCTCAGCCAACAATGGGCTACGACCACCCACTGGCATGCAGATTGGCACCATGTCATGTTTTCGGATGAGTCCCGCTTCGACATGGATTACAATGATGGCCGCATACATATTAGACGATATCAAGAAGAGTGCCATCTTTCGGGCTGTGATATCCAGTGTTGTACTGCACAAATGATAAATGGGATGGTTTGGGGAGCAGTAGGGTATTATAGGTGATCTCGGTCGATACGAATTGTGGGTACTCTCAACAGCAAAAGCTACATCAAGAAGCTGTGGAGGATGAAGTCATACCTTTCCTTCAGCACACTCCTGGAGCCATATTCCAACAAGACAATGCCCGACCACATGTTGCCAGAAATGTCTAGGCCATGTTTGAAGCAAGGCAGATACCTCTTCTTCCCTGTACGTTCGTCTGATATGTCATCTATTGAACATGTCTGGTATATGGTCACTTGGTATATGGTCAAATAGAAGCAGCCTGGCAGGCGATATCTCAGGAACACATCCAAGGCCTGTTTGATTCGATGCCACGGTATATAGCAGCTCTTGGAGGCTTTACAACATACTGATTTTTTGCAAATACTGTTGTTGCATTGGTCTGAAACTTTGTTTGTTTGTATCACTATTAGTAATGTGTGTAATAAATTTCCTTCCAATCTGATGGTTCCATCATGGTGTTGCAATTTTCACAAACATGAATGTATATCGTGGGAAGAAGAATTTGAATGGCATGTGTATTCGTGATCTGTGACCCCTGATTAGCGTTTATCATAAGGTCCCAGGGTGATCTGTTCAGGTAGGGGAGAATGCAATAGTGTATTTTCCTTTTGAAAATACACAAAAACATGTTTGATGTGACAACATGAAAGTCAAATCATGTGGCCTAATTCTAGCTAAGTAGGAAAGATGAATACTAAAATGTTTGTGAGATGTTTTAAAGATGGTAAACACAAGAAGTTCTTATTCTTCCTTAAAAGTTGGGAAGATAAGAGCTGCAATTGCAATCTATGTAGAATATTAAGTCAAAGGATGAGAGACTGTTGTGATCTCCTGGAATTGAGATAGTCACATGATCACTTTTGCATGTGAAAGTTATATGGTTAATTTGTGAAAGATACCAATGATGACTAGATTTGTTAGGTCTAAAAGATGAACAAGGGAGACAATCAAATACAGTTTCAAACAGACTGAAAAGATCTATGGAGAATATATATAAATACATACGTAAAGCTCGACAACAGATCACAGACAGAACATCTGCACTTGGAAATGATCAAATGAGATGAAAAAAAAAAAATCAGCTTGAAAAAAGTTATCTGGAGAAGGTTATAATTCAGTTGCCAATCCAACTTGTCTTCCAACTACGAGTGTCTCAAAATTGAGATGCCTTGGCAATTCCAATGATAGGCTGTGTTAAGCTACTGACAATGATATTAATGAATTATATTATAACATATATTAATAGAAATGCAGCATCTGAATAGGATAGATACAATGGAATGAAATGTAAGCCATCCCTATGTTAAAAGCCTATGCAACTGATTCAGTGTAAATTTGAAGTAAGATGATTCAAAGTAACAGTGACAACAGAGACATCAGCCCAAAATTTCAGAAAAGACAAGATTCACAGAATCAAGACTCCACATTAAAATAATAAAGAAAAACGAGCTTAAATAGTTTTACAACTAAATCACTATCTTGAAGTAAATGTAGTGTTTTGCTAATCTTAACAAAAAACTGAACTGAAGCTATGGTTAGAAAAGAATAAACGTTGCATTATTAAGTGATAGTATGTGAGACTGGGATCAACTAGAAAACTGCTGGCAATAAATGGGAAATAACTAACAATTAGGAGTTCGTCACCTTTTTATGTAATTGAAGATGAGTCAAATATAGCAGAATCTCTCAAGGTGGGTATTAAAATTCTGATTAACACAAAAAGTTAAGGTTCAAATGATTGTAATAATGTTCTATTCCAATTTACTATATTATTAAAATGTCTTTTAAGTAATTAAAGCAATTTTCATAAGGCAAACAGTAAAACTAAAGTTTCTTAATATAAAATATATTATATATATATATATATTATGAGCATTTATTACCATTAATGCAAAATCTTTAGTAATTATTTTCTTGTATCTTATTTTCAACTCTGTAATAGGCTTGGAGATGGCAAATGAGTTAGTTTTAAATAAGAAAAGTGCTCATAAGAAAAGAATATGCATTATTTAGTCTTATCACATTACCGTAAAAAGTAGATCCGTGAGCAACATCAATAAGATAAGACTTTAAAAGGTATAATTTAAAACAGTGTACCTTCTCTAATTTTCCTTCCAATTCCAATTTTAATTGAGCAACTGTCTTTTTGGCTACTTCATCATGTGTTAACAACTTTTCCTGATGCGATTCAACTTCTCTCTGAAGCTGAGTAATTGTCTTCTCCAAAGCTTCCATCTGTACTTCGTATATTTCAGCTGTTGTGGTAGGGTTTTTCTCACAGGACTCTCTCAGTAATTTCTGATTTTCAGATTGAAGCCTGTGTATAGAAGTAAAGAAAATATCAAGTTAATATTCAAAGATTTCTTTCAGCTTTGCTTGAGACATTTATCTCAATCCTAGTTATGCCTACAGATAAAAGCATATTAATATTTATTTCAGAAGCTCATGCTTAATTGAATTTTTCTTGTTAACAGTTTCTGTAAAATCTAAAGCAGCCCTAAAAAAACCTCAAAGTATTTCAATGATGTGAGGCTGAAGCTTTTATTTCCTCCTTTTATGATTTTTATTTATTTATTGTTTCATTTCTCTTTATAATTTCCGTAGATAGATACAGGCCATATATTATCATTTTATGTGAAAGATTTTCCAAAATTATGTCTGTGGGAATAGTTAGGACATTCTTAACTGACAACAAAATATTATATAAATCTGAAGATATTCCTTGAGCTCTTTTTTTTTAAAAAAAAAAGTGTTGCATATACCAACTTTTTTACTTCAAGTCTTTATTTATCATCACTTTCTTCAATATTCTCAACTGACTTTATTTCCTTTGATTATATATACCATGATAGAGACAAATATTTTCTGCCTCTAGCACAGCTAATCACAGTAAGTTTATATTGTTTATTGTAGCACTGATAAAGTCTGTCCTGTGAAGATTTAGGGAACAGAGATTTGAAAATATATAGTTGAGCAAATGCATAATAGTAAATAAATAAATAATAAATGCACTTGCTCAAAAATATTTATTAAAATACTTTAATAGTAATAATAAAGAAAAGAGTTACTGGAGGTTAAACAATGCAACAGAATGCAATGAGTGTAAAAATCTCTCATAAATCCCAGCCTAGGATTCTTATGGACAAGCTTGTTGATTATTATTATGTTTGTAGCAGCAGTTATGGTTTCTGTTATATTTCATGGAAGAAGAAAATAAATGTTCTCTTCATAACCTAGGAATTAAAGTAAATGAAAACCAATAAGCACAGTATTAAAGTTCTCTTCTTAAAATACTTTTTTTTTAATGTTCCAAAGGTAATTATAGGCAAGATTGAATTTCTTTATCAATACTTAAATTTACTTTACAAAGATCACACAAATATGCTGAGACAATGGATGGTTACAATATAATTTTGTGTCTCAACCCATTAGGTTCTATATAGGTCCTTTTTTGAGGGATTTCCTCACTCCGGGATGAGATATTATCTCAATATTTCGGCCCTGTGCCTCGGGCCTTCTTTGGGAGATGTATAAATATCAATTAGATCAAGGTGAGCGCAAAACTAACAACTTCCGTTGTTAGTTTCTTGGAGAAGTTTATTCCGAGCAACTGATGGCCGCACTGCGAGATGGAGAAGGGGTGGAGGGGACAGCAAAAAAAGAAGAGATGTAATTGATATTTATACATCTCCCGACGAAGGCCCAACGCACCGGGCCGAAATATAGAGATAATATCTCATCCCGAAGTGAGAAATCCCTTAAAAAAGGACCTATATAGTATCATGTCTCACTCCTCCTTCAGGACCCATTAGGTTATTTAGCTCTAAAGAAAAAGTACTTCATAAAATGTGTATCAATGCTAGTATTAAACTGAAGAATGCTACCATCATTGTAAGTTGCATGAGGGCATTGTGATTAATAATTTAATAACACTGATGCCTGCAAATATTCTTTCTGAAAGAGTTTGCTAGTTTAATGCAAAATATTCTTGTTTTAGTATTTGAATGGAAACTGATTCAGATCCCTCCTCTAAATTCCTAGTTTCAGTCCAACTAGAAATATTTACCTATCTATCAACAGAAACACAAAATATATATTACGATTTTCAAGAAACCTGGCAATTAGAACTGGCAGGACAACTTCTTACAAAATCATTCACAGATGTAACAACTAATGCCAGCCAATGATGAAATACTTTTATTTATTCTATTTTATCACTAAATTATAAATTTAATTATAGTGACAAATCAAGATATAGTTTTGTCAAAATGTAAATTATGTCAAATTAATATACAGCCTAAGTAAATTAAAATTTTTGTTTACATCATAAAAAGTAATGTCAGCAATCTTTCAAGTTCTAGAGATGTCTTATATTTAAGAGTGTATTATATATAAAATTCTAAATCAAAACTTTGATTAGTAAGCCAACAATAACTTAATAATATTCAGTAAAGTCAGTGGCGTACCTAGAACTGTTGCCGCCCGGGGCGGTCTCCAGTTTGCCGCCCTTTCTAAGTCAATGAAATGGTGGTTTTTATAAATTAATAAATATCAATAAGGGTCAATCCATATCAAGTGGTCCAAAAAAAAATTATTGGTTGCCTGACCACTTTCAAAAACAATTATTTTTTGTGTGTTGTTACCCTATGTTTGGACAGTTCAAAACCAACAATATTAAATTTTTATACAAAGTGGTTTCAACATGGCGGCCTTTTTTGTACTGCGGCGCATGCCATTTTTACCCTTTTTAATATCTCAGATATGGTTCCTAGAACCATAAAATAAAAAATGTGAGCGTAAATACATTACAGGCTATAATTCTGATCCTGTACATTTTTCTTATAAAATGATTTCTTCTTAATAAATTTTGAGCTCAAAATTTCTCATTGCCATTGCAAAAAATCTCATTTTCAAGAATTTTTTTTGGAGCAGCTTGTTTAAGGGTTCAATTTTTTTTGGGAAGTACCTGTGTACCAGTAGTATTTGTAAAAAAATTTGGAGATTTGAGACTCAAGGGCTTTTTTTTTTCAGGAGGATCATTAATAAGCATTTTTTGTAAATTTACCCAACTTAAAGCATGAATATTTCTGGTGGGCAGTTGTTTAAAATTTTGAAATTTCCACATATTAAGGTACTATATAAGAGCTAACTTGAATTAAAATTCTGACTTTGAGATTCAACTGGTATAGAAAATATGGCATTGTGAAAAACCCATGAAAAATGCATGAATATGATATTTGTGAAGTGACATTAATTTTTATTTATTTTTGTTTTTTTGATTTTTGCATGACAGCATACTATAGACTCTCATAATATAATATTAAAATGTATTACTACACACAAAATATAATCTTAAGTTGGTCGGGAAATTTTTTCTTTTGTCTCAATTACAATTATTTATGGGTCAGTCCATATGAAGTTGTCCAGCACTGGTGGATTGACAATTTTGAAAAACAATTATTTTTTGTGTGCTGTTACCCCTATGTTTGGACAGTTCAAAACCAACAATATTAAATTTTTTTACAAAGTAGTTTCAACATGGCGGCCAATTTTGTACTGCGGCGCATGCCATTTTTATCCTTTTTAAGCGTTTGCAGTAACTTTAATATCTCAGTTTGGTACACCCTAGCACCATTAATAAAAACTCTGACCTTAAGCACATTACAGGCTACAATTTTGATCCTGTTCACTTTTCTCTTAAAATGATTTCTTCTTAATAAATTTTGAGCTCAAAATTTCTTATTGCCATTGCAAAAAATCTCATTTTCAAGAATTTTTTTTGGAGGCAAGGCAGCCTGTTTAAGGGTTCAAATTTTTTGGGGAGTACATGTATATCAGTAGTATTTGTAAAAAATTTGGAGATTTGAGACTCAAGGGCTTTTTTTTTTCAGGAGGATCGTTAATAAGCATTTTTTGTAAGTTTACCCAATTTAAGACATGAATATTTCTGGTGGGCAGTTGTTTAACATATTAAGGTACTATATAAGAGCTAACTTGAATTAAAATTCTGACTTTGAGATTCAACTCGTACAGAAAATATGGCATTGTGAAAACCCATGAAAAATGCACGAATATGCTATTTCTGAAGTGACATTAATTTTTTTTTAATTTTTATATGACAGAATACTATAGACTCTCATAATATAATATTAAAATGTATTACTACACACAAAATATAATCTTAAGTTGGTCTGGAAATTTTTTCTGGATTTGAAGTTAGGAGATTTGTGCATGTCTCTGATTTGTCAGCTTTTTGCTAAACTTTGTCAATCTGTCAGATGTTCTCATGCATGAAGATTGCTTTACATTTCAATACTTGTGTAATGTAGTTTTTCTTATTTAAACATGATCCAGTCACAAGTGAATTAAATGACACAAGCCATTTTGATGACAAGTATCACGAGTTGCTTATTTCTAGAGCTTCTTCTGAAGTCAGATGCATTTCTAAGTACCATGAAATCAAGTATCTTGTGAAGTATCTTGGTTCCATTTACATTATTTGTGATTTCTTGTTCTATGGACAATATTGCAAGATTTGTAGTATTAAATCACTCATTATGGAACGAAGATAATTTTTTATCAACTTCAATTTGAAGAAGCTCCTTTCGCAACTAGCGACATTGATAGCAATTGTTAAAAAAATTCTTAGCAAAATTACAATGTTGGGGTACAGAATTTCGCAATCTATACTGTTGAATAAATTTTAGTAGATCAAGAGGGCATCCCCCCCCCCGTTTTTCCAACGTTTTGCCTCTTCTTGTAGTGCAGGTACAGCCATAAAAACCTGGATCCTTTTTCTTTCAATATGGAACTGTTCTTTAGATCAATGTCAATAAAGTCATTTATTTGACATTCAAATTCTTCATTTAGTAGGTTACACGGTATTATACACGAATAATTTCTTGCAAGGACATGCAACTGCTCAAAGCGTTCCTTTATTTTCTTTATAATTCTATCCATAGATAAAAACATTTCTCTTCGTACTTCTTTTGTTCCAAGGATAGCCCCACGTCTCGTGAATTTTCCCCACTCATATTTTTTCTCCTTCTAACTCGACGTTCAGTCGATATCTCCAATTCTTCACAAATTGTTTTGGCTGCTATAACATCGTTTTGTATTAGCGCATCTCTTTGTTCCATGAAATGGGTTTGCAAAGAATTTACTTTTATATGGCATTGATGAACATTATTAACCCTTTTATTTGCAAGTTTTTTTGCGCGTCATTAACTTCCAAAAGAACGGGTTTCCATAAATTGAGATAACAGAAAAGAAAAAGATTGCATTGAATTAAGTAATATTCCAGCATTTGATCTCATTTTACTATTTTCTTCTTCAGATGTCAATTTTTCCAAGGCGCTTAAAATGTAAAATGTTAACTACACTATTCATTTCTAAAGCTAATGACGCTGGGAGATAAAGGGTTAATGGAGAAATTTGAATATTTTCCTATTCTTGTCGTAATCTTAATAATTTTCAGTAAAATAGATGAATTTAAATTATTTAAACATTTTAAATACGAATACGTACATTTTATTATTATGATTTAATTTTTTTACTCTTTATAATTCTGTGCGTTGAGCATTAGATTTTTAAATTGAGTATTCAGCACGTTAAATTAATACAATATATTTAAACATTTCTTCAATTGGATAAGCGTAATATGAGGAAAAATATTCGAAATCATATAGTAATTCATAATTCGTAGAAATCGAATAGTAAACTTATGAAATGAACAAGTTGTTTTTTACAACTAAAACGAAATATAAAAAATGCCGCCCCAAGATATATGCCGCCCGGTGCGGACCGCACCCACCGCACCCCCCTAGGTACGCCACTGAGTAAAGTATTAATGATTCTTTACAAAAATCACCATTATTCAATATATTTTTGAAAGATTCAATGTTATATTGCATATCCAATTTTATATATTAATGAATTATTTAAAGGCCTGTTACCATGTGACCACATTCTGATGATGATGCTTTTTCAGAGTTGAAAGCCACTCAATGTTTTTTAAATGTGTTTGATGTAAAGATATCCTTTTAAACCAAATTTGTATAACTGTTGTAATGTAAAGTTATTTAGTAACTTTCTCTGACATTTAAATGATATACTGTATTTTACGGACTATAAGACGCACTTTTTTTTTCGAAAAATTGCCTCTAAAATTCAGGTGTGTCTAATACTCGAATGTATTTTAATGTTATTTTTTAAAAAAATTGCTTAAAAATTAAGGTGCGTCTTATAGTCCATAAAATACGGTATATATATATAGTTTCTTTAATTACTTATTTGAATTTATTTGCTTCACTGTAAATTATATGATCTAAATTATATGAAGAGCAGCTCTTTCAAACAAGACAGTTTTACCAAATTATCTATTAATTTCATCATCAGTGCAAATATATATAAAAGAAAGCTACCGGTACTGATATCAAGGAAAAAAAAAATACCTTTTTCAATAAAAAATAAAAATAAAAATGAAACTTAATGTTAATGTTATAATTGAATTCAAAGTATTACCTTGTAATTTCTTCAGCCTGATATTTACATTTCTGCTGGAGAGAGATCATTTCAGACTGCAATTTTTGATGAATTGGATGCAGTTTTAAAATGGCACATTCTGTCAATCCATTTGGTAACGTGTTGTTTAGATCACTGCCTGAAGTGGAGACTTCATGTTCTTCAAGTAATACATCATCATCGTTCCTCACTTCTACAGCTATATCAGCATCGGTCAGATCCTCCTGTAGCTTACGCACATTATCACAATTCTTAAAAAACTTCTGCGATGCACTGCTGGCAACGGAATCAAATCTATACAAATTTTTCATAATATCAGGCAACTTATTTTTTGATAGTAACTCTTTTTCAGACTGATTTACAGTATCATCTAATTTACACTCTGAAGTTACATTTTCAAATACACTAGAATTGTTTGAAGTAAAACTGCTTACATTCAAAATTGTTTCTGATTCAGAACAAGTCACATCTTGTTGTTTTTCATATTCTGATAACGGGAAGCTGTACATTTTGGTATTTGATGGAAGTGTATTGGCACTTTGAGAAGCTAAGCTTACAATTGTTGATTCTTCTGGCATATCATTTGACTGTGGTTCAAGTTTTTTATTACTTTCACTTTTTTCTTCATTCTTTGGAATGGGTTTTGATGAAATTTGAACCTCAACACATTCACAATCAATTGTTGCAGCAAATCCACTGTCATTTTCAGATGCCTGATTTAATGCTGCTGATAACAACTCTGATACACTGACCACTTCAGTGAAAATGCTTTGATTTGAAGATAAATTCAGTAATTCATTTTCAACAGAACTTTCATCTTTCACTTTTTCTTCACACACTGAAATTGCAGCTTCACAAGGATCAGAATTTTCATTTTCCCCCTGAGCTGTATATTCTAAAGCGACTACTCCTTTAATAGTTTCATGATTAGCCAATTCTGAATTCCCACTGCTCTTATCTTCTGAAAGATCATCTTCAGAAACACTGGCTGTTAAAACAGAAATTTCACTGAGCCTATTAACATCCAATGCAGGTTCATCTTTGATTCCAGTTTGAAATTCTTCTTTCAAACCTTCAGAAGTTTTTAACATTTTTTCTGCAATCTCTTGAATAACAGATGTTTCATTGTCACATGGTTCAGATATTATGTTTTCATTACATTTTTCCAGAGATTTATCACTTAATGCATTTTCATCACTGCTCTGATCTTCCATTCTTGTTAACAAGTTAAAGGATTACAAACTAATCTGAATCCAAACTCCTTGATATGTTTTCATTCATATCTGTCAAAGAAGAAATAAGATCATATAATAACTCTATACTATTTTATAAGCTTCATAATTAACAACAACAACAATAATAAAAAGATTTATATTAAGTTGTTCTCTTCCATTACTAGTTTGTCAAATGACTATTCCTTATCACAGGGTTGTTTTATTTTTGTTTCCTTTTAAGAGAAATACCATTTCTCCAGCATTTCTCTATTTGGAATGACACTTTGTAGCCTTATAATTGAACTTGTAATTAGCTAAAGTTCTATAATAGTAAAGTTTCTTGTTAATTCTTTTTATAAGCCATGAATAGTCAAGTAATCATCATATTTAAGATGTGGAAAAAATGCATCCTGAAATTATTTTATTAGAAAAACAGCCCTGCTTATAAAAATTATTTGATGTAACCTCTTTCATTTGAAACCTTGGTGAATCTACAAACTCAACTAAATAATACTATAAAATTTAAATGTAATAAAAAAAAGAGAAGAATAATAAAATAAATAATAACAGTAAAGAATAATAAAAGAGAAAAATGTCAATTGTTGCATTTATAATATGTTCAAATTTTACAAGACTTTGTAACCATCTGTATAATAGTAAATAATGTGCTATATGTAAAAATATACAAAATAAAAGTTAAACACAAATTCACTAGTGATTGTAATAATTCTTATAGTAGTGTTGAATAAATTAAACTTTAACAAGACCTTGGGTAAATAAGTGTTATCCTAAAACAACTGTAATGATAAAGCTGCAAATCTAGGTACATAGATAGTTGATATCTATGATTGTATGTGCTTTCTCTGATATGAATGTAAATTTAAGAAAGTTCACAAGTAGGCTAATGCACTTTGTTTAATTCTCCCTATGTAGGGAACAAGTAGCTGCAAATACAATTGTAGAATTGCATATATCCCCAGGAGATATGTAATTTCACTTGAGATGCCCAAGTTCAGAGACTGCCAAGATAATCATAACCATTTTTGATTAGGCTGGAAGAACATGCCAGTTCGGCATGCTTTAGTTTATCCTTGATGAAAGGAATCCATAGCCCATTTAGCTAACTCTTTGTTACGAAAGACCAACAAGCAGACTAACTGTATGAGAATCTGGCAAAGAAATAGGATTAAAAATAACAAAGCAAAAGCAATCACTGAAGATCACACAAAGGGATGCTCCTTCACCTACATCTGTAGATAAAATAGGGCTGGAATAAGTAATTAACTTTTTTTTTTAACATGAATGCAGCATTCCAGATATTCATAGCCTTTTATTTAATAAGTTGAGGTTTCATAAATAGGTCAGCCCTTGCTTATAATGACACTGCTGCAAGCAGCTCTTTTAGAATGGAACTTCACCTGTACATACAAGATTTGATTTTGTTTTCTTCTATCAACACTGGGACAAGACATTTCAAGCAAATCTTACAATCCATGCTAATGCAGACAAGAGCAGAATTAAGCCATTAAAATATCGTGTGAACTAATCTCCAAAAATCGTTAACAGTCATACTTTTATTAGAAGCTTAAACTCTTTATCTTTGTTTTATTATTTTAGAAGTGGCTGTATATTATGCCTAATGATAAGCAAAAATAAAAATAAATAAATAAAAAAAATAATGACTGATGAGAGATGTAAAGAAAGGCTCAGTTTGTAGCTGGTAGAAAAGATGCATAACGGGTTTTTAACAATTGCAAAGACAATATGAGAGACAAGCCTGCTTTTGATAGGTGAGTCAGTTGATCATTTAATTTTTTTCAACTCCCACAATTTTGAATAGTCTGTTCTTCCAAATAAATTAAATATTAATGTATCAAAAAAAAAGTCATTGTTTATTAATTTTAGGCCTATCTTTAAAAATTTTTTTTTTTTAATATAAACATTTATTATTTTTTACAATAACAATTATTAATTTTATTTTAGATAAAAAAAACAACTGTTAAGTGAAAGACAATTATTTTATGTATTTATTTATTTCATTTATGATTTTTTTAACCCAACCTCATATAGCGTCAGTTAACGAACAAATAAAATAATCTTAAAAACTGGAAAGATACAAAGGCATCCAAATCAATTAAGAAATATACTAACTACAAAGTCATCTGATGAAAAGTTATATTTTATGAAGTTGATTTAACTGAATTGGCTAAAATATATCATTTTAATTCATCGAATAATCAATTAAATCAATCAAACTGATACTTTAGTTAGCATACCACGGAAAATTTGAAAGTACATAAACTTCTTGTCATTTTCTTCTTTATAAGACAAGAGAAGTGGAGTCTACTAAACTAATGCTTCTTTTCTCCTTTGAAATGAATACGTCAAATGTTGGAATTTAAGAGGACAGTAATAGAAAACAAAATTCAAATTAAATTGGCGATAACATTTGTAAACAAAACATGTACGATTTGTTATCTAATCCGAAATTAGAATTTCATCTCTAAACACACATGCTATTGAAATTAGAAATAAATTATATAACCTGTATTGAGCAATTTTATAAACTTTTATATTTCATTTCAATAAAATTGCAATTAAGGATAAATAAAATTATAGGAGGTTCCTTCACCTGTTTTAGCTGTCTCCTTATCCCTATGTTACTCTTCACTTCCTAGACCATTTCCCTTCAAAACAGAAATGTCATTGATGATTGTCCTTTACATTTTTAAATAATACTTTGAAACGAATTGTATAAAATAAATTACGAAATATAAAACAGACCACAGATGCAGGATTCAGCTGTTCATTCATTTTGAATTCGTAGTAGTGGTGACAAAGTAAGTTGTTCTGGGAGCATTCTTCCTGCAGTCATTAAGTTGAATCCCTGCTGTGCAAACTAGAAAATAGATAGTATATTATCTCTTAAAACGATATCAACGTTAAGTTTGCGTTAAATTGATAGTTTGAATCATCTTAATTCGTCATCCCGATAGAGTATGGTGAAGTTGTTCCGTACACGAAAACTGACAACATGGCAATCTCGAAACTTACATTATAATAAACCAATATTTGCTAGCGTTTTGTAATCTTAAGAAGACATACGAAAATATGAGGACTTTTAAGGGACGCCAAAATGCTTAAACGTTTATTAATAGTGATTTATTTTAACTTGTCAGTATTTTATCCTTGTAATGGTAGACTTTTCTGTGAAACCCTTAAGTAGAAACTCCTTAAAGTTATCAGTTATTGACAAAAGGTGTCGCTGTTATCGTTTTCTGCAGATCTTTCACTTGTCACTTTTCCCTCCTTTTAGGTTTTATCTGTGCTGATGGTGAGACACAAGTTATATAGGAAGCGAAACATACAGGTAATGAGCTTAAACAGCAAAAATTAAAAGTTTGATAACTTTTAGAATATATACTCCTAATTTTTTATTAAGGAAGATTTGTCGTACTTTTATGTTATACCATTATTGTTTTACATGGAAGTCATTCCTGTAACCCTCGTATTCTTTTCCATCGCCACCAAAAACCAAATTAACGTTGAAAATAAGAATTGTTAAAATTAACAAATCTTTACTGAAAATAATAGTGACGAAATAAGGCATCCTTTGCAAAAACTATTTAATGTTAAATAAGATGTAAAGTCGATGGAAAAACTTCAGAACACGTGGTGGAAATTTTCATTATTGTTTTCGAATTCAACTCTCCGTTTTTTATTTTTTTCTCCCCTATTAATTTTTACGTTCTAAACAATTTATAAGTTAGGCCTACCTGAAAGAAGTTTGTCGACATGTGACATTGGCTAAATCGACAATAGTTTTGGACTTGACTCGCAAAAGTAAATTGGTGGAATACTGGTGGTATTCACAATTTGTTTTATTTAAAATTAAGGTAGTTTTTTATGAAATCTCATCTTTGTTTTAAATTCTTGTTTATTGTTTTCGAATTCAACTTTCCGTTTTTCACTTTTTTTCTCCCTTATTTTTTACGTTCTAAACAATTTATAAGTTAGGCCTACCTGAAAGAAGTTTGTCGACATGTGACATTGGCTAAATTGACAGAAGTTTTGGACTTGACTCGCAAAAGTAAATTGGTGAAATACTGGTGGTATTCACAATTTGTTTTATTTAAAATTAAGGTAGTTTTTTTTACGAAATATCATCTTTGGAATTAGGGCTAATTTCAAGTTTTTTGGAAGAAAACGATTCGTCTAATTCCACAGGTGAGATTTCGTAAAAAATAAAATAGTATCATAAATACTACTATAGTGTATTATACTACTTTAAAATTCAAAAAGAATGATTTTTTTTTTTTTTTTATAGAAAATTATTTTGTTTCATGTTCTATTCAGCATTCTTTTGTTTTCCTTAAATTTTAAAAGATCTCATTATTAAAGAAAATAACTTAGACCTATTCAATCAGGTGCCCATTCAAATAGTTTAATATTACTGTAATTTTGATACTTTACTCAAATTTATGATCCCATATATAATAGTATGTATTGTACATGTATTATTTAACTATTTAACATCTCCAAAATGCAATATTTCGAATTAAGTATAATTAGATTGATTTAAGTAGAAGAGGGGAAAATACCATAATTATGCATGTACAATCCTCCAATTAGCAAAAGTTAAGAATTTTTGACGTATTGTAATATTGTTTTCATACGAAACATTTTTTTTTTCTCCTTTTAATGAAAGTTATGAAAAACAGCATGCCTTTTCTATGCTTTGAGTAAATAAAATGTTCAGTTACTCTGAAATTTTTTGCTTTGGATTATTTTTTGAAAAGCTACAAAGAAAAAATTGTTCTTTGTAAAGTTGGCTCCTAAAATAATATCACTGCTTACCATTGGAGGACTTAATTCTGCAGAAGAATCATGCTGTGATAATTTTGTTAAATCTCGCCGCCTGCTGTAATCTACTTGCAGTAATAATATTTGATTCAAGTCATTTGTATGGTAGTAACCATCATTTACAAATTTCTTTGACAATGGATGCCTTTTTTTCTTGAAGAAACAACGATATTTCTGTAAAGTCTTGTTTCATAATATTACATGAATCTTGTAATAGGCCTCGCAACAGGTCGCTTTTTTAATCTAAAGTCCCTAAAAGTCCGTTTTTTTTTTTTTTTCCTATTTTCATTTTTATTCCCAAGTTTTATTTTGTTATTTATTAATTGATATTATATTTTTTATTTATTTTATTCAAATATTTCGTTTTTTGCTTCCTTTTTTAATTGGCGCCCACGGCGGTGGCCACGCGCTAGTTGCGGTTCTGCTTTTTCGTATTCCTCTACAAAATTGCTAATAGTTAAGCATGACGATCTTCCGATTTCTATCCCCACTCGCTGTTATTTTTTTCTTTTTAAGTAATTTTCCCGGAAAGTTATAAGAATGAAAGAAAAAAAAGCTTAGAAAGCGGCAGAAATCGCCGTAATAGGCCTACTACTGAATATTCGCGCCATCATTTGAAACAATTTAAGTGTCGGTGTATACTCAATCCTTTTGCATCTTTCCAAATTTTTTATTCTTCCATTAACCAAATGTTTAAAAAGTTACTAGTGTAAATGATAAACATTTGATATTTATTTCTCAGAATTCCCCCCCCCCCCCGGGGGGGGGGGGTCCGTTTCATTTATATGCGTTACAATCGGTGTGTGTTTTGTGTAAAATATTGGTTTTTACAAAGTGCTTATGGAATCTAAAGAAAATAAAAAACCTTAAAACTTTATTATTTTTAAATATTGACTTAAACTTAACATCTTCATGTCACATTTCTTCTTAAGGGGTTTTTCCATGGCCCATTTTTTAAAAAAATGTTACTAATTAAGTTAAAAAAAAATTTTGTGATTAATCACGCAACGACTACACAAAAACACCTCATAAAAATTTTCTTAAACTTTAAAAAAAATTTTCATTTTCATTTTTTTAAAAAAAAAGTGGGGTAGGCCTAATTTAAAATTGATATAACTCAAAATATTAACAGAATTTCAAAATTTTTTTCACTTAATTAAGCAGGTATAATATTTTTAATTTGTCTTCGGCATTTAAAAAAAAAAGGATAAATTTTTAAACTGGATTTTTCAATTTTAAGATTTTTTTTAAAATCTCATATTTTAAAAAATAAAGATTTTTTTTAAAATTTGCCAAAGACAAATTAAAGTAAAATGCTTGCAAATGTCGTGTTTAAAATTTCAACTCTCTACTCTTTATTATTCTAACCAATAATTTATTCACCTTTACATGAAAAATAATAATAAATTATTTTTATCAAATGCTGAATTTTAATCAAGAGTCATATCGAAAAGTTTAATTCACATACACTTTACATCAGTTTCCTCCAAAAAAGTAATTCTACTTAGATTTTTCAGGGAGTTTTATGGTAAGTAATGTTTTAACAATACATGGAAGTGCAGTGGTGCCTCAAAGGAAAAAATACATAATGAAAAAACCAGTGAGAAAATCCATGTGTCAGCGAGAGCGGCCTCAATGAATTTTTTTTGAAGCATAAGACTTCAAACTGTGCATTTGAAATGTTAAAAAAAAACAAACAATGGATATTGTTCATACAAGCCGCAGTATGGAGACCTTGTTATTTACTAAGACTTCTGGCTAATGATTGCCAACGAGCGTGAAACAACTGTTCCAGGATGTCACTTGTGAATAATTTGGTCTCATCCATTGTTGTTTTTTTTTTAATATGTTTTAATCTGATAATTATGGTGTTTCTTTGCTATCTAGTTTCTTCAAATAAATTTTCAAGGCATTTATTCTAGCATTTTAGTTATCACTGCATTCAATATATTATTGTGATCTTCATGCACAACATTCATAAAAGGTTCTTTTCCTCTCAAATATTGAACATTTATGTTCTATTCAAATCTTCTAAAACATTTACTTGAAATAAAGAATACAAAATATACATAATTACCTCTATTGAAACATATTTAGTACCATGAAAATTTCATATTTGAAATAGAATGTTTAATTTTAGGTCCCTTTTTTTTAAGATTTTTGGTCTCTCTTACCTAGGGACAAAGTGAATATCTGTTGCAAGCCCTGCATGAATGATACACTTATAACCGAGATCAAAGGTCTTGACAATTTCAGGATTCTAAAATTCCGTTTTCAAGGAGAAGAATGGAAACACAACAAGGAATGGTCAATCCATATCAAATTGTTCAGAAAACATTAAATTGGTTGCTCGACCATTTTAAAAAAAAAAAAAAATTTACTGCTGTTACCCCTATGCATGAGTACTTCAAAACAGGCATTATTTTTTTTTTTATTTGACTTCGTTTAAGAATGGCGTTCATTTTTGTTTTATGGTTTCCGAGATTTTTGGCCTTTGCAGACAGTTGCGGTAAATTTGATAACTCACCTAAGAAAAATGATAAAAAGCTGTGGTAAAAAAACATTATTTTCAGCTACATTTTACATCCTATACTTTTTTACCATATCTCTAATGCAAATGGCTGAAATTTAGAATCAAAACTGATATTCCGCTTTTTTTTTTTTTCTTTCTTTTTTTTTTTTTTTTTTAGAAGGAAGGAATGAAACAGAAAAGCTATAAATTTTTTAGAGAAAAGATATATATCCAAAGGTTTCGCAAAAAATATTTAAGCTCTGTTACTGACTTCCTATTTTAGTTATAGCTCTTGAAAAATGCTTGTTTTTCATTTTTTTCAAAGTTTGAACCCCAATATCTCTGGTGGGGACTTAATAAAAATTTGATATTTACAGTATAAAGAGAACTTAATGAGAGGTATCTGTGGAAAAAAAATTCGATTTTGATATTCCATGGAGAACAAAATTACAGCAGGAGGAATTTGGTGAAAAATAGACATATGAACGCTAGGCTGTAACAACACTATTTGCTATTATTAAATGTTAAAATATGTTGAAATATTTTATTACATGTTAAAATATTGTTATACGACATCAAAATCAGAACAATTTGAAGATCATTTATCAACAAGATTGTATATCTGCATTTTCTACTAAGTGATACTATTGCGTGTATCTAACTCAAAAATCAAACTCAATTTTTTTTCACAGGTACCTCTCTTAAAGTTCTCTTTATACTGTAAATATGAAATTTTTATTAGGTCCCCTACCAGAGATATTGGGGCTGAAAAAAATGAAAAACGAGCATTTTTCAAGAGCTATAACTAAATTAGGAAGCCAGTAACAGCTGAAACATTTTTTGCGAAACCTTTGAATGTATATCTTTCCTCTAAAAAAATTATAAGCTTTTCTATTTCATTCCTTCCTGCTAAAAAAAAAAAACGGAACTTTGATTTTTGTTCAAAATCGAATATCTGTTTTGATTCTAAATTTCAGCATTTGCATTAGAGATATGGTAAAAAAGTATAGGATATGAAATGTGCTAAATTGCTGATGTATATATTAAATTAAATATAAGTTATATTAATATTTATATTTAATTAGTTGAAGTTTAATTTTTGTGATATATATTGTGATTACCGTGCTTGAAAAGAAAATTTTTAGTTAGAAAGTATTTACTAGTTTTCTGCGGGATTATTGTGTGCGGTATGACAACGGAAAAGATGGCGTTATAAAAAAGCCTGTAGCAGATCGTTCGATTTGAACGGAGATAAATATGCCTGGTATATCTCCACGTTGACAGATAAAGGAGAGCGGGAATTTTGAAGAAGAAATGTCGCTGCCAAAACTAAAAGTACTAAAGAATAAGTTTGCAGTTGACGCAAGTAAATAAGGAATATTTATTATTCTTCTTAGGCCCTCCTAGACAAATGAACAACTGACGTCTTCCACGGAAAGCGTAGATTTAAACCCGAACAGAACCGTAATAAATAATTGAGAAATCCAGGATAAGAAGACACAGTCATGACGAATGAAAGTATTTATTTTCCGGTTGCTGAGAGGATCGAATAAAGGAAGAATTCGACGGAAATTCCCATGCGAAGAATTCCGAAGATCGAATGTTTAAATAGGCTTAGCTATTTGAAACAGAAGAGAAATTAGTGCCAGTGGATCAAATGGATCCGAACTGATTTCATACAAGTGATTAGGAAAATTTGTGTGTGAATTAGTGAAACTAATTATGGCTTGTTTAGTCATCTAGTGTTAATTATAAATTTCAACTGATAGTTGATAGTAAAGTATCAATTATGTGTATAGTGCTTTCGAGACGAGTGATCATCGAGAGTCTGGATATGTAAGTACAGTTTCCTTTATTTTATGAATCGAGTATCCAAGGGGATTGCTGATTTACAACAAGCCCAAAATATACAAGTAACATTATTAAAGGAGCAAAGATTATTTTTTTGCACGTAGGGGAAAAACCATTGTTGAGTGATCTAACTTTAGTTTCTTCTAAGAATGAAATAGTACATTAATGACAGATATGACTTAGATGTAAATACCATTATATTCTGAAATTAAGTATCCTTGTAGGTTGCTTGTTAATATTTTACATAGGAAGTCATTAGTTTAATATTTTTGAATTTAAGGTGTAGTATTAATGTCAAAAGTGACATTGGAAGATGAGATATATAATACTATGTTTTTGTACTACATATTATTATTCTAGGATTAAGAATAATCATCAAGATTAAAGTTCATTAATAATTTGTAATTATTGAGTATTTCACATTTTGATATTTACATGTAAACTGATACATGCAAGGTTTTATAGATGGTACCATTAGGGATTAGTTACAGATGAACTGAGTTAATATATATAAATTATTGTAAAGTTAATTTTTCCTTTCATAAAGGTTATGAACTCTAGTAATAAATTATTTTAAAGTTTTTAATTTTCAATGCATTTGTTTCTTTACCTTGATGCGTGCTTGCTCTGAAAGTATATATTATACCCCAGCTCTATTTTTAGAGGGAAGACATTCATTCATTCATAGGTTTTTTTTATGTTTTCCTCTTTTTTTTTTGAGCAATGAGGTTTTAACATATATATTTTTTTACCACAGCTTTCTATCATATTTCTTAGGTGAGTTAGCAAATTTACCACAACTGTTCTCAAAGGCCAAAAATGGACGCCAATTTTAAACGAAGTCAAATAAAAAAAAAAAAATGCCTGATTCTAAGTACTCGTGCATGGGGGGGGGTAACAACAGTAAAAAAATTAATTTTTTTAAAAATGGTTGAGCAACCAGTGAGGGATTGTTTGGTGTGGATTGACTCGGATGAGCAGTAGATGTAGTGTTGATTTTGTTCTTTCCTTTCATTTACATTTTGCTTGATCCATTAAGCCATTTTCTCTTAAGTTCTAAATATCTTTTAATATTTTTTATTTATTATTTTTTTTTTTTTTTTTCTAGATGGTTCATGATGGCAGCTTATCCTAATCAAAGGTAAAATGTTTCTGAAAATTATTTGAAAAGGGAGATGTAGTGTTTTTGTAATTTCTGAAACCGGTGTTGTGAATATAGCTATGATTAATATGAAATCAGCAGCTATGAAATTTTGTTGTAATTTTGTCATGGTGAACTAAATGGCCAAGCAAATATATAATAGATGTAATTTTTAATGACAATTTTCTCACAGTAAGAAAGTAACAGATGGTGTCCCTTTGAAGCTATGAAATGGCAATTGAAATGGTAGACTTTGACAGCATCTTAGTTTTGTTACGGATTCGTTGCTGCGAAGTTTAATAACTTATCAAATAAGGATTGTTGACTTCTGGCAACTACTCAAAGGGTCTTTCCACATCACTTCATCCAGGCCCTGGCACCCACCATCTCAGATTTTCATGAAACTTTTCATATGTCGGTGCCTAATTGATAATCGATCTTTGAGATTTTCTGCTCAATTCCAAAAAAAAAAGATGTAGATTCCAAGAAAAAAAATGTTTCATTGCTTCTGCCCAGCTCCAGAACCTTAAAAAAAATTTTGAATTACAAAAGAAAAGGAAATTTGTTTGTACAAACACTGCATCACACAAATGTAATTTGCACCATGTGGCAGAGGAGTTAGCTCATTATTATTTTTTTTTAATTAAACCTTAATATGTGCTCTAACAGATTGTGAATGAGAAAGTAAGGTATTTTGATTGCTTGTACAATTTTTATTTTTTTTGAAAATTTTATCACGAGTATGTCATCAAAATGAATATTGAAACATTTGTCCTTATTTTTAAAAGCAAAATTTAATTTATTCAGCAGTGGATTTTGTGAGAGTCGTCTTCCCCAGGTGCTTTATTGTTCTTCATGTTCTTAATTACATTTGCAACTTCGCCTCTTGTGGAACTCTTTAACATTTTCAATCTCTAGGCCAGATGATACACTGCAGTGTCCTGGTTGATCTTTTCCTGATTCCAAATTCTTATTAAGGAGTTCGTTAAAGTGTTCAGCCCATCTGTCTAAAACTTTATTCTCATCGTTCAACACTGTTCCACATTTGCCTTTACATCTTAGTTCTCTAGCTTGGAAGCCTTTTCTCATTTTTTCCATTGCAGTATAAAATTTCCAAACTTCACTTGCTTGGTGTAATTCTTCTATTTCTGTAAACTGTTTCCTTAACATTTCTTTTTCTACATAATCTAACTGCTCGTAATCTCAACTGCTTATATTTTTCACAATTACTTCTTGTTTCCCTTTGTATCATTTTTGCTCTTGCCACGTTTTTTTCTTCTATTGCTGCTTTACATTCTTTATCAAACCATTTAGTAATCTATCTTTCTTTCCAATTTTTTCTTCTGCTCCCTGTTTTACTGCTTTTATTTGCTTCCACTCATCGGTAATATTACTACTTTCGTTTCCTTCTAGCTTTTTTCCCACTTCCTTTTGGTATTCTTGTCTAATATCATCATTCTTTTAGCCTTTCTACATTAATGACATTTTTCGTTACAGTGGATGTTACTTGTGCTTTAGTCAGCCTTTCTCTGAACACAACTTTCACTAAATAATGATCTTGATTCACAATTCGGTCCTCTACAACTTCTCAAATCAGTAACTGAAGAGGAATATGTGGCATTAATGAGTACATAATCTACCTGGTTTATAGTCAAAGAATCTGGCGATTTCCCTGAACCTAGATGTATTCGTTTATGTGGATAAAGAAAGGGGATAAAATTAGCATGTGAGAATTAGAGGCATCACCTTATTGAATGTTGTGTATAAGATCCTGTCAGGAGTATTGAATGGAAGAATAAAAGTGTATTCAGAGGACATCCTGAATGAATATCAATGTGGGTTCTGTCCATATAGAAGTACAACAGACCAGATATTTGTAATTGGGCAAATGATGGAAAAGTTCCACGAACATGATACTGACTTCTATATGCTCTTCGTGGACTTTGAACAAGCATTCGACAGTGTATACCAACAAGGACTTTATAAAGTACTGAAAGAAATGGCTATACCAGGAAAATTAATCAGACTGATACGAATGACCATGGATAATACTAGAGCCCGTGTTAAAAACGGAAATAAATTGAGTAACTTCTTTAATATTAATCTGGGTGTAAGACAAGGAGATGGACTATCAGCAGTGCTTCTTAATCTCTCACTGCACAAAGCTATCAGTAAAAGTGGATCAGAAAGGTACAATCTTTTTCAAATCTAGTCAGATATGTGCCTACGCAGATCTTATTGTATCAAGGGATATTTCAACACTTAAAAAGTATTTATAGAAATGGAAAAAGCTGAAGAAATGGAACTATTAGTAAATGAGAGTAAGACAAAGTACGTGGTAATGTCCACCTCAAATGTTAGAAGATCTTCTCCAAATATAAATATAGGCAGCAAGATATTCGAAAGTGTGAACCAATTCATGTATCTAGGAGTCCTAATTAATAGCCAGTGTGAAATGAGCAGTTGTATCAATGATAGAATACAAGCTGGAAACAGAGCATATTATGCTAATGTTCAGATGTTTAGGAATCAACTGATGTCACAAGCTACTAAGTTGAAGATATACAGGACAATGATCCGCCCAGTGGTTATGTATGGCTCAGAAACCTGGACAGTAACACAGTGTGATGACAATGCTCTGAGATGTTTTGAACGGAAAATATTATGGCACATTCAAAGATGAAGAATGTGTCAAAGATGAAAAAGATAGATGGAGGATGACAATCACGAACTGAATGACCTGATTGAAGGACGAGATCTGGTGAAGTTCATAAAAGCACAAAGAATAAATTGGCTTGGACTCGGATGCCCAAGAGAATGTTGAAAGACTGTATTCTAGAAGGAAGAAAGGACGGCCCAAAACAAGATGGTTGGACAAGGTGACCACAGACCTTGTTGTGATGGGAATTAGAGGATGGAAAAGTAAAGCGATGGACAGATCGAAGTGGAGAGGATTTGTCCGAGAGGCCAAAACCCACCCAGGGTTGAAGCGCCAGGAAAGAAGTAAAGTCAGACCTTTCTTCTGAACAAATACTAGAGGATAATGCACCTTTAAACATTAAAATGTGTTTTAATAGATTATGAAATATAAAAAATATGGTACAGTAAACTCAAGATTTCCCACGGAATTGGGTGGCACGGCAACCGCAGATAATCCGAAAAAGGACGAAATCAACACAAAAATGCTTTTAACATGTTTTATTTACATTAAAATGGCAATACATAGTTACAATACATACATTATAAACAATTATTTATTTTAAAATTTTATTACGGGAAGGCTCTCCCGTAATTTAGTGTAACCTGCCGGCCTAAGCTCCCGCCCACAAGGCTCTTCTTTAAATTTTGTCTATAATTGTCTTCACTTTGTTAGCCTCTTTTATTGTTTACGTTATTCTAGATTTAAATTTTTTTAATTCCGTAATTTATTGTACAGTAAAAAAAATGGAAACAGAAATCCGTGGATAATCGGGAGTTTACTGTATTTTGATTTCTTCTAGCTTTTTTATCACAAGGTAATTTTCAACTTTCAAGATAATGGATAACTTTAAAAAAAAATTATCCCAGGTTGTATTTATGATATTTGAAATGATAGAAATAAAATAGGTTGAAAAACTTATATGTATTGTTTTATCAGCCGACAGTACGAAGTGATTGCCATTAACTGAATTACAACTGGACAGTGAAACTGAATGACATTGATAATCTTACTGCTTCAGAACAACAAATTTTGATACTGAGGAGTTGGACGAGTTCTCACCAGTTACAAAATGTCTGAGCATCAGAAAATTTACTACAGTAGGACCTCATTATAACGGACAGTTTTTTTAAAAAATATAATAATAATAAAGGATGCATATGTTTATCTGACGAGCTTTTACATTTCCAAGCAATCGATTAAACATCGATCATTTAATGAAAAAAAAATTTTAATGTGCCCGATGATTCAAAGAATTGAGTAAGCAAACGAAGGCACAACGCTACAAGGAAGGATTCGCAACTTTGCAGCGTTGTTCCTTCGTTTCCTTTCTCAATTCTATCGATCATTTAATTTCGTTATTGTCTGAAATTCCACAAATGGCCGTACACACTCATCAGTTTTTATTCAGTAACCTTTGAGTCATGTCGTTAAGTACTTTTTATAGCTAACTATTGTCCTTTCATTGATGTACACCCTGATGCATTACACCGATATAGAATTATTTGTTATAAACCGGACTTTCATTAAAACGGACAACCTTCAGCCCCGATTAGTCCGTAATAATGAGGTTCTACTGTACTTCATAAAAAATGAAACGTATCAAACAAGCTGTCTAGACCCATTCAAGTGTCATAAGAAAAAAAATCAACGGATTGTAAATCTGGATTTTTCTGAAGAAATCGATAAACTACCAGCAGTTGTAAAATCTGTCCTACACAAAAAGATTTGATTTTATCTGCAAGCACAGATAAGATTAAAAAACGTTCCACTAAAGAGACCATTCAAGAATGACAAGTGATATTGACCAGGGCATATCAAATTTGGAGATTTTCTGTATCAAAGAAGCAGCTCTTCAAAATATTAACATATACTTTCTGAGATAAGTGAGTCTCCTTTCAAGCTACACAGCAGACCTAAATATGCCAAAAGAAAACTGGAATCTGCTTGCAGTTCATTAAAAAATAAATTTTGCAGATTCTAGAACAGGAAATTCCTCCCAAAGAAGACCCCCAGATTAAAAATATTAGCACTTACTGGGAAAAATACAGATTTTAACTATTTCCAATGGAGCAGGAAGAAGGTAGCAGAAATCAATGTGAGTGAATATGCTGCTTGTCAGACAAAAAAACTTCTTAAGGAAAGGGGGACGCCAAGCCAGAACCAAGGAGAGACAAAGTCCTAGGTGAAGAAACAATGGAGAAAGTTAAAATGTTTTATCAAAATGATGAATATTCTAGAATCATGCCTGGCAAAAAGGATGTTAACATTAAGAAAAATGTTTATATGCCGAAAAGGATGATTCTGGTGAATTTCAATGAACTGTAGTATGCATTCAAATTTGAAAATCAAGCTCTGAAGATTTTATTGATACCAAAATGGTGTTATTGAAGAATCATCTGGCATGCACACAGTGTGTGTGTTTGCTCTATCCACCAAAATGTGAATCTTTTGCTTCATGCATGTCAGATAGAGGAAACTTATGAAGACCCGATTGCCCTTCTGCAGATAGCAGAGATTGCATGCTTTGCCATCAAGTGAAAACCTAAACAAATTTGAAAATTATGATCCAGACGACTAAGTTCAGTATAACCTCTGGGTCTCATCCAATCGCACTGAACTTGTAAAATGCAGTCACTTTTTTGAGAACGTCAGTATTCTGATTAAAAGACTTGAAAAACTTGTACGCCACTCTTTCATTATAAAATTGCAGTTGAGCTTTTTGAAGGGGGGGGGGGGGAAAACCCCAAACAAACTTGACCACAGAAACAGCAATTGTTCTCTTGGATTTCAGTGAAAATTTTTCATTTGTAATTCAAAATGAGGCCAAAAGCTACCATTCGACAAATAGTGCATGCATCTTACACCCTTCAGTAATATACACAGAAAGGTCTGATGGAATTCAAGTCACTAATCTTTGTGTTATTGCCAGAAGATCTGGACCACTAGGTTGCATTTTTATACGAAACACACAAGATCCTAATTTCCCAGATTTTTACTTAGTGATAACTGTGCAGGCCAATACAAAAACTGTAAAAAAAAAAAATGAAATTATGCAAACACAAAGAAGACTTCAGTATTCAAGCTTCATGGAACTTTTTCTCAAGCCATGGAAAATCTCCGTCTGATGTAATTGAAGCTACTGTCAAATGACTATTAGCTAAAGAGTCTTAATGTCCATTTTGGTGACCCTGTAGACTCTGCTGAAAAAATGTTTTTAACTTCTGTAAAAGAAGAATCAAGAACATCAATTTTTTTCTTGCTGAAATGGAAATCTCAGAAACAAAAGTTCTTGAATGCTAAGACAATACTTGGAACACAAGGCTTTCATGAGTTTACACCCATTTCTGAGAACTCAGTTGGGACTAAAAGGGCTCTGGTGCTCTTTCAATTTTTAGTTGCAAAAGAAGGGGAAACTTCAGGCCTGGAGCAGGGTAATAATGGGGCAATTAGTGCTCTATTGTTGTGCGGTGTCGCTTTTTTGTTCTTACTCAGTTCCAGAAGAACGGGTCCGTCTTCCATTTGGGAGTTGATTTTATGCCTGCGGCATAAAAAGGGTTCTAACCTTTTATTGCCTCTGCAGTTTTGCAACTGAGAATTGACAGTGCACCAGAGCCCAAAGTAAGTTCTGATGAACAGTTTACTTCTGTCTTTCACTTCATGGATAATGAATTAACACTATAACATGAAAATGCCACAGATTGCAACGATTGGTTACTTTGCATGTGTATATAATCATTGGTTTTTTTGGACTAGAGTTGTCAAAAAATGAAGAAGGCGGCAACGTGGATGTTAAGTTTCTGCATCCCTATGGCCCAGCTCAGTCCTTCTACTGGCCAGAGGGGAAAGGCGATAGGTGCAATGTTCCAGTAACCAACATCATTGCATATGTTACTTAACCAACCACCAAACCAGGAAGGATGTATAATTTCCAATCAAAGGAGATTGAGTACTTCACCAATCAGTTTAATCTCCACTTCAGTTACAGACTGAAAGCGACACTTGCCATGTAGAGAAGTAAGATTTTTTAATATTCATGTAAAACTTTTAACACCTGTAATGGTGCATTATTCACTAGTATTTGTTCAGAAGAATGGTCTGACTTTACTATTCCCACAAAATTCATTTTAATGATATATACTTGGGATAACCATTTAAAAAAAATTAATAGTACAAGCAATCAAAATACCATAAGTTTTCTTTCACAATCTGTTAGAGCACATGTTAAGGTTTAATTAAAAAAATAATGAGGTAACTCCTCTGCCACATTATGCAAATTATTTTTGTGTGATGCAGTCTTTGTACAAACAAATTTCCTTTTATTTTGAAATTCCCAATTTTTTTTTTAGATTCTGGAGCTGGGCAGAAGCAATGAAACATTTTTTTTCTTGGAATCTACATCTTTTTTTGGAATTGAACAGAAAATCTCAAAGGTCAATTATCAATTAGACACCGACATATGAATTATTGTGAAAAACATTGCAGCCTAAAATAGAAGCCTCAAAATCATTTTTTTTTAATCAATTTTGGCCTCGTGTAACTAACCAGCACCCCCTGTAGACAAGGCCAGATAACAGGGTTATGACGTCACAGCCACTAGTCTTTAGTATGGCATTTAGCTGTTTCAGCTTTTGAGGGTTCTGTTTCTGATATAAACTTAGTTCAGAATTTAAAAAAAAAAAAGTACTTTACTTTAAAATAATAAATTAAAAATTAAAATAAAAATTTTAGGGGTAGCGCACCAAAGATTTTAAATATTAATTTTATTATATTTATTTAGAATAATTTCATTAATTTTGTTTTTACTTTACATTTTTATTTCTATCTGTATATAATTTCAATTTACAAAAACTATTAAACTATATTCATAATCTTGTCTTGAAATTATAAATTCTAATACTTATTACTAATAGGAATAAAATTTAAAATATATACTTACGAGTAAAATAATAGAATACAATGACATTAGTTATAATAAAATATTTTTATTTAAGAAACATTAACAAAAGATTTTAGAATAACATTTATAATAAATACAAGACTAAAAAAATTATACAGAATTTCAATATATTTTTTTTACATACATTTAATCTTAGATTTGAAATCTGTAGCTCATTTTTTATTTAAGTTAACAGATCTTTTATTTGGATAATAAAAGTAAAACAAAACGTGTTTATAGGAAATAAATAGAAAAATAAAAGCTTAATAGCAAATGTAAACGCGAAATACTAACAGTTATAAGTATGAAAATGACTTCCCACACATAAGGAATCAACGTTTCTAAGTAGCAATCATCACTTTAAGTCAAGTAACTGAAGAACTTCATCATTTAGATGTATGCATTTAATCGTAGATTTGAAAATTTAATTTGAAAGTGTTCTTAATATTTTGCTGCCTTGCAGTGTGTCTAACTTACGTTTCTTAGCTGGCTCCTTTTTCTTTATATCATTTCTTTTATTGCAATAATTTTTTAGCAGTGTATTTGTTATCATTTTAATAATTTTTCTTATTATCATTTCAACAGTGTGTCCTTTATTGCATACATCTAAGTGATGAAGTTCTTCAGTTAATTGGCTTAATGTGATGGTTGCAACTAAGCTACGTTGATTCCCTATGTGTAGGAAGTCATTTTCATACTTATTACTTAAAAGTTTTTGAAATACAACATAATTAAGCATAGCAATATTAACAATGTCATTATGTGGATATTTCAAAGCACCACGATCAGCTGCTGAAATTAAACTGTGAGCAGGGTTTCCACTCTCAAATTCAGATTCCAAACCGCTTCTGCAGATGGAACAACTTAGACTCTGAGTTAATTTATAAACACAATAGCCAGCTAGGTATCCGAGAACAGGTACTTGAGATTCAATATCCTTTAAATCGGTCTTATTTACAGTGATCTCTTTAAAACAGTCAGGAACTTTGTTCTTCCTATCATTTAATGTTACATTTTTCTCTTCTTCACTTTCACTAAAATCAAAGTTCTTTATATTAATGATTCCAAATTTGTCAGATTTCAATACAAGATCTAGGGAATTTTGAATGCGAAGTTTTGCTTCACATTCAAATACTTGTCTGATTGAGATATTGTATTGAGATCCTGCAAGCTGCCGATATTTTCCAAATCGTTCTTCCAGTGGATCAGTCTGAAGTTTTCCAGGCAAAATAAATGCCATTCCAAGTTCTTCAACACAATATTTTGATATCTCCAAAATAGCATGTGTGGTATTAGATAATGCCAAATGAGTTTCATTGGTCAAAATCCCAGTATCACGACGAGTTTTTTTCCAAACATCGAGCCACAGCAGTACCTTTTCGAGATATTTCCGTTTCGAATCACTTTCGTTGACTGTTAATGGCTCCATAAATGTATCCCTTTTATGAATTCCTTTCATCATGTTTTTAACATTCATTATCTTCCACCATTGTAAAATAATATTAATGAATTCAGCCGTGGAAGCATAGTGGGGTAAATTATGCTTTTCACCTAATTCATTCAATGCTGAAATTGTATAATCATTAAAGACTTGGGTAACAAGTTTCACATTCTGGCGCTCCAGATTTGATGGACACAATGCTTTCAAAGTAAGTCCTTTACTATATTTGACTAAATGATCTTGCTCTATTTCGTGAAGCCTTTTTAGTGTATGAAATGAAGCAGTTTGCATGTCAACTTTTTCTGGGAGGCTGTCAAATTTTGGGTAAACCATGCACTGGTTTTTTTGATTGAGCCAGTTATTTCTAATGCACTTAAAAACATGCACAGAATCAATAATGAAAAAAAGAGGTCTTTGGATAGACACAGGATGTGGAAACACAATGCTGTTTAGTTGATTTTTGGAAAAAAAGGACATGGCTCTTCTATTTATGGAGTTATCTGAAACTACACATACAACAGAAAATCCTATATCTTCCAAACCAATAATAATTTCTTTTATCAGTGAATGCAATATATCAGCAGTAATGGTTTTCACTGGTACAATATGTATCACATCTTTGTATGGGGATAATAAGCTGGATATCATAAAAACATGAGCACTAGCTGCAACATCTTGACAGTTGAAACTCATGCCGAGAACATTACCTCCAGTGTAATCAAAGAACGGTTTCAGATGTATTTCATCAATCAACAGAATGACAGTTTTATCATGTTCTGAAAGAAAATTGGACTTTTCTTTGGCATATTTTAAAAAATTTTCTTTAAACTGTTCTTGTGAAGGACTTGCTTTCAGTGAAGCACAAAGTTTTCTTATTGTTGATGGATGAGGCAAAATTACATTTCCTGAATGTCTTAAAAACTTGTATGCATGAGGTGATATAGAAAACATCAAAGATGAAAATATTAAAAATTGTGTTGAATATCTGTGTCTTTTATTACTTACAGCAAGTAACTGTAACTGTTCTTTTAAAAAAGACAATGTTATGTTTTCAGAGTCACTTGAGTTGATAGCTGTATCTAATAAATCTACAGCTAAAGAGATGATATTATTTTGAAGTTCATCTGTATTTAAAAAAGATTCCATTTCATCTAAAACATATGACAAGTCGGAGATATCCTTCACCAGTAATGGAAGTTGAATTTTTCCACAAGTTTTTAGAAATGTTCTACGAAAATATGCAGTCAACATCAAGTCTTCGTCAATAACAACAGATGATTCGATCCATGGATCTTTATCAACAACAATGTGAATAAATATTATAGTATTATCCTTCCTAATTTGTGTCCAGAATGATGATGTGTCATAATTTTTTAAAGTTTCCACAAGGCCTTCAAAAGTAGAAACAGTCGACTTCTCTTTCAGTTTTTGGGCCACACTGATACTTTCCTTCAGTACACTTTCGAGTTGCGTATTTTCCAACCGTCGTCTTCTATCATCTGGAGACTCACGACTGTTTTCAGGTGCTGACAAATATTCAGGACATTTAGGAAAGATAACAGGGAATGCTCCTTCTTTCAGTCTTGGACGATCTAGATTAGCTGAAATTAATCGGCCAGTCTTTTCATCATAACAACTGGAAACTGTTATGATATCTTCTGATCTAAAATGAGCCTCGCATACCTAAAATATAAATATTCAATTAGACTCCTAATGTTCAGGCATACATATATAAATGATAACATATTTTATCTATGCAAAAAAAATCTGAGGGATATATCTGAAATATTTAACTGTTTCATCAGTTTAATTGAGTTTTCATTCAATCTCGATATCTCTTAATGCAAGATATTTACAACTTGCAATAATGAAAAAAAAAATAAAAAAATAATAGTAATAATAATTATTTTCCTAATGAACGGGCTTTGACAATTAACTCTTGAAAGTGAATAATAAGATATGTAAAATTGTATAATATGAAAAATATTTTACTATTTGTTCTCAAGATAGAGTGGCGTGATAAAATACCTGACATTCTCTGAAACTCCCAAAATATTTTAGGCAATTCTACTTCGTATTACAAATCATAAATTTATCTAAACAGATTATGTATGTATTTTAAGTGAACTTGTAATTAACGATTTGCGTTTTAATTAACAATTTATAAACAAATTTATCTACACGGACGTTGTTTATCCACTAAACAATGTATTGTTTTATTCTATTTAAAATTTCTTTATGAATTGCAAAAAAAAAAAAAAAAAAAAAACTTGATTTAAATTAAGATTTTGAGCTTCAACCCATGTTATGTAATGACAATAAATGTTTAAAATACTAAATTTTAAAATTCGAACCAAATTGAAAGATATAAAAAGTACACTTATTGTAGATATATATATACAAGCCTATTTGTAAATGAGAATTACTACTATTATTTTGTCAATAACATTAAACTAACAGTAAACTCGAGCTTTATAAATTCATTTGTATTTTCAAATTAATTTTTACCACATGAAGTACCGAAATAAATACTGTGCCTATTTTCACAGGACAATTATTAAAAGGATTGCTGTTTTTTTTGTTAATCTTTGAATTATAAACATTATGCAATAGCGAATTCTCAGGATTATCATTTAAAAAATAAATAAATAAATAAAATAATTTCAGTGAGTTACATTTGTCTTTATATAGATAATATTTTTGATAAGATAAGAAAATTTAAATACTTCTGATGCAATCAAGATTTAAAATTATAAAATTTGTACTTGTTTTTAATGAGTATTTTATACTTTTTCAAAATTCATTAATTATTAAGTTAGAAAATCTTGACATCTTCTTGTTAATCAGATCAAATTATTTCATATAATATTAAGAAGTGATATTAAGACATTCACAGTAATATCAATTAAAAAAAAATATTTCTTACCTTTGATGTTTTAGAAGGTATGAAGTTTGCTCTTGGAATTTTCCTGATCCATTTACTTCTTAGTTCGCTATCGGTAGGAAAACCAAAGACATGTACTTTAGGCCCAGTTTGATAGTTACCCTTACAACGTGGAATACAACACCGATATGGCATTTCTCCTTTTAAAGATATTTCCTCGAAACAATATAAACTCCGACAAATAGCAAAACAATAGTGATGAACAGTAACAAAATGAAGTAAAGCAATGGCAAAATTACTCGACTGGATGTTAAAATACACGTGGGCAATGTAATGCGATCACTGTCCAGTGCAGGGAGACAAAGGACTAGTACCTTTGACGTCACGTTGATTTCGTCAAGGTGTTATCTGGCCTTGACCTTTCAGGGGGTGTTGAACTAACCCACTGAGATAGGTAAGAAAAATTTTGGACATCTTCCTAGAATGGTATAAAGAGTAAGTGTACAAAGTTTCATGAAAATCTGAGATGGTGGATGCCATGGCCTGGATGAAGTGATGTGGAGGACAATAATCCGAAGGACATGTCCTGCAATAATGCATGTGAAATGATAGCAGGTGAGCCCACCACCTGTCGTCCTGGCTGGCCAGTTCACATTGTTTGTTCCTTTTATTCAAATGTTTTGAGTGTAGTAAGTATGAGTATGTTAGTTAGGTATGTAGTTATTGAGTGAGGTAGTTACATTATTTCTTCCGTTATAAGAATAACGACTTTAACAAAAACTAATGTTATGTTGTGATTGAAGACTTAGTATTTGGCATATTGTTCGGGATGTTTAAGTTGTGAATTGCATTTTATATGAAAACATCAGCACTGACTTATACCACAGGTTTGCAGACCCTAAAAGGACTAGGACTACTGAACAGAAAAGAAGAAAAAATTTATTACTTAGGTTAACATTTTACGAATACTGTCGATCCAAATTAAATCACAAAACTGACTTGGCGGCAACAAAACACTTACCCTGCATATAGTTTCATACCAGTTATCAGTTTAATGTGTTGGACACATTCTTCGCTTTGCGAACACCAATAATGTCAAACCCTATTTCGAATCCAACACCATAGCACTTTATAGCTGCTCACTTGTCGCTTTGTACATAACCACACACCTCAGAGTATTTTGTCATTTAATGTGGATTGTCATTATTCATGAAATGTTAACCTACTTATTCTAACCTCTTTTTTTTTTTTTTTTTGTCAGCCGTCCTTTGCCCTCCTTTGCATTTTATACGTTGTTGCTGATGTTTTGTATAGAATGCAAAGGAGAGCATTCACAACTTAAACATGATGTACAGTATGCCAAATATTGTCTTCCGTCACAACATTAAAATTTGTTACAGCTATTATCAGATAAAGGAAGGAATAACGTAGCTTTCTCTTTCAATAACTACATACCTACCTACTAATGGCACTCATACTTACTATGCTCAAAACATTTAATGTGAACTGGTCAGCCAGGATGCCAGATTGTGGGCGTACCTGCTATAATTTCATATGTGCCGTTGCAGGACCTGCTGTCCTCCGTACCTGCTCTTCTAAATAAGAGAAATCTGCGCTGAAACTTTCGCTTTTAGCCACTTCTCCAAAAAGCATTGTCACGTGGTCATGATGTCAGATTTCTCTTTCATCGAATGAATGTTTTGTTCAACTTAGCAGGAGTTCTTATGTTAGCATTGATTTATTTCAAATAAATGTCTAGTGAAACTTAAATTAGGATATTACAAATATTGTATTGTGCCACTGTGCAAAAATAAAAGGGTCACTTCGCCAGACAAAATTTATATTTCTGTGCCGAAGAATGCAGAAAGAAGACTGCTCACCGAAACTGCTTCAGTTTTGTCTGTCAAGATCACTTGAATGTATTACTAAATAACTTATTTCTTTTACAGGTGCATGCTATGAAATAATATAAATATTTCTTATGATGGACTTATTGGTAACTCGAAATTATTTGAATCGTTCGTTGATATTGCTGAAATTATTTTCAGCTAAGATTTATTAGTATTTTTTCTGTTATAAAATACGTGGTTATCAGCTCAACAAAAAATAACATTAAACATTGCTGTTTCGGAGTGTCCACCATTTATATTTTCGGTCAATTAGAGAATTGTTTTATATAGAAAAGATTTACAATTATATTTTATTTTTAAAAATACCTTCTAAATTATGAAGGTTATTAACGTGTAGGACGTAATAATAATAATAACAATAAATTAGAAATAACTTCTAAATTCTTTTCCTTTTAGCTGTGTTTTGTTAATGTTGAAAGTTCCCCCCCCCCCATTTTGTTTATTAAATTTGAAGCAATTTGCTTTTGAAGTATAAAAAGTACATTTGCTTTTGCTTCTGATTTGCGCGACTCAGCCATAGCGTAGTCTTCATATTACGAAAGCTAAGGCCATAGCCAGTACAGTCGACTTACGAAGGTGGTTCAGCGTATTTGCTGACCTCGCGTTTTAGAAGTTCCCATGGTCCATGAAATCGGTCGATTTTGATTATGTAATTAAAAGATTTTGTGATGAAAAAAATTATGTAACAACAGTATACCCAGTGTACATTATAGGTGTGTTTTATCATTATAAAATTTAGAAATGCATATAAATGCATTTTTTTTATTTTTGTCCCCGTGATGCCTTTGCAGCTGAACATAGCCTATAGCAAAATCACTATACGAAATTCTTCCAGATCTTAAAATTGCATAAATAAAACGTTAAAAGTTTTCATAAACAGCTTGACACAATATTTAAAAATCAACAAGTCTTTATCTTTGTTTGCTCAGAGCATTGATTACCTTTCAGTTTTCAAGCCCTTTATTTCAGCAAATCTTCATTTCCAGCAAAAAAAACTGTAATCAATAGAAAATGAACTATTGGCAAATTCTCTGTATTACTCTTAACAAAACTGGGCTCTAGCAGAGGCATTTCTTGAAAACTGAATTAAAAAGAAATCTGGGAAGTTTTGGAGTTGCTTTGTGTTGTAAACATAACTCTAAGCATGGAGTTGGACGATCGAGAAAAATGACATCAAACCAATCACAGCATTTTCATTTTGATGACGTCGGGGTACCATTTCTGTTCTTTTCGAAGGCCGAGAGCCGAGATTTTTTAAGATGGTAAATTTTTGAATGTAGATTAATGCAAATATAAGGTCAAATGTGATTTTTTACTGTTCCCCATTAATCATTTCATGGGTGCATCACTAAAAATGTATTCCTTCTCGTCGCCCCTACACCTGGTTTTATTTTGCCATGCAAGTTTTGCAACAATCTGTGTATATTTGGGGGGGGGGGGAGATATCATTGTGGGACTGAGGATGGTTTCATATTCCCCATACTTCTGAGCTGTTCATTCACTGGGATTTATGCACGTTAAATTCCTTGACTTCTGTATTATCTTTCTGACAAACAAACTTCTGAGAGATTAGCCCGAAAGCAGAATGTTTTTTATCTTTCTGCGACGATTGATGCTAAGACAAAAAACTTTCTGCAGGTGCAGAAAAAGAAAAAACGAATCTTCAAATCGACAACCATAAAAAAAACCAAAAAAAAACCGGAATCTCCAAATTGACAACCAAAAAAAAAAAAACCCCTGTTCTATATATCTTTCTGCAGCCCTCACTTTCGTTCTTCGACATTGTCGCCCCGTCGCTCGATATTCTGCTTTGGGGGAGATTAGTGAAAAAAAAAAATTGCTTCCTCCCCCTTTTAAAACTAAACATCTTTTTGGTATCGGTAAAGAAATATATAAATAATAAAAATGAAGTCTTCATTTAACTGAAGGACAAAAATATTATATGGACTGCTCAGAAGCCAATCAGATTAAGTCAATAAACCAAAAAATGAAATAGTTTTTTTAAAATTACATACCAAAAAATAACAACGCTTGTAAATTTGAAGAATGAATTTTTTATTGAAAGATAACATAACTATAAACTTGGAGGAGTGATTTGGGCACTTTGTCAACCGAAAGTATAAACGTTAGAGTATGACTTACAGAAAAAAATTTCAATTTAAAACAAAATGACTTAATCTGATTGGCTTCTGAGCAGTCCATATAATGAGACAGTTGATAAATAAGGTAAGGTGGCCTTTGATCATGATGTGTGCACAGTAGAGATTCATATATTCATTGTTATGAAAAGGAGTAGCAGCCATCAAGTTTTTTTTTTGTTCTCCACTTAAGTCTGAGTTATCCAGACTCATCATGTGCACAAATAGGCAATTTTTGCTATTGGAAGGCATCAACCAAAGCTATAGATTCTTTGAAGATTAGAGCTTATTTATGATCTGTACGTTCTGACAAAAAAGGCCAGAATGGTTGTTTTGTAGTGAAACTTTTGTATGATGAATCACAGCTGCACATATCCAGATGAGAGCTTGCCTCAAAAGCTGAAAATAGAAATTCTATGGCACCTTTTGTATAATCCTGAATTTTTCCCTATTAGACTTCAACCTTTTTCAGTCCTTTGACTTCAGTACCTCTTGAAACTTGAACAGGTAACCTACCATGAAGAAAATGTTTAATTTTAACATTTGTTGGAATAAATGTTATATATTTATATAAATATGTAGGGAAATGAACTTAAGAATATAATCGTGTTTCCCATTTCATCCCGTTTACGCTTCATTCATCAAGGTGGCCTTGCCAACCTTTTGTAATTAACAGGTTTTTATTTTCTTCTATATACTATAGATTTAATATCACCTTCTTTGGACACATATCGGTTCTTTTCTTCATTTCTGTCCTTTCTTGTCTAGGCAGTTATTTTTCATTTCCATTTCTTTTTCTAATTTTTTACCTTTTTTGGTTTTTTACCTTTCTGGTGCATCTTAGCCGTAGATGCTTTTGTGCCATTAAAATCTACTAACCAACCAACCTAGTCGTGTTTTTAGAAATATAAATGCTTATATAAGAGTATAATTTTGATCTGTACTTTATTCTGGATGACCCTCGTATATTTAAGTTCATGTACTATTAAATGGGTAGATTTGGAAATTTTATATCTAAGAATACATTGTTCACATATTTGATGTAAGTTTAATATTTCAGGTAAGAGATGACAAAAATTATACTAAAGTTTTCTAGAATATATGTAATGTGAAAAGATATTTGTTTGGATTACCATTTTTCTATTCTTTTTGAGGAAGAAAAAAAGAAAAGAAATAATACTGTCTTTATTAGAAACAAAATTAAATTTTACTAAATTTGTGCTGCAATCTTGAGTCGGGGTTTATTCAAGTCCTATGCATCAAAATCATCCCAGAAGCAGTTTTTCAGTATATCATTTGGCACCTAGGACTGAATGTTTGATTTTCAGTGGCTGCTACTTTTGATGAGCTTGCTCTTACCATCAACCATTTGGTTGACAAGTGTTAATATTCTTAAATTTCTCAGAAATGATAATTAAAATTTACATTGCATGAAGGAATAGCCATATCAGGGAAACATTACTTGTAATCTAATGAAGTATAGGTTTGGTTTAGGATTTTTTTTATTTTTATTAGAAAGTATTATGCTGTAGTGATGTTTATCTGGGTAATTTTTATTTTTTTATTTTTAAGGAACGAAAAATTTTGAAAGATACTTCCCACTTTTGATAAGTGATAACAAAATCAAGAAATATTATTACAAACACATTAAAATCTTAAAATTTTCCCAATTTCAAAAAAAAAAATATTTTAATCTTTTTTTTTTTTTTTTTTTTTTGTGGTGGACACTAAAACTCATTAAGAGATGACATAATTTGGTTGTTGCTGAAAAGAGAAAGTAAAAAACAAGAATAAAACAGGGCCATAGCTGGAAAATCATTACAAAAAGAAAGTGTTCATTTACTTTTATCAGTGTTTGAAGAATCTGATAGTCAAACATCTTTCCTAACAAGTGTATTATTGAAAGAAATTTTGCCCACATTAGTTTGTTTTTGGTTCCTAACTTGGATACTTGGAAGAATTGTTTAGATGCCAGGAAAGTTGATTTCATTAAATGTATAAGCTGTAAATTATTTGTCTTTCCAACATGTTTAATATAATACAGTGGAGCACCGTTTATACATTTCTCGTTTTTACGATTTTATCATTTGTTTTTTTTATTGAATGGTCCCAGCTAAATCAAATGCATATTAACATTAAATAATTTCATTTATACGTTTTTTTCAAGAACTCGAAAGAGAGAGACAATGTGCATTTCAACCTCAGATTCCCACCTACTGATTGTCCAGTCTTAAAAAATTGCACTGAAAAACCTCTGCTAAGTTTTCAACAAGCTTTGGCAGGTTTTAACACCATACAAGAATATCATTTAAATCACTACTAATGAGGTAAAGTTAAGATGACACTTTCAACTGTGCACAATGAGCTTTTTTCTGTGCATTCCAAAAAAAGCCCTATAACCTAAAACAACAAAATATTTTGTAAATGCTGAATGAATATGAATAGTAGTACTAGTTGTACATTAAATCCAGAGTAAAAAGTTTTGCATTACATACCTCTTGTATTTCATTTTCATGTAATATTTTAATTTACTGCTGACTTTTATTGTTGGTTATTATGAAATTATTCGTAACTTTTGTAAATTCCGTTTATATATATATTTTTTTTCTCAGTCCCTTGAAAAACGTATAAAGGGTGCTCCACTGTGTGTGTGTGTGTGTGTTAAACTTCAGTATTGTCGATTTTGTTTACAAGAAATCTTTAAAACTTTGGAGAAATAATACTTCATGAATATTGAATTTTGCTTGAAACATTGATTTTATTGTTGATTCTCTTTGATTTTGTTTTTTTTTTAAGCTTCATATGGAATAAGAAAGACTTGCATTATATTTGTTAGATCTACTTGTTTCTTTGTTTTGCTTTTAATAATTTAGATTTTCAAAACTGTTCAATATG
>JAFIDM010002131.1:85150893-85184369 GCA_023159025.1 Thereuonema tuberculata | reverse complement strand
TATATATATATATATATATATATATATATATATATATATATATATATGTATATATATGTATATATATATGTGTGTGTATATATGTATATGTATATATGTATATATCCACAGTTTCTGTTGGATATTCTTCAAGATGAATATTATTTTTAGTTTTAGAATCATTGAAAATGTGGTTTAGCAATATTAGTGTATATAGGCAAATGGTTTAGAGCAGTGGTCGGCAACCTTTTGTTGTAAGAGGGCCACATATGTTATGTGGGGATTACTGCGGCCGCTGGTTTAGAGGAAGAATGAAGATCTGTTAGAGAAGGGAGGAAATCCTGAAATTATAGTGAATGACTACTATTTCTCACCAAAATACCTTGCACACTTAATTAAATTGAGAAATGGGCTCCATGATTTATTTCAAATGTGCTAGTAAACTGACCTGTCTCATTAAGATAATGATACTCTGTTACAGCTCAGAAAAGCTTATTCCGATTGTTCACTAAATATAGCTCTAAAGCTGGAATTCACGGAAGAAATTTAAATTTCATTTTTCATTGTGATAATAATGACAGTAATAATAAACAGTTTTACACCATACATAGTTTTCCATTCTGAAAATTTTGTAATAGGAGCCTGTGTTCTCTAACATCTTCAGAGATATTTGACTACTACTCCTTCATCTAGCTTTATACTCAGGATTTACACTTTTGTCGCTTATGGGCTATGCCAGATTTGCCGCCCTTCCTCCTGATCCACCTGTCTGAATATATCTAGTAAACTATACGGTGTTTATGTTTAGTTTTGAGCTAAGTTACTGATAATTTACAACTTGTCTATTCATTAGAATTTACTTAGAGTATGAAAATATATATATAAATATAAATACATAGGCCCATAATGATGCATTCCTTTCCTTAAGTACACATTCCAAAAATGTGTTTAATTTTCTGTTAAACAACTTTTTACATCAAAGTTAATTTAAATGATTGGAATATATTTCGTACATAATAGTCGCAGAAGATATATATTAGAAAGTAACTGTCACAGTCCCCCTGCCGCCTCCCACGCCTGAGCACTCCAATGCAACGTCTACCCCCTTCCACTTCAAATCTACGGCCAGTCATCACTCACCGATTTCCCAGGATATACACTCAAAGCCAAAAAAACTCTCTGCTCTCATATACTTTACAGACACATCAAAAAGCCAGGAAATGTGTTTCTTTTTATGTTTCCCTCATTTTCTGCTTGTAATATGACACTTAATATTATTGAATAGTACAGGATTTTTGTTTTTTTCCTATTTTTTTTTTTGCCCTGGGCTTTAGCTATGGTGAAATAAAACTGTTCATAGCGGTAAAATAAGACTCCAGCGTTTATTTTATCATATTAGATTTCTACATTTCCACAAATAAGCTATAATTTTTCATTAAATTAAATATTTAAAAAAAAAAATTTAGATATTAAATTTTAGTACACCACAAAATAATCTCTCTCTCACAATTTTCAAGCAAGAGATTAACATATTTAACAATTTATTGAATTCATGTAGCCTACTCCTTACAAAACAAAAAAAATCTGTCATTAAAACGGAAATACTAACTTAAATTATTTTTTATAAAGATGTTCTTTTTTTTTTTTAATTGTAATTCTCTTTTTTTGAGACAATAATACAAATTTATTAATTCTGCTTATTTTGTAATTGCTGAGAAGAAAATTCAATATTTAAACCGAAATACATTTGTCGATGAACTTCGAAGCGCATATAAACTGTTCCTCGTAGCTACAGTCTACGCCACTACAGTGATGTCATATCCTGTACTATATTCCCGCTACTTAAAACTTCGTAGTGCCACTACTGTAGCTACGAGGAATACAGTTATGAATCTGCGTTCATGGCAAACAAACGAATGAAAGTGATTGTATTTTATTTTTATCCTTTAGTGTTTTTTGATGATTTCACATTCATTTAGCTTTTATTTCGCGTGTTTTTAATGGTTCCACTGTTATTTCGATCTTATTTCGTGGCATTTCGCGATTAAAAAAAACCTTTAAAATTACTGATTTATGCGATTTGCTCCATGATAAGCAAAAATACAACCTTTAATAAAAGTTTCGCGGATATCATTACCACAAAATAGGGTCCGTAGCTATAGCCCTTTAAGCCCTCTTGCAAATACGCCTCTGTTTATACTCCACTTTTGACACAGATCTCCTTCAGGATATTCATCTATTACATCTGATCCATTATCTTTAATCTTCAGTTTCTAATGCCTTAATGAAGATAAAACTGCTTCTTGAATTGTCGTTGAATGTAATGAATCCTTGCACATATGTTCAATCTCCTTTGTCATTTGACCTAGGAGAGTAGCTATTAGAGAAAAAAAAAGATAAGACTTAAGGCACTCTTTAACATAAAACAGAAAAATTGTAGAATTTTTTTTCCCCTCTTTTAAACCACAGTGTATGACTACAAATATTGTGGTGAAATAACTTTTGTCTCTGATTTGGGAAAGGATTGTAGACTAAGTCTAAGCTGGATCTGAACTCAACTGTTTATTCAAGTGAAATCAATGGTTTAAATAGCCTATGTACAGTGATTTGTGATTGGTTGGTGGCTTTAACAATTGATTGGAGGATTTAAAAAACGTGATTGCAACCGGGTTTTAGCCGTGGTATTTAAATTAAAGAGAATTATGGGATAGCAGACCAACCATTATAATTTTGAAAATAAGCAGAATTAGAATTTCCAGTTAAAGGAAGAATTTGAAATTTACAACAGATTAAATTATGATTGATTGGAACACTAAAATTGTATATAAAAGTAAATGGAATTAAGTATAAATATAGCTATAAAAATCACCACAATATGTAGGCTATTCATAAGACTTTCAGAATTGTAAAATACTGTCCTAGTGTATATCGTAGTAACATTCAAACAATCTTTGTTGCAAAAAACATTTTTACCATTTTCTAATTATTACCTTTATTTTTATCTCTAAATTGGTATTTGAAGTTGGTTAGTACTAGTTATTGAAAATTTCTTTGCTGTATTTTTGTTACATTGGAGTGATGAGCTTTCTTATTCTACTGTAGTTTGGTATATAATTTTAAAACCCCAAAGATATCTGCTTTACCATAAGATCTTTTTTTTGATTCATTAGAGCAACCATACTATCTATCACTAGGCATGCTGTAGTCTTAATTAAGGTAGAGGAGCATTGCTAATCTATACCTCTAGTATGATCCAGTGCATGACTAATAAAATGTAGGAGAGCAATGCTTTTCTGAGAAGTAGGAATGAAAGTGACTGATTCAAGCTAGAATTTTATTTTCAGGTTGGGTTTTCTATTCTAATTCTTGAGTTTATTCTGGTCCTTTGCTGATATTTGCCTTAATCTTTGGAATGATCTTTCAACTGAACCAAACATCAGCTCTTTTAAAACTATTAAGTAAATTGTGGGCCCGGTAGCAGAGTGGATAAGGGTGCTTGGCTGCAGGTTGGAGATGGTGGGTTTGATCCCCTGCCTTGGAGGAGGGTAGGGATATTTCCATGATCCATTCTCCTCCAAACTGGTCCTAGGGTCTACCCAGTCCTCCGTAGAATGGTACCGGGTTTCTTTCCCAGGAATTAAAAGGCAGGCGGGCATCGGGCTGACCACTCGACCTCAACTTCGTCCTGTTGGTCAAGAAGTGCTGGGAGCCTTACCTCCTGCAACCCTAAGGGCTTCAGTAACTCTAAAGTGGGACACTTTAACTTAAATAAATTTGATCTTAATAATTGCAAATTTGAACGAGTAGGATTTTTTAATTTCACTATAGATTCAAGTATTATGTAAGCATATTTTTAGTCATTTTAGACCCCCTCCCTCCTTGTAAGCAAAAATAAGCAGATGCCTGAACACCAACCCCTTGTGCTTCTGTAAGATTTGCCAAATCATTAACAGTAAACACCACTGAAATATTGAAATACACATGAAATACTAAGGGGGGGGGAATGTTTCTTACGTAAACATTACTCTGATTCCCCCCCCCCCCCCCCTTTAAATTTTTAATGTTTAACGTAATACTTGAACAGGCCCATAGCAGTTCTAAGCTTAGAAAAGGAAAAAATATTTGTTCCACCTCTAGCAAGAAACTTTGTCGATGAAATCAGCAGAAATATCAGAAATGTAGCTTTTAAATGTAAATAAACTTTTTCTTTCTTTAATTTAATAGCAATATGTAATTACTCGCTTTCCATTGAAGTATAGAAAAGATTGAAAGCAGGAAAGTCGGCTCTTAATCTGAAGAATAGTTATACCAGTGATTCTTTTAATTTCATTAGAGATTCTTATGTAATTATTGAATGGTAACATAAAAGAAATCAAATTAAGAGTACTTTTGTTGATTAAGTCGGGATGAATGAAATTTATTATTACATTAAGTCTCATTTTTATTTTATAGTCAAGGAGCAAATTCTATTCTGTGGGATTTTTTGTGAAGGGAAGGTGCGACCGTGGAATCACTTTATTGTATGCTACATAATGGTGTAATACCGAGTGTCTGTCTTCAAATTGTGCTGTTTGGTTTTTATGACATCATAAATCAAAGATGGCCACCACACATTACATAAAGAATAACTCTTTCTAGAGTGATCATATGCAAAATGTGCATAGAACATTTTCCTGTTGTGCATGAGCCGAAGAACAAATTTAGTCCATATCAGTTTTTTCATATCTTCTACCGTTCGTGCGTTATACGCCAGTTTTCATCCATGGCACATATTGAAATGAAAATCCTGTTGAATATGATGATACAATGTCATCTAATGGTGCTTTCATACCTACTTGGTCTGCATATTCATCATTGGTGAACAAGACAATGAGGGTTTGTGTGCTTCCTCTCATAGACAGTAGTCCAACAACTGCTTCCACACAGGTAACGTGCCTAGAAAGTGATGCCATCGTAGGTTCAGATTCCAAAACTGTTGTCACTTTTGTCCTTTTTCTTTATAAACCAGTTTATTTAGCAATGGAAAAATCAGATCTTTCAAAAAATTGGATTTTACGAGCAGGGGAATTACACAGTAATGGCAAAATGCTAAGAGCAATAGGTACATTTGTAGAAGATACAGGCCATGAATGTGCCTTAAGTGATATTTATATAGTGATGCAGTAATGTCACAAATTCTGGTAGGAAAGCATGTGAGACGAGGAATTGAAGTGCATACGACACTTCAGCTTGATGTAAATGCTATACTGACTTGTTTTTTACCCACCAGGAAAAAAAATGAATTAGACAGGGAGAGCAAAAAGTTGATTGCTGCCCTGCAGATAGGCAACGTTAGACATTAAATGTTTTTGCTGTAAAGAACTTGAAAATCCTGTCGAAAACGGAGGAATTTAATAATGCTGAAGGAAAGCACAAACCCACGTTTAAAGTTGCTTACCAAAACATGGAAATGGTTGGGACTATGTTGAGTTATATACGATCTGTCGGAACTGGTATTTGAGAGCTACATCTAGCTTGTAAAGGTCCGATGGTTGTTACATAATTTTCTCTTTCCTATCATTTATTTTCAATACTTTATATACATATATACAATCTTCAAAAATATTTTCTTATTCCTCGTCTAAATGCTTCTTTGTCTTCTCGAAACGGATGTTTCCCCAGATGATCTTTTGTGTTCTCTCAGCCTCTTACCCATCTGGCTTCTATTTTACCTATCCCCCCTCTACATTTATTGCCCTCTTTGTTCTTCCCTCCACCTTACAGCTTTTTCAGCAGATGTCTCATAATAAATGACGTCACAAAGGGGAAATAAGTTTGAGAGGAAGTGAAATAACAAAAACAGAGTGAGGGTGCGAACGCGAAGGATAGGCAACCAGCCGACCTGCTGCCCTTCGAAATTGCTCACTACTGGGAACTCGCCACTGCAGAAGCCGTAGCCGAACTCTGATATAGTTTTAGAGATTTGTTGTGTCTGAAAAGAAGAGCGTTCTTTAATCTTCAGGTATGCGTAACGAGAGCCCTTCATAGCTGACTGAGGTCTACAAATCCTAAAGATAACAATTCCGAGGACTCTGGCTGCATCAAAGTACGTTCTTCCAATCCAAGGCTTTATATCTCCCAGAGAGGCTTACGAAAGGAGCACAATCATTGGCGGATATTGAACTATTCAGGTGCTTCAAAATTGCTCTTCGAAGAAATCAAAGAGCACAAACAGAACTTTGGATCATTCCCCCCCCCCCTCTTCGAGTGAGCTGCCACGAACTTTCGATAAGGACTCGCATGAACTGTTCTGTGTGGATTCTTATAGTGCTAATAATACCAAAATAGAGCATTGAAGGTAGCAGGAGGTCTTGTAAATATTACCCAAAAGAAAAGTGCACTGGCAAGGTTTTTTTTTTATTGCTCCCGAAATGGCCCAAAGAAAACTTCAGCATTACTAGGTCTGCATGCATTGTCCGGAAGTGACTCCACAGGTACAATAACAAAAAAAGCAAAAACCTCTGTGAAGTATATTATTAAACATCTTCCACTACACCAGAGATAAATGTTAAAACACTATGTTAATATTTATTTATGGTGTAGTGGAAGATGTTTAATAATATACTTTACTATAGAAAAGGTTTGGAGACGAAATATGGGATGTTTATTCAAAAACCTCTTTTTGGAAAGGCTTCAGTTAAGCAGATGACACATACATTCTTGAAACTATTAGCAAACTTGGAAGCTTGGAAAACTTTGTTGATAATAATAGACTTTTAATAGAAAAATTCATATGTCAAGTCTACTTCCCTGGCTCAAATATATCAAACATTGGAGATCTGAGGTGGTGGATGTTTACTAAGAAAGAAACTCAAGGAGAAAACTTGCCACCAACAAGAGCATCACTGACACCATATGTTGATAGTTCGCTATCAAACCATAGAATGGCGACGTGCTGACCAGCTCTACCCAAATCTGCCTTCACCATTAAACGGCGACGTGCTGACCAGCTCTACCCAAATCTGCCTTCACCATTAAACGTTGGTTAGTAGTTGAAAGAGAAAAGAGATCATTATGCTCCTGTTATGGGTATGCTACCATGCATTCCAGAGACAGTTCTTCAGCTTACTAGGTTCTCTTGTGTTAAAAGAAAGTTAGCTCCACCATGTAAATATTCCCACAATCTAAAGTGCACTGAACTGTGTGTGTGGAGACGAAGAAGTGTGACAACTATGATGACCATACAAACCATGAAGATACATGGGAGGACTTAGATCCCTGTTTTCCAACGTGGGGTGCAATTTGATTGTTATTGGGGGGGGGGGGGGGGCAATTTTTTTTTTTTTGGTTGTAAAGCTTAAAAAGTCTTTTTTTTTTTTTTTTTTTGGTTGTGGAAGTTATACCTAATTTGGTGAGGCATAGCATACTTTAGATACTTTAGGTGGGGCACAGCATAATAAAGGTTGGGAAACACTGACTTAGATGGTGATATTACATTATTCTCTTTAAAACAAGTTATCTCACTAAATATTTATATATATTTTTTTTTTATATATAAATATCGAGAACTTATACTTGTACTAGGCCCTACTGCAAATTTATTATTTGTTCTATATCATTGTACATTGTATTAGTAATGTGCATTTCATATCATTATATATAACTGTACTAGTGATTTCATATCATTGTATTATTAAAGTTAAGAGTAAAAAACAGCACAATCATTATTTTTTTTATCCCTTAATAAATATCTGTTGGTAACGTATGTAATAAGCCGATGGTGACATATTTAATGGAACATAACTCCCAAACAGTAGAAGATATAAAAAAAATTGATAAGGACTAAATTTGTTCTTCAGCTCATGCACAACAGAAAATGTTCTATGCACATTTTGCATAGGAGCACTCTGGAATTAATATGACGTATATACGAAGCTCATATGAAGTATATGCTCATATTAATTTGACTTCATAAAAACCAAACAGTGCTATTTGAAGATAGACACCCGGTACTACACCATTATGTAGCATACAATAAGATTCCATATAGTCGCAGCTTCCCTTCACAAAAAATCCCATGGAAGGTAATTATGTGCAGTTTGCTCCTCGACTATTAATTTCTTTGCAAAACATCAGTGATTTATGAAAAATATTTAATTTTTAATAATTTCTCTTTTGCCAGTCATGGTAATTTGTTGTCCTCGTGGGATCCAATGGCAGAGGATTATTATTCCCCCTATTTTAATTCAATTTATAAAGAAGACTTAATGGACTCCATATTGAATCCCTCTTCATTAAGAAACGTGTAAGTGGTGATTATTTGTTAGTTTTTTTTTTACCAAAATTTAAATTAATTTGGTGAATTTGGAAACAAAAACTGTACTAGATGAGAGAGAGTTGATTGGCCTAGATTCTGATTTTCATACTTATCCATGTTGAAGAGAAGCTTTTGAAGTTTAAGCTGTATGAAAAAACTTTGTGAAAGACTACATATCAAATTTCGAAACTAGTTACGTGCAATCTTAGTTTCTTAGTGTTTGGTGGTACGTTCGGTTTCTTCTTTTCTGAAGCTTGCAATAAATCCTACAATTGAATGTAGTAACAATTCTTCAAGGTTGATCGGATTTTTGTCCTTCACGGATTCTTTGGGAAGTTTCAGGTCTCTTATCTGGATTCAATGAATTTGATTGTCACTGTAAATGTTACTGGAGAAAGAAAGCAAAAGTTTTAAGTATTTTTATTTTTTTATTATGTAGATTTACATATAATTATTAAAATTTATGATTTCATCTTTTGTAATTTTTGTAATCCACATAATTCATAAGTAGTAATATTTATTGTATTAAGAAAGAATGGCTTATGGTCTCTGTAAAATGTCCACAGTGCATTGCTGTTGTCTGAGAATAGTTTTGAGGGAGGAACATTTAATATCAGTGTTTGGGATATTTAATATCAATAGTGTTCTTTAGCCTTTATTTTATTCTCCATTGAGGGACAATTCTGATACTTAGATTTCATCAGTTGATATATAAATAACGTAATTTGATACTTGGTTATTTTACAATTTTTTATAGGGAAATAGTAGATTTTCTATATGCTTATTAGGATTATAAACAATTCCGATTAATAGGATATGTTTAGAAAATTCTTAAATTCAGAGAGCTTCTTTGGAATCCCACACACAATTGTAAAGTATATAGTATCCCATTTTACTTTCTCCTTTTCCATTTAGTTAAGGAAATGCTGTAGTTTTAGCAGTAAAGAATAAATTTGCTGGCTAACACTGACATTAGATATGATAGTAGGTAAAATAGTATTTGACACCTAAAGTTTATTAACAGCATTAAAAAAAACCTTGATATTAGATGGCCTATCTTTATATAACTTACAGAAAAGCATTCAAATCAAGTCTTTTTGTAAGCGGTGCCAGATAGTCATTTTCAAATATGGGCAAGAGTAACAGCTTTGTCCCACTCTAGGAAATCAGAAATTAGTCAATCAGGCAACTTTGCAGCAGTTAATAGTTAGGCAGACATAAAAATGTGCCCTACATGATTATACCATTGTAATTTCCTAATTAAATTGTATTAAGGTCTATTTGAATAAAAATTCTTAACTTTTGGCCTCTGAGGAAAGAAAGAAATAGAAAACTATTTTGAGTTTGAATCATTGCGTTAATGTTTGCTTACCTGTTTAATTTCCTCCTCTTAATATGGACTTACTTAACTAACTTAATTTGAAGTTTTTATAATTCTAATTAAATTCAGAAATGGAGGTATTGGTATTCACTGTGTAGTTAGCAGTTATCCTGTAAAACTGGGTCCGGTACAATTTGCCCTGGCCGATTCGCCGCGAAGTCCTACTCTCCACAAAATATTGTAATTCTACCAACTCAAGTTAGGACTTAATTCACCTTCATGGTGATAAATTTGTTATGATAAATAGAACTGATAAGCATATTAAATACACTTTATTTGATTATTTAAACAAAAAATAGATTAACATTTTTTCAAAAAAAACAAACTATATACCAAGATAAATTTGGATTTATCAAGAATATTTGCATAGGATTTAAATATGTACTTAATTAATGGTAATCAGCTTTACCTGTCTTTAAATTCATGAAATTGCTATAAAATTTAAAAACACTTCACCACTGTTTGATTTTTTTTTTTTTTTTTTTTTAAATAAAAATAGGCAGTAAAACTTAAGAACACGGTAATACTGAATTTTTATAATTATTCAATATAAACATCCTGGAAGGGGTCATGCATAAAGATGGTTCTGCATCTTTAGTCTACCCTTCTATCCTTGTGTGAATAGTACTGGTTACTGTCAACTGTTTTTTTTATTCACTGTTCAAATTGGAAACCTTCGTGGCGAGCCGGTTGTGGCGAGTTGTCCCATTCCCTATAAAAATACTTGGCTTTTCCTGCTCAATTTTTACTAACCAGAAATACTCAATGCCATGTGTATTTTGCCTTGTGATTACAATTTTTTTTTTTTTTTGGTTGGGAAATGGGAACTGCTGGGCTGTTTTTGTGGTTAAATGACTACTGTGTGGGATAGAAAGAGAGGTATGATAATTCAGAACAATGTGATCCCAATTCTTTCTGGCCAGTTTTCTTATACATCATTAATTTAATTGAGTTGCCATTTTAATAGTTTTAATACTACATTAATTTAAAATCTGAATATTATATGTATAACGATAGCTTAGAAATTTTAAATCTTTGCTTGCCTTTTGTTACAATAGAAATTGTAGTGTTGCTTTTGAATTTTAATTTTGCTTTGTGAGTGTTTATTTATATATTTTAAGAATTATATATTTTCTGTAAAGAAAATTATAAAGAGTATGTATGGTTCCTATATTTTACTTTTTATTTTACCCCCACAGCACTTCGTCAGTGGTATCACTTTTTGTTACCAACTTTCCTGATTCATTTACTGAGGTAAGTAAAAAAAAAAATCCACAACTTACTGATTCAAGTATAATTCAGTAATCTATTCAGTGAAGTCTCACTTATACGAATATGAGGGGGAACCAAAAATTATTCGTAAAAGTGAATAACATATAGGACTTACGGGAGTTTCGTCAGGGAAGGAGAAATTCTTTGTGTAATTGAATGTTTCGTATGAATGAGACTTCACTGTATTACTAAAATCTTTTATTTCTCTGCCTGTCTGTCCAGTGCAATTTCCTTTGAGAATGGAAAATAGAAATAATTTTTACAATAAAACGTTCATGACTGGAATCAAACCTGAAATCCTCTGATCCGAAATCGGACGTCTTATCCATTAGGCCATGGTGACTACAACTCACTTTATATTGTTTTTGACTTGTTTCCTTCCCCTTCCCCCAATCAATAATGAATGTACTCAATCTTTTTTTTTTTTTTTTTTTAATCTCAAGAATGTCTAATTATTTGTAATTCGAAAATGATAATTAGAACTATAATTGCTGAAACACTGCAAATTTTATATATAATATTCTTACTTACCCAAATTCTATGTGATATAGAAAAACAAGCACTTGTACAATTCTATGCAATATAAAAAAACAAGCACTTGTACACGGGGGATGGCCTAGTGTAAGTGTAATTTATTTAAAAAGTTTGGATCACTAGCTTTTTTAATGTGAAATATTTTTTTATTTTTTTTTTTCACTGGTCATTTACTATTATTTAAATGTTTAACCGAATTAAAATTCTTGTAAATTAATACTTCGTATAATTTTTTAAATTTTAAAATTATTAAAAATTGTTCTGCAATGGGAATACAAACAATTTATATTTAAAAGTTGAGATTTTAGAAAATCTATTATTTAAGGAGAAATTGAAGCTTTTATTAATTGCCTAATTAATAAAATTATTTCTTTATTAATTTTATTTGCTACAATCAAAAGCTAATGGAGCAGGGGAAAGAACTTAAATAATGAGAATCAAGACAACTTGTCAGTTCATTTTAAATGTATTTATAAAACTTTAAAATAATATAAATGAGACTTTGAGTAATGTTTCATAATTAAATTGTTTATATTAATTTTTCAGTTTTAAGAATTCACATGAAAACTAATAAAAATAAAATGCTGGTGGTGCACTTAATTTAATTAGGATGATAAGCTCCCAACAGCATTGTGGTTCTAAGTAAATCGTATCATCAGAGATAGAACAGGCACAAACAAAAAAGTTAAAGTGGTTTTATGTAACGACTGGTATCTTGCCTATTGATGATTCGATTGTAAGCCCTTAAGGTTCCCATAAAGAAAGTTTTTAATTGATGACGCTACAAGCAATAATATTACACCCTTGTTCTCCCTCTCCTCTACTTTTTTTAAGAGTATCCTCCCTTCACTTTCTAATCCTGTTGTAATCTAATAACTGCTTGCCCCTTTCATCTCAGTTTCTTCCTTTTTGGTTAAGGGCCTCTAATCCCGAGACAACACAACAAATGCCAAAATAAAGAAAAATACTCACTTCAGTATTTGTTTCATAATTATTAGTAACTTATAGATTATTTTTGTTTTAAATATTTATCTATAATAATTAAAAAATTGCTAGTTTTATGAAAAGTTAATTTTTGTTTTCCTCATTTCTTAGAATACTTATAATTTTGAATGTTTTAAATTGACAACTTACTTCAACAGGGCATCTACTTGAAAACTTAAAAATAAAAAAAAATAAAAAATTTTTAAGAATTAAAATTTGGATTTTTTTTTTTTTTTTTAATCGAAGTCTTTGACTGAAAATTTAATACACTAAAACCTCTTTATCTGGCCCTCGTTAATCCGGATCAGATTTGTAGACATTTTTTTTTTATTTAATGTTCAGAGATAATAATTTTTAACTATGATAGCAAGAACTTAACTATTTAAGTACATTCGCTTTTTATTTTTATTAAATCTACAGTTTCTGCATAGATTGTACAATAAATTATGGTAATAAAATGTTTTTGTCGAGTTTAAGAAAGCTTTACTAGAGTAATTTTGTTACAAAACAGTTTTTTTATCGTAATAAACGGAAAGTCTGCTTATTTAAGGATTTGTTTTGCTTATTACCCATGTTACCTGGATTATCCAAATTTTCGATTTTCCGGATTTCCTTTGGTCCCAGTTAGTCCAGATAAATGAGGTTGTGGTGTAGTACCTAAACAAAAATTCTGAATTAAAATTAATTATAAGTTAAAAGTTAAGGTAAACATAGACACGATCAAAAAATCTGCAGATTTTCAACAAAGTTTTTATTTCAATGTTTTATTAACTTTTAACATTAGAAATTAAATTGTGTTACAAGCTGTGTTACAGTGAAACTACAGTTTACATTTGGAATAATACAAATATGATATTGTATAATTCTGATGAAAGAAATAAAAATAGCTTTACATATTACAAGGGTAATAAAAGCAATTACAAACAGTTCTTAAGCTAGAATTAAGTAAATCAATTACTTTTGATTTGTTACAGTTTGTGACCGCTTTGGTTTCTGTTATGAATACTATTCTTACTTAAATTTTTAGATATTTGTGTTTTTCTCATATTCTTTTTAAAGTAAAATGCTTGCAAACTTGGAGGAAGTTGCATAAGAATAGATTTGAAAATAGTGTTCTTTGAATGGGAATCATATTAGATATTTGTGATAGTGGGAATTATACAGATTAAAATGCTAAGTATCAGATAAGGACTAGAAATTTCTTTATCCTATACATGCTCTGACAACCGACCTCATTATGTCTGGCAAGAGATGCCTGAAAAGGAGTGGTATTGTGACACCAAATCAGTAAGTCATAAGGCCAGTCTGCCGCTGCACCTTATATACTGAATCCTGTATACAACTGAATTAGATATATTTATAAACTAGAAATAAAGTAGTGCAATATTACATGAGTGTGCTTAAGTTGTGTGGACAATCAGTTGAAAAAAAAGAAGAAATAGGGATCTTTGGAATCAAATAGATACTGTTTTGAATTACAGTTCTTGAACTAAGTTGTGAATCTTTAAGATTTTTTTTTTTTCCAATCTTTTACAATACCTGATCTTGTTAAGAAAAAAAAAAAAAATTCTCCCCTCCTCACTACTTTTGCTAATTTGAAGATTGCAGATATGAAACACTTCACAGCACGATTGGCACATTCCACCTTTTTAACAATTTTTCCATAATCAACTCTTTCAAAAGCATAGCGATAGATAAGAGTCATCACCAACTTGTAGTTGTGAAGTGTAGACCATGCTGTTTCTTCCACAAAATGTTTTTGGTGCTCTTGCCAATTATCACAGCCAATGTAGAAAACCTGTGGCACTAACTTTGTTGACTCAGTCAGCCATCAACAATCAAACTACAGAGTGGAATTTCATCCTTATTTACATGATCCTCTGAAATTGCAATCTGTATCTTTTTTTCTCAGTTTGTAAATGCATCAAGCAAGATTGGCTTCCAAATTGTAAAAAGAAAGCAAACCAAACAATCATATTTTAGTTTCTTTGGTATTCATTGTTTTTCCCTGTTTGTGATTCTCTTAATATACAGGGTGGGCAGAAAGTAACTAGGTATCGAAATGATCTTATATCTTTTATGTTTATAGTTATTTACTTGAAACTTATACAGCATGTACACAGAAATATGGGAATGTGATTGCCTACCTTAAAATTCGATGTAGGCACCTGTGGCGTTGACCAATGACCTCAAATGACCTGGAATGAAATCCACAGATTTCTGGAGGAAGTTGTGTGGGATGTTGGCAAGAACTTCCCGAATCTGTGCTTCCAATTCGTCCAATGTGCGAGGTTTCATCTGGTACACCTCGTCCTTTGCCCAGCCCCATAAAAAAAAAGTCACAGGGTGTCAGGTCTGGACTTCTTGCAGGCCATTCATGAGGTCCCCTTCTCCCCAACCAATGTCCCGGAAACTTCTCATCCAACCAGTTACGGACGACATTTGCAAAGTGAGGTGGTGCACCATCTTGCATGAAGATAATGTCGTCGGTATTTTCCCATACAGATACCGTGGGCCAAAAGTAATTCTGAAGCATTTCAAGGTATCGTTCCGCATTCATTGTGTCACGCAGGAGATATGTAACTACATTTGTAGCCGTTATTCCACACCACACGGTCACTTCCTGTCGAGACTGTATCTTCTCCACCGTAACTCCAGGATCCTGTGCCGCCCAGTAATGGCAATTGTGCCGATTGACGAAACCTCCCACATGGAAAACTGCCTCGTCACTCCAAAGGATGTTGTCGAACAATTGAGGCCAATCTTCATGCCAACCCAACATCAGCTCCCCTTACTCCATTCTGCGATTGCAGTCTTCTGTTGTCAGTTGCTGCACATAATGGGGTTTCCATGCTCGAAAGTTTAATTCTTTATGCAATACTTGTCGCACAGTGTATCTTGTGAGCCTGCTCTATTGAGCTGCCTGGCTTGTTGATTTAGCCGAACTACGATTGAACATGTTCCGCACAATCGCCACTTTCTCAGCAGACTGAGATGTCGATGGACGACCTGTTTTTGCTTCATCCCTTTACTGAACCTGTGGTCATTAGCTTCATGTGACAATTCTTTATTGTCTCCGGACGAATTGTGGCATTCCTGCCCTTTACCGTACGCCACCATCTCTGCACAAGAACGAATGAATTCCACACCTCATAGCGTGAAGCAATCTGCGCTCGTTCTTTCACTGTAAGACGATCGGCCATCTTTGATATTGTTGCGTGTATGTCCTCTGGCGGCCGCCGTCTGTACTATGCGGCATGAAAAATCGATATCCTATTTAATGTTCTACATGTACATGCAGATTTCAGTATTCCATTGATTTTTAACAGCTAATTAATAATACCTAGTTACATTCCGCCCACCCTGTATATATAGAACGGTCAAAACTCAAAGCATGTCCTTCAAGTTTCACAAAGCAAAGATTTCAATCAATCATTTGCAATTTAGAAAATATAGAATATAAGAATAAAATTAACTTATATTACTAAACATAGAAAGCCAGACAGTGATGTAGAATTTGAAAAAACGCCAATACAAAGACCGTATCACTGTTTCTGTGAATGATACGGTAAATTTATCCTCTCGTTATCAGTGGCAAAATTTAGAAACAATTTAGAAAACAAAGGCGTAATATTTCAAGACTTTGCTCTTTTTTTATTCAAAAAACACAACCAAACTACCTAAATCTAAAAACAAAAACAAAATTACTAAAAAAGAACTAAGTAATAAAGACGATAGGTTTCTTTATTACTAAAAAATACTTAATTATATTTACTTAAAAATTAAAAAGAGCAAAATCGATAATGAGTTATAAAAGTTTAAAAAAATTTTAATTTTTAAGTAAATATAATTTAGTATTTTTTTTAATAATAAAGAAACCTATCGTTTTTATTGCTTAGTTCTTTTTTAGTAATTTTGTTTTTGTTTTTAGATTTAAGTAGTTTGCTGTTTTTTTAATAAAAAAAACAGCAAAGTCTTAAAATATTGCATTTTTGTTTTCTAAATTGTTTCTAAATTTTGCCGCTGATGACATTAGGATAAATTGACAGTATCTTCACAGAAACAGTGATATGGTCTTTGTATTGGCGTTTTCAAATTCCATATCACTGTCTGGCTATACAGGGTGTTGCAAAACACACTGTACAGATTTTTATGGTAGATTGGGAACACAGAGAAACTGTTTTTGTTAATGAATGTATGTCTGCTTCCATATTTCAGTGTTTATTGGGGAGATCTGTAGACTGTGTACCCCAGTGAACAAACAGACTGGTCAGTGTTGCATGCTGCAATCGCATATACATGATAAGTGGTAAGTTAATAATGTTCCAAGATTGCACACGACAACGCTTTGATTGATAACTTAATATTTCTTTAGTTGGCTTCAAGTGGAAACAAATAAGAACATCAGCATTATACAATCAGAGACGTAATACTGAATTTCACATGAAATGTTTTAGGGAAGCCATGTTGGTACAGCCTCACAGCTACTGTTTGTTCCTTGTCCGTTGGCAGCCCCATAACTCGGATGCATGTCGGCCAATTCTGCATTTGTGAAGCGTTCTAAGTTAAATTCACTATTACATCTCTGATTGTCAAATGCTGACCTTTTTATTCGTTTTCACTTGAAGCTGACTAAACAAACAAGAACAACATGCTAAGTTACTATGCAAAGCATCGTTGCGTGCCATCTTCGAACATATTAGCTCATCACATGTAATTGCAGCATGGATCACTATCACTACAGTTCATTACATCTTTTCGCTGGAAAACAGTCTTTAAATCTCACTAGTAAATGCGCCCTAGTGCTGAAATATGTCAAGGTATATAGATTCATTAACAAAAAAAAAAGGTTATTTTAGTGTTCCGATCAACCATCTGTACAAAGTTTTACAACACACTGCATTTATATATATATATATATATATATATATATATATATATATATATTTATATATATATATATATATATATATATATATATATATATATATATATTTGTTGGACAGTTTTTGCCCCTAATACTAAAATAATCTCAAAAGTATTCTAGAATTTTAGAAAATATATAAAATATCACACAAAATAAAATTTCATCTCTTCTTGATTGCATGCTTAATTAACATAAATAACAAGACATTTGAAACAAATAATCCAAAACAAAATTGTAATCAATAAGAAGAAAAGAAAGTAAAAACAAAGCATAAGATTTTCTAGTTTTGATTATCATTATGGCAAAACCGAAACACTTTGAAAAACAGTAAATAAGTTGAAATGTGTAATTTATAAACCTATTCTTAATTTTATTACATTATTATAGCAAAAACCTAACCAAAAACAGTAGCCTAGTTGAAGAATCAAATAATCAATGTCTATTTACAAAGCAGCTTAAGAAAGGACTTTGCGCAGGGAAGACACAAATTAAAAACAAAGAGTAAGATATGCATAGGTAAATAATTTGTACAGGGATTGAAAAGTAATGAAAAAGGAAACTTCTTTCTTAGAGAAATATATTTTTGTTTAGTGACAGTTCTGGTTAATTAGTATGATAGGAACTTTCTGATGTTTCTTACCTGTTTTTTAAGGTAATACAGTAGAACGTCGTTAGGTCGTCAACTGAAGGGACCAAACATTTTTGACGATTTAGGCGGAGTGGGAATTTTTGGAAAGGAAAAAAAAAAAAACACTGAAATACAGTATTTTCATGAATTGCTGTAGGATTCGGTGAGAAAAACATGATTTTCAGAAATCAATACATGCAAATGAATGAGTAGAAAATAAAAAAAAGATCATTTTTTATTGATATCACATTTTAATCGTTTTTAAAAAAGCAATGTGTGTCTTTGAAACATTCCCAACCAACCATTGCTGCCGCCGAAATCTTCAATGTTCAACTCCTTAGCAATTTCCATGGCTTTTTCTTTGAGAATCAGGGCAGAAATCGGCACATTTCGCAATCTGGCATGCTTTAGCCATCGAACTAAAACTTCCTCGATCTCGTCCAACTTAGATTTCCTCATTCTCTTTCTTTTGTCTTTGTGGTCAGCTTCTTCAATTACTTGTTTCGATGAAAGAATATCGTTTAATGTAGTCCTGGGAATATGGTGTTCTTTGGCAAAAACTGTTTTCGAAACATTTGATTTTTCAAAAAGTGCAATTGTCTTTTTTTTTTTATAAAAGATAACGAGGTAAGTTTTCGTTTCCCTTGCATGTTAAAAACTTAATCGAACCACGAAATTGCAAGAGAAAAAAATAGCCCTTATAGTGGTGCTTACTCGCTATGAAATGAAGTCACACTCAGGAGCGGTCAAGAAAAACGTCTACACTTGACAAAGTCGCAGCGAGAAGTGTGCTTTGAATGATTAGCAACCAAGAACCCAAATCCTCCGAAGGGGTAGGAAAGGAATGAAGTTTTTTAGCATTATTATAATACAGGATTCTATGAACCGAGCAAAAAATTTGAATTATCCAAGTTAGACTGTGTATTCTGAATTATATTTAAGGCTTGATATTGAAAAATTATGACTAAAACTTACTTTTGTCGTAAGTTTGGTTGCTAGTTTTAAAACTTATCAATTATAATTAAATAAGAATTTTAATAATGGAAACTTCAATGGTTTCTCCTCTATTGTACAAAGTTGCAGATTTTTAATTACAATAGTATTCAAGATATAAGTTATCAAAGACTCAAATTTCCAAAATACTTATTTATCGGAACCTTAAGTAGTGGAAGTTAATGCCAGGAGGTGTGAATAAATGTTTTATCATTCTCAAATAGTTAGCCCTAAACATCTGCTTCAACCGATTCATTAGGAGATCAAACTAATGCAGACGCTATAAATTAATTTCACTCTTAATAAGGTTTGTGTTGTTTTTTTTTGTTTTTTTTTAAAAACTCATAAATGATAATAACATTTGTCCAATTTTAGTAAAAGCATTATTGTGCCAATGTACTGTTTGAGATCTGTTTTCTAAATACAGTGGAGTCCCGCAAACTCGGCACTCGAAAACCCGGATAACTCCACGCCCTTATGAAAATTAAATAACCTACTTTTAAAGGGCGTGGGGTTTTTCTGCCCTGCCGGGGGGGGGGGGGGGAGTTATCCGAGTTTTCGAGAGACTACTGTATTTTAAAAACGCTTGTACTTATCAAAAAAAAAATCCAACCTGTAAATCTACAAAATACACCAATTTAATGATTAATATTCTAGGTATTCCGTAAGTTTTTTCATTTCTTAATTGCTACTGTAGCTTCAGTTTTTTTTAATTTTTTTTTTTAATAAAAAAAAAATTTTAATTTTTATTTTTAGGATCATTTAAGAACGGTATTCTTACAACATGGAGCAGTCTTACGTACTACGCTTAAAAGACCTCTAAACAGACCCTCTTTTGCGTAAGTATTCATTTCATTTGAATTTAAGTTTAAAATTTCTATATCTTAATTATCAAAGTTTCATCAGATTTTTTTTTTGTTTAATTAATAGTGCTTGGACAGCTCTGAAAATGATTATTTTTCAGCTTTACAACGTATCTTAGATTTCCTAGTAACATCCTCTAAATCTAAGGTATTATAATTTAAGTTCACTAACAAATAAAAGTGCATTTACTGAAGGTGTCAAGTCTTCTTTTTTAAAAGTTAAATTAAACAGCTAGACAGATTTTGATGACATTTGGTTTTCAGATCTTTATGAAAAGTTATTAATTTTATGAAAGTCGGTACAGTTTTAGTAGTGGCTTAATCTGCAGGATGGATGATTGTGTTATAATGCTTTATCATTTTTTTTTTTTTTTAGGTCACAAAATCTAAATATTAAAATCATGACAAATATGGATAAAATGTAATCAAATCTTGCACAAAAGGAAAAATATTCCTAAGGAAAAAGAAATATTAAATTTCCATAAAATTAAAAGCTTATTACTAAAACAGAAATTTATCTGATGCATGAGGAACTCCTCAATAATTACAGGGAAAAATCCAACTAAAGTTACACCAATATACCACATTAGATAAACGCTCACAATTGTTCAAGTAATCTTAGTATAACTAAATGGCAAATTAAAGAATTACAAATAAAATCACTTGAATAGATCAAATGTAAATACATTTTAGTCTTTTGATAAAAAGAAATTTAAGTTAAATATGAAAAATAAGAAGAAAAAAAATCAGTTGCGTAGTTAAAAATATTAACATTAATAGAATAGTTTGTGAGGGATCAGGGACCACTCAGGTGGGGAAGGGGAGGGCATTTTTTTGATTGTGCTATGGCCAGCAAAAACTTGAAATCATATTAAAGAAATGCACAATGTGAACTTCTCTAATAAAAAGACATTGTGGTATAGACTTTAAATTGCTTAAATTATCATTATTGTCATGGGGATAGATTTAACATAGTAACTTTTAACAGTAAGGTTAAGTCACAGTGAAATAGAAGTTCTGGATTCAGAAGTTTAAACATTAAAAAGAAGGAAAAAAAGTATACATTCAGATTTGGATCAAGTATGTGAGAAATAAAACTATCAAGAAAAATAAAACTAGTAAAATGTTATGAAAGAAGAAAATCTTCTGAAATAAGATCTGAGATGTAAAAATTAAAATAATCAAACAAAATGTACTATTTATACTTTGGCATGGGGATGGTAAGCCAGCACTTAACCATTTGATCAATGAAGACCCAACTTTTTTACAAATATATTATAAGGACCTAACAGAGCAAATTTTAAAATTTATTTGAAGGAGATATGATATCGTAAGCCAGCCTCCTCTTCTTTTTTTTTTTAATCTAAAGCAATTTTAATAATTTCTGAACATTAACAGAACTTACTTTGGAAAGAATGCTTCCCCCCACCCCATATATATATATATATATATATATATATATATATATATATTATACACACACACACACACACAGTACTCATTGTTTTCAGTCTTCAGATGTGTTTGCACCACTGAAGTAGGTCTAATACAATTCATAAATTCCAGGTCATCCATTCATCATCAATGAATTTCTGTTTCTGGGTTATGTTAAAGTTTTGAACATTTTCCTGTGGTCTGACTGAAATTTCAATATACATTTGAAGGGACTTTCTTGGATTTTTATTTTTTTCACTTTGACCTTGTTGCATATTTATTTTGTAATCAAGCTAATAGTAATTCTGAGGGTTTCAGTCATTTCTGACAAATGTGTTGAGTGTTTTTCATTCTACATTAGGGCAATTCCATAGGTAATGGAATGACACGTTGTACACCCAAAATTCCTGCTGCCAAAGCTAATCATAACTTTAAAGTAGACTTTCATCCTTGACATTTCCCCTAGGGTCATTCCATGTCAAGTGGTCTAATTTCGAAATCGATCCCCGCGCGACCATCTCCGATTTTCATGAAATTTTCACAGTTTGTACTATAAGGCCTTAGATGAACATCTGCAAAATTTCAGTTCGAAATATGTATTTTTTGCTGAACCAGGGTCCCTTTCGTAGAGGTCACTCGTTCCACATAGTCGTCGTCGTGAAAAAATTTGCACTTTTGAGCTATAATATCACAGTAAGTATTAGAGCATTGACCCTGAAATTTCATTTCTAAGGTAAACCTCACACTTAGATTACGAAAATTATTAAGACAAGTTACGAAAGTTTTATCCCTTGCCTACATGGGCCCCCAAAGTTGCCGAAAAATATTTCGCCGAAATTTTTTTCTAATTTTTAATGAATCTTGATGGAATGAATAAAGCAGGTATGATGTTCATATTTTGTACTCTGGATGTCTACATGAGTGCCTACAAGTCAGAGGATTTACAGCTTTGCAGCCAATATACTTTGGTGAATTTGGCGCGACAAATTTGGCGTTTTATGTAAAACTCCAAAAGTGAGCTCTTTTCAGAGGGATAAATCGTTCGGAGGGACACCAGTTAGCGTGTTCTAGTTGCCACCATTAGAAAGAGCAATTTTTTCTGTACTAAAAAACTTTAGTTCCATTTTGGTGTCTTGACGGATAAGGTCTAAAATTTGGGGTTGAAGTCCATTACAGTTAGCCCAGTAAAATTGAATTCAAAACAGGGGGGTCTACCTTGCATGAAATGGGGTAGTAGGTTTCTTTTTTTTATATTGTATGTGATAGTACCGAGATGCCAAATCCAATTTTTTGACCTCGGCGACCTCCCGGATCACCCCCAAAAAACGTCAAAACTGCCAAAACTCCGCACTTTTCTTAGATTTCGCCAGTTTTGACCATGAAAGAGCACTTTTTCCACAAAGACAATTCTGTACGTTTTAAAAGTACATAAAATTTGCTATAATCTAAGACCAAATTGGTTTATATTAATCTAATGGTTTTCAAGATTCAGCTTTTCAAAGTTTGTCAAAATTTCCATCCATGCTATGTTTTCAAGTATATATTACACAATTGGCCTCAAACCTTTAATAATCCCGCTCAAATGGTTCAAAGGGTGTCAATTATTTGTGAAACAAAGAAAAAAAGAATTAAAAGAAAAGGTAAACTAAGTATAAATCGAAATTGATGGATTGTTTATTGCTAATTATCCGTTCTGCAAATTCATTGTTCCAATAGGAAGATATATTCCTAGTTTTATACTTGATAGCTTAATATGATTTAGAATAATAAATAATATTTGCAGAATAAAATTATTTTCTGTATTGCTAGGTTGACAGTTTTTGTTTTTTTATTGTCCTTTTGTTATTAATGTTAAAAGTTGTTTGGGAAAACTTCCAAAACGTTAAATTCAAAAGTAAAAACAAAGTGGTGTCTTTCTTCTGCTGTCCATACTGTGACTGTTGACAGGTGACCGTAGACCCCCTTACACTGTTTCACAGGCTATGCATTCTGAAACAGTCTGATGAAAAATTGAAGAACTTCACATATGAGCTTTCACCATTCCCTATGTCTATATTCACTCGAGATGGAATGAGGAAGGGCACAAAATCCTCTTTATATACAGCATTCCAACCTGTTGACAATGCTGAAACTCAAGGCAAAACTAAGTTTGTGGTTGTAGATGGTGATCACCTCCTCCACAAAGTGGTGTGGCCGAAAAGTTCCTCATTTGAGTTGATAGCTGCCAGATATATTCAATATCTCCTTACATGGTATGGTCCGCTCATAGCAGTAGTATTGGTTGGGTATTCAACAGACTGACAAAAAAATAGTACAAAAAGCGCTGAACGTATTCGCTGAGCTCGGGCACAGTCTTCTCCTGAGGTAATATTTGAGGAGGTAACCATGCCTTGGATTCCCAAGAAAAGTTTTTACCTAGTGATAATAAGTTAAGAAAAGAATCTTGAACCTGGACCCTCCAAGAAATTTAAAACAATTTGATACGTGTTTTCTCTGTCACTTTTTCAAACTTTACAGTAATTTCAATAACATATTTTGATTACAATAAAACTACAATTATACTTAGTTTACCTTTTCTTTTAATTCTTTTTTCTTTGTTTAACAAATAATTGACACCCTTTGAACCATTTGAGTGGGATTATTAAAGGTTTGAGGCCAATTGTGTAATATATACTTGAAAACATAGCATGGATGGAGATTTTGACAATTTTTGAAAAGCTGTATCTCAGAAACCATGAGGTTTATACAAACCAATTTGGCCTTAGATTATAGCAAATTTTATGTACTTTTAAAACGTACAGAATTGTCTTTGTGAAAAAAGTGCTCTTTCATGGTCAAAACTGGCGAAATCTAAAAAAAGTGCGAAGTTTTGGCAGTTTTGACGTTTTTTGAGGGTGAACCGGGAAGTCGCCGAGGTCGAAAAAATCTCGGTACTATCACATACAATATAAAAAAAAGAAACCTACTACCCCATTTCATGCAAGGTAGACCCCCCCCTGTTTTGATTACAATTTTACTGGGCTAACTGTAGTGGACTTCCACCCCAGATTTTAGACCTTATCCGTCAAGACACCAAAATAGGACATAAGTTTTTTAGTACAGAAAAACTTGCTCTTTCTAATGGTGGCAACTAGAACACGCTAACTGGTGTCCCTCCGAACGAGATTTATCCCTCTAAAAAGAGCTCACTTTTGGAGTTTTACATAAAACGCCAAATTTGTCGCGCCAAATTCACCAAAGTATATTGGCTGCAAAGCTGTAAATCCTCTGACTTGTAGGCACTCATGTAGACATATAGAGTACAAAATATGAACATCATACCTGATTTATTTATTCCAGCAAGATTCATTGAAAATCATAAAAAAATTTCGGCGAAATATTTTTCGACAACTTTGGGGACCCATATAGGCAAGGGATGCAACTTTCGTAACTTGTAGATTACGAAAATTATAAAGACGTGTGAGGTTTACCTTAGAAATGAATTTTCTTGGTCAATGCTCTAATACTTACCGTGATATTATAGCTCAAAAGTGCAAATTTTTTCACGACTACGACTATGTGGAACGAGTGACCTCTACGAAAATGACCGTGACTCAGCCAAAAACGCATACTTCGAACTGAAATTTTGCACATGTTCATCTAAGGCCTTATAGTACAAACTGTGAAAATTTCATCAAAATCGGAGATGGTCGCGCGGGGACCACTAGACCACTTGATATGGAATGACCCCCTAATGAGTGGCAGCACTAAATCTGATTGCTCCCCTAAAACAATCCTGGAAATTAAAATTGCATCTCAATAATGTTGACGTTTTAGGGGCATTCGTTTTGTTTATATCAATGTAATTCAAAGAGATTGGCTAAAAAACTAATTTAAAAAATCTGGAAACAAATCAGAAAGTGCATAGGAGACTTTCTTAAATAAGATCACACAGTAGAACTTAGTTCTTTAAAATATCTTCTTCAATACCGTATATGCTCAAATAAACGCTGAGGCTCTTCTTGTTGCCGGTCTCTAATAAGCATCGGGCTGCAGAGGGGGGACACAGCCAAATAGTAGCCGGTCTCTAATAAGCATCGGGCTGCAGAGGGGGGGACACAGCCAAATAGTAGCCGGTCTCTTAACAGTAGCCGGGTCTATATTTGCCTACTGGTACTATATAGTGTAAGCGTCCGTATCTTTACAGTCGTGAGTAATACCTTACGGTACATTGCCTCTCAAAATGCTGCCAAAACGGTAATTTGACATTGCCTTCTTCAAGATTCGCGCGATGGAATACGCGAAAGAAACTTCTGGTGAGGCGGCTGCCCGGCATTGCAGATTCGGATGAGGAATAGCAGCGAAACGATACAGGAAGACATTGCCATTTATCTTTGACAGTCTTATGTAGCATGTGAAATTCAAATAAAGTAGCTGTTTGTAATATTAGCTGGTATTTATGTGTAAAAATATTGCGTTCTGAAGGTTTTTGTTAATGGCTGGCCTCTAATAGCAGCCGGTCTCTTATTAAGTGCTGGGAGCCGAGGCTAGTTTTGCAAATAAACGCCGGGGGCGTCTATTGAAGCATATACGGTATTCTTAACAATATTTCATTTCTTTTAACAAGAAACTTCTTAGCTTTTCTTTTCCTCAACTAAAACATGAAGTTTCTTGTTAAAAGAAATGAAATATTGTTAAGAGTTTAAAGAAGATATTTTAAAGGTAATGATGTTCTAGTATATTTGAAAATGTGTGTAGACTTTGAGGAAATTCAAGATCACATAGTGATTACTTTTGAATTATCACTTAAAGTCAGAAATAAGATTTCTGTTGGTAACGGAATGACCATTTGTCTAGTCATTTCAAAAGCGGATTAAATAAAGAAAAACAAGCAAGAATGAAGATATAAAGATAATTTTATTGTCATGGCAAAACTGTAGGTAAAAAAAAAAACCTGGTTCTTCTATTCAGCCTTTACAGCTTTAGGAAAATGTTAATGGTCACACCTATCTATTTTTGGCTGTGGCAACATTATCAAGATTTGTTCTGGATCAATCCAATATGTATGATCTTTAAATAATTGTGGAAAGTATAGACTAAGCTAAAAAAAATTGTGGAAAGGTATAGACTAAGCTGCCATTGTCTTGCCTTTGCATGAATTTGACTTGGGCCCCATCATCATCACATGTAACAACTTGACAGATGAAGTTATGGACTGAGTATGTCTTTGTCAGATTCTTCAGTACTATAAGGTGTATTGACTTCCTCTATGATGTAAGTCTCTGTGCATATGAAGTCTTGCCATAAAATGTCGTCCCTTTGATGAAAGTTTCTCGTACATTCTTGAGTTTCCGAAGGTATACCTGCCTCACTTGCTTTAATCTTACTTGATTTGATAGCAAGAGGTATGTTGTTTCAGTAGCCATCATGATTAGGACTTGGCGTGTTCACACGGTCTTATTGGCAAGGCCTTCAATGCTCGCTTAATTACTTTATTGAGAGTTTGGGGAGATTTGTATGGACTGGCAGTCCAGCAGTGAAAGGCTGCTTGCTCTTTCTCTTACTTCTCCTGCTGCATTGGTTAATTTTCTCCTGATTTCTACATGCTGATAAGGAGTCAGCTTTCTATGTTTCTTTTATAGTCTGTCCTTTGCTTTCATATCTTCAAGTAATCCTTTGGTCTTTATTCTTTCTCTATATCTGCATTGCTTTTCTGCTGCACTTAACCCCATGGTACGCAGAAAGCAAGGCCACCTCCAAAGGGACATGTGATTAGGTCTAACTGTTGTGCTGATGCCAATACAATTATTATACCAGACATTCTATAGCTTATCTATACTCACTGTTGTGTAGTTGAGGGAACTTGGTTAGCAATTCCAGAAAGGAAAAGTAAAAAAATGTTAAGAGCACATGGGCCAGCTCCAGCGATGTGAGCGACAGTGGAACTTCCTGTTTGACAGGAACAATGTGATTGGTTAGGTGCAGTTGTAAAATATTTCTAAATTTGTATGTATTGCATCCATGGTTACCAAATTCAAGATGTCATTCCATTACCTGTGAAGTATTTAAAAAAAAAAAATTCAAATTTTGTTTTTATCATTCCTGTTTAAAAACTTGGTTTTTAATAAAAAGAATGAAAAAATTAGAGCATTGGTTAACTTGAGGGATAAATGAGTAGCATTATTGAGGTAATGGAATGACGGATGCCGTTCTGATTGTTTTGAGTGAGTAAAATACAAAATATACTTTCCAAACTTCTATATTACTGAATTTCATGGTAAACTGTAAGATTACAGGGTGACAATTAGCCCAGCAGGACAGCCATTCTTGTTATTTCAGTTTGAATTGTTGTGACTTGAAAAATGATAATTATCTGCAACCAGTATTTATTCTTAAAATCAAAACTTAATAAAATTTCTGTTACCTATAAAAATAGTTTGTTGAGAAAAACATTGCAGAATTCTGAAAGTTAGAGATTTTCTGAAAAATTATGTATTATACTCCTGTGTAAGTAAAAGTTATTTTGTATCCATCATGTTAACCTTTCCATGGAATCGTCCATTATATCAGTTACTGTAATTATGAACATAAATTCTATTACTAAATACGAAAACTCATAAGGTAATTCTGAGAGGCAGTTTCTGAAATAATGGAGATAAGGCTGGCGTATAGTCGATACAGTGATCTAGTACTAAGCTGCCAGAGATAAATGAAATAATGCATGCATTCCTTTTGATATGTTGCTGTTAAAATCTCTTTTCAAGAATTAAATTTGTTATGGGATCCTTCACTCGATAGTTATTTCTTAAATTTCCCTTGTTTCAAAACATTAGTGGTATTTTATTTTAATTTTTTTTTGTTTTTTGTTTTTTTAAAGATTTCCCTTTTTTATTCATTTTATTAGGTTTGTGGAATATAGCACTTATGAGGAAGCACAGAAAGCAATTTCTGCCTTGAATAGAATGCCTCCTTGCTTTATGAATGTTAAAGTGTCTTTACCTAAAGATGAAAATAAGGTATGTCTTTTTTTTTTAATTATAAGTGGGTTTTTAATTTTTTTTTAAAAATGCTTAAAATAATGGAGGGTATAAAACTTTGCCCTCTTGTTTGTTTTTTTTTTGGGGGGGGGGGGGGGGGGGGGGGGGGTGAAAGAAGAGTTTGTTAAATTGCATTTGGTTTTGTAACTTAGATTTAAGCCATGTCATTTGAATATTAAATGCACTTACTTCATGAAAAGATTGCTTCACATTTAACAAATTAGATTGAGTTACTTTTTAAAAATGGTACTAATGATTTTTATTGTAATTTTTATTTTTCAAGGAAAAGCAAGGATCTTATCAGCGTAAGGATAACAGGTAAGATTTCTTAAGTTTTATCTGGTACAGTATTATTGAATCACAGTAAAAAGAGTGAATAAAATTGTTTTATAACATATGACAAGTTTCATTAAGAATTGCAAAAGAGAACAAGTTGCACTAAAACTAAATTGATACATGGAAAATGAACATGTATTGTTTTACTATTCATACTTCTAAAAACTAGATAGATAAGTTATTAGAAGTGGAGATGATCTATTTTTGGTTACTTTCTTAGAAATGATTTATATGGTGGATTCTCAGAAGACTGTAGTAATACGAAGTTAAGTAATTCTAAAATGTTTGTACAGTTTTCTTTAATTTGCTGCATGGCAATTTAAGTGTAGATCAAGCTTTGTATTTGCCATTGCATATTTGGACAGGGAGGAGCGTCAAAGAATTGAAAAGTGCATATGTTTTGTTACTGTTCTGTTTTTTTGTTTTTAAAAAGGTACTTATTCCAATGTTCCACAACAGGTGAGTGCATAGAAGAATAACAATGAATCTGAATTGAAGTTGCAACATTTAGCTAGATGGCTGGCTATTCACACATACATGTTCATGCATTTTGCCTTTCTCAGCTTTTCCCTTTTAGAAATTACAAATTTCAAAGAAAACAAAATCCATTAACTATTACAACAATTAATTACCAATTTAAAAAAATTTAAAAAATCTTCCATCAGTTAGTTGCCTTTAATACTTCACTGTTACTTTCTGATACTTTAACCTGGAATGTAGTAGTTTCTTCTGGGTCACTCACTTAAGACAGTATTTGAGAGGTTATAAAGCATTGGGGAAGACTTTCAAAACTATCTAGTGGGAATTTGAGGTGGGGTCCTTCTATATTCTTTATCGCACAGTTTTGATTTTCAAAGAATAAAATTTACAGAGTAAGCTTTGCATTAGGGAACCTCCCTCCCCCCTCCAATTTTCAGTGTTTGGGGTGATATCAATGTCACGTACAGCAACTATAATTAGGCATAACTCTCCACCTTACTTAATTAGTAAACATTTGCCAGTTAGGAAAATGTGGCAATAAGCCAATTTGATTGAGGGTAGATAGTTCAGGCCTGCAGGGCAGATGCCAGTATTTCGGAAACAATTGCACCTGTTGGCTGCTCTCATACAGCTGTATCAAGGACTGGATTATTATCCAGATTATTACCAGACTATTATCCAGCAGAAATGCTTTAATGGTTTATTTGATTTGTGAGGGTTTTTTTTTGTTTTTGTTTTTTTTTTCCCCCTCCCACAGTTTTCTTTGTGTGTGTACAAACCTTTTGGGATTTATCATGAATTCTAGTACTGACACCCCTGACATGATTTTTGTTTTTTAATCTGGGATTTCTCTAATTTTGAAAAACAAATACTCAAGGAAAATATTTAAGGTTAGTGATTGGTGAAATTTTCCATTAAAGAGATATAAATGGGGGTGTTTAGAGAATTTAAAGAAAAAGAGAGGTGATGGTTGGAAGAAACATTACCCTATATCTGATGTTGATACCATAGAAATGAAAATTAGTCTGGACCAATTTCAAAGAAAGTAAGCTTGCTCCTAGGTAGTTGGGGTTAGAGCATCACTGAGTAATGTGAGGGATGCCAGTCTTGGGTTCAGTTCTGGTGCCTGCATTTTGGTGTGGATCTGTTGGAAAACGAATAAACTGCTCTCTTATTTAGATTTGTTAGCTGTATTTCAATGTTGATGCGTTGGATGGTGTAGGGACTGTCCTGGAACTTAACAGCTTTGGTAGCTGTATTTCATCATGATCTGATGTAGATCGTCTTAAATTGAGCATACCATTTTATTGCGGAATTTTGCAGAATGCATAGTTGTGTTAGCAAATTATCGAAAATAGTCAAGAACAAGCAAAGTAAAATCTTTTAAAAAGATTTATTTGAGTGGACATTTAAAAATTCAAAACTCTTATGTACAGCATTTCAGACTTCTTTCCTAATGAAGTCAACATCTTCAAAGTTCATTGAACACAGTTCCTTAATCCTGCTTCAATGAATAGCAGATAGTTGAATTGCTTTGTACCAGTTCTGATATCAACTCGATATCTCATTAACAACAATGTCACTCTTCACAAACTGAAACACGCGAAATTAATTCGTCAATTAATTTCATTTCAGTAGTAATATTTTCAATAGCACGCTTCCAAATTTATATACTTATTAAACTTGAAGCTCTCATACTCAATTAAATAATTCCTAATTATTTAACACCGTTTCTTCAAACGTGAGAGTTCAATTCCAAAAATATTTCTATTTGAAATAATTAGTAATGGCTTTACTTTTATTCACCTGTGTGAATTCTTTCTACGTATTTATGAATGGCTTAATTATTTCACCTGTGTGAATTTACTTCCGCTCAATATATAATGGCTTTTAATTCCAACACTTATGTGAATTAACTTTTAACTCTATTCTCAATAATAAAGCTGTCTTCTACTGAATCAGGTTTTATCGCTATCTCTTCTGAACTCGCTCGGTTCAGCTAATCACATTCCCTCCAAAATATATGTAATAATAATTTATTACTTACAGTTTATGTTGTATTCTTATGACTTTTCACCCCGGTGATTCTTCACACGTCGAACTGTTCGGTTGTAATTCCCTCTTCTATTTCGTTGGTTCGGAATTCTGTATAATCAGGAACATAATTTCTGCCGGCTCTCTTCAACTTGCCGCGTCTCCACGAAGTCAGCTGTTTCTTCTCCACTTCAGATTCTTCCCACAATGCCCTTGCACTTGCCCTCTGCTTACCGGAGGCAACGCTCTGACTTTTCACTGCGCATGGACATTGAATGGTGTTATTGGCTTTTCACTTTGCGTGAAACTAATATTTCCGACTAATTTCTTTTTCCAAATAATGTTGAATTCCTGTTCCTTCAACTTCAGTTCGCCACTTGATTATTTCTTTAGGATTCACGACTTCAGCTTACTTCCGTTAATTCCCAACTCTCCTAGTTATTCTCCTAGTAACATTTTAGTCTTCGTTCGTTGATTTCTAGAACCACTTAGTTTCATAGTTTAATTCTCGTCTTAGTTGTTCTAGTTCTAATAGCATCATTTAGTTCTAAAGGTTCTTAGTATCATACTAATAGTTGCTTTTAGGTGGGGTGATCTTTCCCTTCTCCTTTGTGTCGTGTTATCCTTTTTCTGATCTCGTGTGATCTGACTTCTGATCTGCCTTTGTGATATGCCCCTCTAGAGTGAGGCTTCGTAGCTTCTTATATTAGAAACCTTCTCGTTACGTAACGAGTCTAATTTACTTATTTAAATTATCAAATGTGAAGAAAATTCCAAGAGAAAAAAATTTCTTTTCAAGCTCACACAATTAATAAAATAAATAATACTAATTAAATTGTGATAATAATTTAATACCTCTACACATTTACGAATTAAATTCTTGGCAGGTGGATCATTCTGAAATTTGGTGTGAAAACCACGCTTCACCACCGTCACAGACCTGGTTGCGTTACATTCTAAAACACAGTATGCATTTTCCTCACCTGTGAACGCCCAGTTGTCAACACCACCACCTAGCGAACAGCAAAGGCAGTCGTTTGTTTTACAATGCAACAGCCAATGACCCACTGCTGTCGCATTAGCCAGGACTGCATACTTCGGGTTTCCAGTTGCCGTGTGATTAATGTAGGTCATAGTTCACAGTTCTGAGATGCACAAAAAAAAATCTTGAACATATACTCTATCCAACTGTACCATTCGTTGCATCATAACTGCAATAGCGCTTTTACAGGAATTTTTGAAATCGTTCAAAACATTTGTAATCACCCTGTATTTCTACAAACCAACAAAAAAAAAAAAAACTAAGGTTACAAAGACAGCTATTTGGTACTAGGTAACTGGTTCCTGTTGCCAAGTATTTGAATCAGGAACTTGTTGGTAAAATTTTGATAATGAAGACTTCATTTATATCAAGGAAATGAGAAAAGTTTTGTCCTGTAAGCCTTAAATAAAAGTATATAGGCAGCCTTCAGTTTACACTGGTGTTCCTGCAGTGGCGTCGTAAATAGAATCGGCATAAAACGAACCCATTATATAATGTAAACAGGGGGATGCGTTCCAGACATCCAAAAATGCATTGTTTTTATTTAATTAAACCATGCCAATTTAAATTTTTACAACTAAAATTAATGTAAAATATTTACATACTTTCATAGGCCTGCTAAATTGACATCTTATATTATAAAAGCATTATTCTGTCTGCAGGCCTCGCAACAGGTCCCTTTTTTCCCTAAAAGTCCCTTTTTTAATCTAAAGTCCCTAAAAATCCGTTTTTGTCGAATTTGGTCCGTTTTTTCCCAATTTTCATTTTTATTTTCAATTTTTTTTTATTATTTATATTATTATATATTAATTCTATATTATATAATATATTTTTTATTTATTTTATTATTCAAATACATATTTCGTTTTTTGCTCCATTTTTATTTGGCACCCACGGCAGTGACCACATGCTAGTTATGGCTCTGCTTTTTCGTATTCCTCTATAAAATTGCTAATAGTCAAGCATGACGATCTTCTGATTTCTATCCCCACCCGCTGTTGTTTTCTTCTTTTAAGTAATTTTCTCGGAAGATTATAAGAATGAAAGAAGAAGAAAAAACTTATAGAGAGGCAGAAATCGCCGTAATACTACTGCATATTCGTGCCATCATTTGAAACGATTTAGTATCAGTGTAAACTCAATCCTTTTGCATCTTTCAAAATTTTTATTCTTCCATTAACCAAATGTTTAAAAAGTTACTAGTATGTTACATGGTAAATATTTGATATTTATTTCTCAGAAATATTTTTTTTTTTCGCGGGGGGGGGGGGGGGGGT
>JAFIDM010002131.1:85116019-85150793 GCA_023159025.1 Thereuonema tuberculata | reverse complement strand
GGGGTCGTTTCATTTATATGCGTTACAATGTGCGTGCGATTTGTGTAAAATACAGTAGACTCCCAATTACCTCTCCTGTTTCTTTTTTTTTTTTTTTTTTTTTTTTTTTTTAAAAAAAAGTACGGAATTAACAAAAAAAATTTAAAACTAGAATAAGGTAAACAATAAAAGAGGCTGATTTAGCGACGCCGAAGTAGGGGTTTTCATGATTCGACACGAAAAAAACAAAGACAATTAACCGATCTTTTTTGTTAAAAAGTAAGAAAATAAAGTAATTGTTTATAATGTATGTACTGCCACTTTAATGTAAATAAAACATGTTAAAGCATTTTTCTGGTTTTTCGTCCTATTTCGGATTATCGGCGATTGCCGCGCCACCCAACTCTACGGATAATCGGGAGTCTACTGTATTAGTTTTTATTAAGTGCTGAAGCAATCTCTAAAGAAAATAAAAAACCTCAAAAAATGAATAAAAAACGTTAAAACGTTATCATTTTTAAATATCGACTTAAACACATAACAAAAAATTTACTAATTAAGTTAAAAAAATTAATTTTTCTTTGCTATCTTAGTTTCTTCAAATAAATTTTCGAGGCATTTATTCTAGCATTTTGCTTATCACTGTATTCTGTATATTACTTGTGATCTTCATGCACAACATTTTTTTCGGGTTTCTGTTTTCAGCTTATTACAGTTCAATTCATTTGAATTTTTAATCATACTATTGATTAATTAATTTGAAGGTCTTTTAACATAACATCTATCAATAAAATCTTTGAGACTTTAACAAGTAGAAGTAACATTTAAAATTTTCAAATTCTTTGCGATTTGCTGATCTGTCTTGATGTTATATTCAAATCTTCTAAAATGTTTACCAGCCATAAAGTATTCAAAATATGCATAATTATCTCTACTGAAATATAATTAGTACATTGAAAATTTTATTTTTGAAATTGAATGTTTAATTTTAGGTCCCTTTTTTAAGATTTTTGGTCCCTTTTGGTCCCTTTTTTAAGATTTTAGGTCCCTTTTTTACCTAGGGACAAAGTGAATATCTGTTGCTAGCCCTGTGTCATAAGACTTTACGTTTTTCCAATTTTGTGACCAAACTATAAGAGATAGATTGGTCATGTAAATGGATAAAATGTAGATCTTTTTAAGACAAACAAAATGCTACAAAAGTCTTTCGAAAAAAGTTTTTGGTTTTCAAGATGGCGCCTTTTAAAGGGTCAAATTTTGACTTTTTCTTAATTTAAACGAAAAGTATAAAAGATGGAAGAGAACATTATATTGAAAAAAAATGTTCGTATTTGAAAGTTCTATCGAATGATGTATCACTTATTCACAAACACTTAAGCAAGATATATGCAAAAATGTGAATTTTCGGTGTGTGACGCCGACCCGCAATACATCAGAGTTATTCGGAGAAGTCACAACGGGCTGGGAAGTTATATATTCTCCGACGATCGCAACATTAATTTGCTAAAAAAATAAAGTTTATTTTTTGAATACTGTATATGCAAGGGTTCCGGAGTGAAGCGACGGTACCCTGCTATTACTATATATTATAAAAACATTATTCTGTCTGTCAATCTGTAAGCAAAATGTTAAATTACAAATTACTAAAATGTTACTAAAATATTAAATTTAAATAATGAAAATATATTAAACAACTGTCCAACTATACTGATTGGTGACGTAAATATACACATTTTCAAAATGAATAAAAACAATGCAGTACAGAAATACGTAAAACTTATGTGCAATAATGGTTTCAAAAATCGTCTTTACGGAACAACAAGAAACTGTACAATTCATGTAAATACGAAAACAAATATAGATCATATTTTCATAAGTAAACATATCAGAACACTAGGAATAATATGTAAAGAACGAATCGGATGAGAGTTTAAAATGAGAAAATAACAGATCCAAATGTAATCTATAAAGAACTAATCAATGATGTTAACAAAACAAAATTCATGAAAATCTACATATATAAAAAGAAGAGTCCTGACTCACTCACTCACTGACTCATCAACGCTCACCCCAAACCCTTGGATCTAGAAAGCTAAAATTTTGCACAGAGGTTTCCTTTATGATGTAGACAAGGAATAAGGCCTGATTTTTCGAAATTCGGGATAGGGAATAATCTGGCAAACTGACGAAGTGTATGGCGGCAACCCCAGGTGTGTGGCGCCAACCCGCAATACACCTGAGTTAAGTGGAGAAGGCCACAATGGGCTGGGAAGTCGATAGTCTCCGATCTCAGTATTAATTTGCTAAATAAAGTATTTTTATAAATGCTTTAGATGCAAGGGTTCCGGAGCGAAGCGATGGTACCCGGCTGGTAAAATAATAAATAACTTGATTATTACATGCATAACTTAATTATAAAGTGTGCTAGGGTGCATTCCTTTTACCAGACATGGGCATGTTAATTTTTAAAAACTTTTATCACTATTAATTGTAATATATAGCTTTTATAGGCAATCAATGTGGGATGACTGAGCGAAATAAAAGTGAGAACAGGAGGAGCCTTGTGGACCTTGTGCTGTAAAGTTGACTCATTCACAATTTGTCTGCATTTTCCCTCAAAAATTTTTTTTTTTTTTTTTTTTTTTTTTTTCATATTCTTAATTTTTTAAAAATATATTTTTCCTCATTTTGGCCTAAATTCTAAACCAGCATAAATCTGAATTGTCGTAAAATTGAGGGCTGCCTGTAATTTTTATGTTGATATGTAATAGGAATTTTTAGCTGTTGATCTTAAATACATTTTCAGTTTATTTACAGAACATTCCATGGAATTATTCAGTTAATGTTGTGTGTGTGAAAAGGAAGGCTATTAAGTGAATATAAGTGTTTTAAAGGCATTTCCTTATATTTTTAAAAAGTTTTCAAATCATAATTTTGAAGATAATATTCTTTATATATTTTTCTTTTTCTTTTTTTTTTTTTTTTTCATTTTAGAACATCACCTGTAATTCCTAAACCGCCAGAAAGATTAAGAAGTTCTTTTCCTAAATCGGATACAGATAGATTCAATGATTCTGTGAAGTCTGGTAGACTTGATGATTCCGTATCAAGTAGATTTGACAATGATGATTCAAATAAATTGGAGGAATGTGCATCACATAGATTTGAAAAGCCTGCTAATAGATCTGGTGATCCCATGCCATTAACAGCAGGATGTAATTCTTTAAGTTCTGTTAATCACTCCATACCAGATCAGTTTTCTCCTACAAACTGTTCTTCAGTGCAAGATTTCAGAACTTCAGAACTTCCTTACAGTGGATCTACTAGGAAAGCATCTTTTTCATCCAAACATTCAAGTAAGATTTTCTTTTATTGATCTAGTTAAACAAAAGTTGGGATGAGGCAGTCAGACCCACAAATCTGAACAGAAGTCTTTCCTATAGTGAGATAATTGGGACGAGGGAGGGATTAAAGACAAATTTGGAGTCTTCAAATTCTATGTCATAACTACATTGCTAGGAAATTAAAAAAAATGCGCTGAGATTTGGATGTGAAAATAGTTTTTTTTTTTTTTTTTTTTTTTTTTTTTTTTTTTATTGAAGGCAGAAATTCAACATCAACATAAAACTGATCTGTTTAAATTTCAATTCTTAAACTTGATTTTCATTAATATACAGGATTATTACAAATGATTCATCAGGTTTTAAAGTCCTATAACTTCCAAGCTATGGATTGCACACGTTCATACTAATCATGTAACAAAAGACAAGAAGATTTTAAAAATTCACCCGTGCAGACCAGGTGGCAGCATGAGCTCCATTTTTCAAAATGGCGACTGTGCAACTGAAAGCATTTATTGTTTTGGAATACGGGAAGTGTTTATCTCGCTGGCTAGGAGCCAAAATGCTCTTACTACAGAGTACTTAGTTTTGAGAAAACTCGGTTTAAAGACTAAAAAAATTGCTCCAAAATAGAGTTTCGTAGCTCAAGCAAGGAAAACTCCCTTTATAATTATGAATGTTTGAAGTCCAAATTTTAGTAAAAAAAAATTACAAAATCACAATATTTGATCTAGAAACTGCAGTTAGAACAAATTTGCTGTAAAGGATTACGCTTCAGAAATTCGGGCAACAATGTTCTAAGTAAGTTATAAGTTTTAATAGTTTTTGATTAAGATTTTTTTCTCAAACATACATGTTTGTTGATGTATACCGTTACGTGACATCATTTAATAACAAAAGAAGAATAAAAAAATTAATGATGTAGCGTAATGACTTACTTAAGTTGACTCATTTCTGTTTAGTGGGCAAGGCCATTGTAGTATGGATGTCTGTCAGCTGCTATTCATTTCTTGAATCCAAGGGGTCCTATTTAGAGGCACATTTGGGAGCTATTGTGATAGCAACCAAAATAGGTAGCTACTGCATTTGTTCTGTCCGTTTATCCGTCCGTGTCTGTCCACCCCTAACATCTCCCGAATGCAAGGCCTGATCGACAAAGTGATTTCATCATCGTGTTCAGAGGCCCAAACACTGTAGGAATGGAGTATTTTGAGGGACCAACGTCCCCCCGCCCTCCATGTTCGAGATATTTACAATTGTTATCATTGTATGACCCCCCCCCTAAAAATTACCGAACGAAAGATCGGATCGACAAACTGATTTCACCATCGTGTTCAGAGGCCCCAAAAAGCATAGGAATAGGATTTTTTTGGGGAAAAACCCGCCCCCCCCCCCCCCATGTACAAGGTATTTGGCATTGTTTTCATATTGGATTTGCGCTATTATTTTAATTGTTAGAAATACAACCATTTCATTTCAGTTGTCAGCTATAGCTTGATGGGTAAGGTTTCGGACTCATATACTGAAGGTTTATTTGTTTGTTTTTTTTCCCTCAATCTTTTTTCCTCAATGTCCACGTGTTTTGTTTTTTTTTCTTATTTTCCTAACTTTTTTTATTTTTTCCAATTTTTTTGTATTTTCTTTGTTTTTGTACTTCCTTTTTTTATTATTATTATTTTTTTTTTTATTATTATAGGTCACCCTTAAATTTATACTTTAGCACAAAATTATATTCACTTGTTTTATCTTCATCAACACCAATCGCACTTGGATAGGCCAATGATAATTTCAAATGCTTCGCCCCTTTTCTTGCAGCAAATAGCCACACTACTATATTCTATTGATATTTCTTCCAATGAAAGTAATTTTCAATTCACTCTTAGCTTTTACTAATCTAAGCCAATGTGTTGTTGCAATGCCTGTGAATGCTCTTGATTTTGCAATGGTGAGATTCCACTTCTTCCTAATTGTTAAAATCGTTGTGGCTTATGAACTTTATAAGGCAATGTTTTACATGCATTACCTATGATATGGTGGTAGTCACTGGGTGCTCCAACTTTTCCTTGCTTGTGATTCTGAAAATTGTTGAGTTCATGGAATCACATTTTATGAAAGAATGGCCAGCCTCAAAAAATTTATGGTCAATGACTTCTAACTTTGTGGACTTGAAGCAGAGCGGTGATATAGCATACGATTGCGATTTGAACATAGCGTACGATTGCGATTTTTGACCGCCACAGGTAGCACTGTACAAAACTGTCTTTATCCGTTTTCTATCCCCTTCCATTAACCAAATCCAAAGAGCTGTAGCTAAGTCATTGGCACCTCTACCGTCTAGGTTTTTTGTCCACGTAAGTGTCCTTGGTTAGAACAGTAAGAACTGTTGTTGTTGAGCTTTCGAACATAAAAACTATCTCCAATGAAAAGTTTGGGAACAGTATTGCCTGTTCCAAGTCAGTAGCACCTGTTGCAGATACCACTACTTTAGCATCTTTCGTTTTGTCAGCGTCTTTAGATTGATGTGCCTCCATTTTATGCCGCAAATGTGATCACTTCGTTGGCTTCCGATACGATGTTCGCCTTCTCATGAGCTCGACATAACTCGCAGGTACCACATTGGTCCTTCCACGGTTTGTGAAATGCCAGATTGAAGCTTGTGTTGAACTTGTTCAGCTAACAGGCTTTAAATTAGGCTGCAACTATTTGATATACAAACTATATATGCTTGCAATGCTAAGCTGACTCTCTACATATTCCCATTTAGAATCTGATGAACAATAGTGGCTCTCCACTTGAGGAAACTGATTGATATCATCCTTTACTAACTCTATGGATGAATCTGGTATTTTATTATATGCAGTTTTCTTTGAGAAGGAGAAAATCAACTGTGACATTTTTAAATGCCCAATTTACCATCTGCTGCAAAATATCAAGCATGTTTAGTAAAAAAATCTTTACATTCTCTCTGCCAATCGCTGGTCCCTTTAAGCAACGTATATACATAGAAAAACGTTTTGTGTTGCTCTGCAGTGCTTCTTTTTTTTCTGTCTTCATCATAGAACTTGTTGAAAATATCTTACGGGCCTTGTGATTGCCTGTCCCCCAAAAAATTTATTTTCTTGTTCTATAAAAGGTATCAAATTGTTGCAATTTTTCATACAGCTGGAATGTCCTTGACTTGGCACGGTTGTTCGTTTACGTTACGTTAATCTCCCTTTATTGTATGCAGCCATTTTTGGGATTTTGATAGTTTTTTTTTTTTTTTGGTTTTTCTAACCTGTTTTTGTGCCTTCCGTGGTCGTCCACTTTTCTTCACCTCTACAGCTGCTATGTTATAACATTGTCAGCTGCTGCTTCCTGAATTATAATAGTTGAGAAGCATTTATATCTTATATGCTGACTATCATCTTCTTCATTAATTCTGATATCTTCATCTTCATCACTTAGCAGGATGCTCGTCATCACTCCTTTGTAGGAACACTGAAAGATCTGAATCTATTGTTTTTATCCCTGAGCAGAAAGAATGAATCATCGCAATCTAACATCCGAGAATTTAAGAAATCAAAACCACCTAAAACATTCAAATTCACATTAGAATCATAACCACATTAAAAGCAAATCTGTAGTTAGAACATTATTGCTCTGCATAAAATTCGAAAATAGAACAAAATGGAATTTTAATTCTAGGGTGAAAAAATTTTTTTTCAAGAATGTCCTTAATATTAAAAAAATCTGTAATTTCATGTAGTTTTAGGTTTAATTGTTAACAAGAAATTCATAAAAATTGTAGATAGAACATTTTGGCTCCTAGCCAGCGATCTGTTGTTGCCGTGCAGTGTGCTATCCAAAGACATATGAAACAGAACCTCCATGCCACCAGAGCATTCTGCAATGATATTGACAGTTCAAGGACACAGGTTGTCTGTGTAAAGGTAAAACCATGGACAACAAAGTGTTTCTAACAAAAAGAGTTAGTGAGAGTTTCACTCATAGCCCATGAAAGCCGACAAACTGTGCAGTTTTGGTGGTTTCTGCAGCTGAAAGATGATTCCAGCAACTTCATATTCCAGCAAGATGGGGCTCCATCTCATTGGCATGCAGAAATGTTTCACTACATGAATGAGGAACTCCTTCACAGCCCTGGATTGGGTGATATGATGGTATGACTTGACCCTGTTCAGATGGCCACCCAGGTCTCTTGACCTGACGCCTTGTAATTTTTTGTTTTCCTCCTTTGGGGCCATGTTAAAGACACTGTTGAAATGCTACCATTGCCAGCAATATTGGATGAGTTCTAAGATTACATTACTACTGCTTTGATGACCATTAATGGGGAAATGGTAAATATGTGGGGTCCGAACTAGACTACTGCATAGATGTGAGTCATATGACGAGGGGAGTACACATTGTACACAATTTGTAGTCTTATGACTAAATTTTCGACAATGCCTATTTATTTTTTTCAAGGAACATTCATTATTTTATGTGCAATACAATACTTAGTGAAATATAGCTTTTTTAAAACCGATGAATCTTTTTTAATAACCCTGTATGATTTCCTTTAAAAGGCTGAAATTTGGTATTTGAATTTGGAATTTCGTAATGAATTTATATTCAAACCATTTGTAATATATCTCTTAAGTAATCATAGACAGCATTTCGGGATTACAGGAGATTGTAGTCCTAGTGATTCAAGTCCAAGAAATGTATAACTTAAAACATGAAGCCATTGTTAAAAGTAACCTAGCACTGAAAATAAGACATGAGACTACAATTATTGTTATAAAATCTGTTTTACTTTTATTGGTAATCATCAGTTTCTGAGAAGCGAGGTTAAACCAAATACAGTAAATGGCTTAAGAACGTTTTAAATTTAATGAAATAGTTTTTACAGAACAATTTTTTTGTTAAAATTTGTAAAAAAAAAAAAATTGGCTAAAACTAAGTGAATATTTGTTAATTTTTGTTTTCCAATTGGAGATGTATTAGAAGTCAATGTCATTTGCTTTTAATCTTTGTAATTTCTCTGCTGCTGCTTTTTTTTTTTTATAGGCCATTTTCTCAGTTTGGATATCCTTAGCTGATGAAGGGTAATAGTAATCCATAAATAACCATTTCATGGTCCTGATGATGTGTAAAGAAAGATTTAAAACTGGAGAATTTAATAAAATTAAAAGAAATTAAAAAAAATAATCAACCATCACTCGACTGTTCCTATGCATTTTTATCAATTCAAGTTAACAGAAATCTTCTAAATACTTTATTTGGTGAATAGTTGAAACAAAAATTGCAGTTTATCATTAATTCTTCAAATTAACTGTTAGTGTAATCTAAATGATCTCTTTTGAACTTCCATTTTATCATGGCAAAAATGAAATGTTTGGCAGAATTTGTTTTAATAAGACTACGGTACAAACATTACAACATTGTAATATTAAAAAAAAAAAAAAATAGTTGTTTTGAACCTATTATAATAATTTATTGCCTATATAAAAATATCTACAATATGTTTTGATTACAATTTTGACATCCCAGTTGCCTTAAGGGAGATCCTTTGAGAAGACAAAAGGGTGATGGTATTGAGGCAAATAAAGAGTTGAAAATAAAACAATAAAAGTATTACATCAAAACAATATTAAGAAACTTTTTCAAATATTTTACAAAGCTGTGTACAATTTGAAGGGAAAAAAAGAAATGTCCTCAAAATATGATTAAACGATTGTTTTTATGTCCAGAAAATTATACAATATTGTCATGGTATTTGTGGGAGATGATTAAAAATTTACTTAGCGATTGGACAAGAACATAATGAATTAACTAATTAATGGCTGTAATGGAGAAGAATTTAAAAAATTAACAGAACAGCAATAATTAGGAAATAGAAAATTGATGATTTAAAATAATTAACAGTAAAGATTAAAACAAAATGAATAAAATACAGATAAATACAAATAAATGATTTCTAAAAATATTTACATAACTGTTACAATATAAAATTAGACTCTGATGGCATTTGCCTAGGTAAGATAAAGAAGAAAAAAATAAGGGAGGGGGAAGAAAGAGGAAGACTACAATCAATCATTGATAACTGTATAAAGTGGAATCATATATCTTAGGTTTGAGTTGAGTAGGTAAGTGGGTGGTGTTTTCTTTTAAATTGTGCCAGAGAAGAGCAATCGCGTATTCCCTTTGAAATTTTATTCCAATTTAGATGAGCTGAATAACTGCTTTTCTTTTAAAAATTAGATCTTGTTTTTGTTAGAAGAACTTGATTGAGTCTAGTTTTATGGGAATGGGATTTGGTATTTTAAGTAATTGAAGGATATAGTTTTTTTGTTGATAGTCTTATAGGTGAAAAGGGCCAACTGAAGCTTGTAGATATGATTGAAAGGAATTATTTTATATTTTGCCCAGAGGGATTAGGTAGAGGAGAAGCAAGGTTTTTTTTATCCAGGAATCTTAGGAAATGCTTTTGAACTCGAAAGTATCTTTTTTTTTTTTCTTGAAATTTGGCAGTGGTACCCCAAATGATTACACCTTAACACAAGTTTGTATAAATTACTGTCCAATATAAACTTAAAAGTATTTGCCTAGGAGGAAAAAAAAGTTTCCTAATAAATGTCCAAATTTTTTGAGACTTTATGAGCAATTTATTGTGCATGGAGATTCCACGACAGATATTAAAGAGTAACACTTAAGTATCTGATGGATTGAGCTTCTTGTAATAAGGAGTTGTTGTAAGTGATAGAGAAATCGTCAGAGTTGAGTATTTTTTTTCTTTGATAGAAAAACATAGACCGTTTTAGTTTGCATTTAAAGTAAGGTCATTGAGGATAGCAAAGATTCAAGATAGAAGTGAGCACTGAACCTCCTGCTTGAGGTTTTTCCTCATTTTTATTAGCAAATGAAAGGGTTCCGTCATCGTCATAGAAGATACATTTGGGAGTAGGTGATGTAAGAATGAGATCGTATCTACATAAATTAAAGAGAAAGAGTGAAAGGATAGGTCTTGGTTAAATCTGTCAAAGTGTGATACACTGAAGTGGAATAACCATTTAAGCTAATATTGTCTTTGTGATAGATATGAAGACAACCATGTAAGAAGTAGGCTTATAATACCCATATGTTCTGATTTTTGAAGTAAAACATTGATATTAATTCAATCAAAAGCCTTTTTCAAGTCCAAGAAAAGAGACCTAAGATCTTATTAGCTGCCATATTCTCCATGATAAACTCTTGTTAGATCAATTGTCGCAGTTTTGGTATTTTTTACAATGATAAAATCATTTTCTTGTTATGCAAATGACTTTTCTTTTTGATAATATAGATATAGCTTATTGTGATACAATTTTTGAAATATTTTTAAAAGTTTACCATGAAGATAGGAAGGTAGTTGTGGTCAGAGTATTCACATATCCTTCTTTCCATAACTTTTTGCCTGTTTGAAGGAGGAAGGAAAAATACCTTCAGATATTGAGATATTAAAAATAAGATAAAGAGGGAGTGCAATTTCATCCACACAGGAGAAGTAGGAGTCAGAAAGAAGGAGGAAGGACTTTTATTGTTTGGTATAGGATTAATATTTTTATCTGATAAAAGGATGTTTAGAAATTTACTTAAAATTGTTCGTTTTTTTTCAAGTTATTTTCTATTAGGAGTAGATGGAAATTTTGCTTTCGTATGATTAGATATTAATTTGTTGACTATAATCTTTCCATAAAAGAAAAGTTGTATCTTTAAATAGGTTTTCATAATATCCTTCCTTGGAAGCTCTAATTCTAGATTTTAAATCATTCCGTATGACTTTAAGGCGTTCTAGTTTTGGGGTTGTTGGATTTTTCTTATACAATTTGTATAGCTTATTTTTGTGATGAATGATTTCTAGAAGTTCAAAGTATAACCGTGGTTTCTTATTTATTGTAATATTATTTTGGGAGATGGGAGGAAAATATTTATTAATCCTGAGAAAAAGTTTGTTGAAGATTGAAATGGAGTTTTCAGTAGAATTTACATTTTGCATTTCTTCAACCCAGTCAACTGAAAGTAAATATTCTTTAACTTTGTTTTTTATGGAGAATTTGCGAGTCTTCATTATTGTTGGTGTTTTAAACAAAAGAAGCCTTTAAATAAAAGTTTTACAGTGAAAAAAACCGGATCAGAGTTAGTAATGAAGGTATGAAAAGATACCTTTGAGTCGAAAAATTAGTTAGATTTGATCAAGGAGTGTGAGGGAGATGAGAGTGAGATAATTGCAGGTTGGAGAATCAATAAGTGGAAAGAAAGAGTAACAATTCATTGTTAGAGATATACTACATTATTTCATTTATATTTAAGAAGTTAATATTAAAATCGCCCATAAATATTAATCTTTTTTTATTTTGATTAATAAATTGTCATCCAATCAATGTAATCAGGAAACATTCTTTATTTTCATAAAGATTATATTGGTATATAACATCATTTATTGAGCAGCAAATACACTCAAGTATATATTGATAAAGGAGAATTCATTTAATACCGTCATTTTAAACTTTATAATATGAAGCCACACCCAACTTTTTCATCATATCTATTAACAGAGACTACAGATTAATGTTCTACATTAGGTAAAATTTCTGGACTCGTAGGATTCAGTTGAAGCATAAGCCAGGAAACGTTGTGCTCTATATCAGCAGTTTTATTGGTATTGACTTGTTGCCAAGGGACGGAGAGCATTCACTATCAGACTTTCATCAAGGGAAAGTAGTCTCTACAAAAAAGAACATCCAGAGGGGAACATTTAAAATTGGAACTCGTGCATACCAAATTGCTAGTGCATTTTATTTTTTTTTTATCAATCACTGTCTTTAAATAGCTTGATATAAAAATACTGTATATTAGCAGATATTTTTTAACACAATCAAAGATGATGCCAACAAAATGAGGCTTTATCTTTATAAATGAATTATCACAAAATAGGAGCTATTAGATCTTTAAGAATGCTTGCAGAATCATTTAAAAAAAAAAAAAAAAATTACAATTTCAACATTATAGACTGCTTAATGTTAGATTGAATGATAAAATTAATACAAATGAAACCAATTGTTGCTTAAATTTATAGTATATTTATTTAGAGAATTTAGCAGAAACAAAAATTAGTCACAATAAATTACTTATTAATTGAAATATAGAATGATGATAAAATGAGACATTTAATAACAATGAGAAACTTGATGAATGATTGTGGTTGTTTTTTTTTGTTTTTTTTTTTATGGTTCTATTGTACCAGGTGATCGAAATTAAAAAAGTAGGTGTAAAAACTACTGGGCGAATCACAACCATATATTGTATACTTTCCTGAGTATGTGGTTTCGATTTCTGAAGGGAAAAAAAAAAACATAGTTCAAATTTTGGCTGCTAACGATGAATTGTGGCACTTCTGTCCCTGTAATTTGTATATTGCAACGTAATTGAACTCTGCCTATAAAAGGAGTCACAAAGCATTTCTTAAAACCATGACTACCAAAGAGTCATGAAGCCTTTGCTACCTGATTGCACTAAACTCTTCTATCAATGAAACTGCAATGTTTCTTTGCACTTAAGGCAGTTCAGCAGTTAAAAAGTTTATGTAGAGATCCACTGACGATTACTAATCTTAGGAAAATGAATTTTTGTTTTGAAGAGACACGAACTTGCTGTAAAACCAGGACGAGGTCTTAAGCCAAGTGGACTGCAGAAAACAAATGAAGTTGCAAATGCACATGATGGCAGTAGTGCACATGCAATATCACGAGAATTGGCCATGCTGCGTACCAGTGTAGAGAGTTCTGCGAAATGTCTTGAGGGTTTAACCCTATAAAATATCCCACAGTCAACAATTGGTTTCTGGCAATTATGATATGCTGAAAGCATTTGCCGTGACAGTCAGTGCTTGGATGATGCATGGCTCTGTGAATACTGTGGAATGATGTGCCTCATTTCCATTTGAATGGTGCTGTAAACACAACTATCGTATTTGGTCTGACAGTAATCCACACGTTCACCAAAGATGACAGTTAAATGTGGCTTCACAGCATCCTTCATCTTTGGTCCTTACTACTTTGCAGAAAACACAGCATCGGGGCCAGTGACATGTTTTGGAAATGGCTCTAGATATGCTTTGTAATTCCATCACTTCAACAGAGGAATTATGTTGACACCACAATTTTCATGCAAGATGGTGCACCCCCTCACATAATTTTACCTGTGAAATCCTTACTATGGCGAACATTTTTGGACAACAAAGTAATTAGTAGATCATTTCCGGTGGTATGGCAATATTCCGAATGTAACAGAATAAAGACAAGAGAAACGGTGAATTCAATGCTGTAGCATAAGTTTGTATGAATTTTATTAAATGTTTATCTTGGATCATCAAAAGCAATCCTAGTGGTTGATTTTTGTCATCAATGTTATGTATTTTTGAATTGAAATTTATCTTGACAATTTTTTTTTTTGGTTAAATTTCCTCCAGTTTAACTGGTCACTAATAATTTGCATTTTCTCTGTGAGTAAAGTTTTCCTTTTATGATCGGCAAAATACATAATACCATTACCTTCATTATTGCAGATAGCAGCGACAGTCTTGTAAGCTTATCACAAAGTACACGGGTGAGTATTTTTCTTGAGCTTACATAATCATAATAGTGTTTATTTTATTTGATATATATATATATATATATATATATATATATATATTTCAATTTTATAAAATTAATATTGATTTGATATTTTCCATTTGTCCTTCATTTAGTATCAGTGATTTGGAAATTAATAGTCTTTTGTTTTGTAATCCATCTACTAGCAGTTGATCTAAATTAGGACAGATATTTTTAAGTAATTTCAGCGGTCTTCATAAAACAACTTTCTTAAAATTGTTCATTTCTTAAATATACCTGTCTGTAGCTCAATTGTCATCATTATGACATGGGGGGTAAGATTTGTTTTCCTATTATTAATCTTATATTAATAATAGATTGCATATCTTGATATTCAAGCTTAAATTCAAAGTAATGAAATGTTAATTAAAAATTTAAGAAGTAGACCAACTAGTCATAGTTGAGTTTTTCTTGAATAAAGGAGTGTAAGCAAAGTTTTGAATCTTCCACTGCAATTCAGATCCATAATTCTTTTCGTACCTTTTGTTTCATCAAATGTTGGGGGGGGGGGGACTTTTAAAAAAAAAAAAAAAAAAAAAAAAATCTTGAGTACATCCTAATGCCTAGAATAAATAGTTTGTTGCAATTATTGCTTATTTCCGAAAGAAAACTTCCCGACTGTCAGTTTAGTTTATAATGGACTTTGGTTCAGTTGAAGTAATGAAAAATGGCACCCATTGCTTCACCTTCAATGTCTTTGCTTCAAATTATGTCCCTGCATCCGAAATATCTGAATTGCTAGAAGCTTCAAACCTATTTAAGGGAGTTATGAGAACTTTGAAAATTAGGGTGCTTTTAATTTATTCATCTGGCAGAACCAGGATCTACTATAATCCAAACACTACTGCTATATAATCCATTTTTATAAAACATTTTGCATTCACTTCCTTTTCTTTTCGTGAAAGAGCAATTTATTTCGGAATACAAAGCCTTTCGCTGCCTCAAAGACATAAATACATTCATACCTTTTTTTTTTTTTTTTTTTTTTTTTTATTACTGTAAAATAATGGCAAAAAAATATATTTCAGGGACCTGGAATAATGGGAGATTCCTTTAAAAATTTCAAAGTTGTTCTGTCAGCAAGTGGGAAGAGATGTGTATATGAAGAATCACCGACTTACTTTAACACAGAACAACAGGTTGAGAAGGTCCACATTCCAGTTTGTCAAAGGCCCCATTTCCGTTCACATGATTTGGAAATTGGCAGCGGTGAAGACTTTGGGTAATTTAAAGCATCTTTTTAATTTCTTTTATTGAGTACAAATACAATTATACATAGCAAATATAACAATACTTACTGGAGCTTTGTCATTTCATTTTAATACTTATCTTTTGAAACATATCTGTGTGTTATGTAAACTAATAATAATGATTAAAAAAAGTCAAGCATTTGTCACCTTTTAAAAGATCACCCGATATTTTCTTGATTCATAAGGCAAGAGAGAAGTTTTCATAGTGCTTAGTTTAGTCAGTGGTTTAGTTGAAATTTTAAATAACATTTTAATGGTTCTGTTATATTCAGTTCCATTTAATTATGAAAAATCTTAAAAATATTAGCTATTTATCCGCCAAAACTTCAAATTATGAGTCGAATTATTGTTAAAAATCTTTGTAATTAAAATAATGTGGATACTAGGATATTGACTTCTTGAAAAGTTTTGTGATATTTATGGTACTGATGTAAATATGATACAACTATAATATTTTAATTGTAATACATTTATTATTTAAAAAAATTGTAACTGATCTTCATGAATAATAAAATAAAATTTTAACTTATCTATTGCCTGAAGTAGGACATAAACTCATTGAACAAATGCTCGCAATATGTTTAGACTTCACTAATCTTTCAACTTTGAAGCTAACACAGGTTTTATTAAATGGCTGTTTTTGCCTGAAGTTTTTTTTAAAAAATATTTATATTTTTATAATAAAATAAAACACACTTCAAACATACATTACAGCGAATTTTCAGGGTCTATTGTCTATACCCTCTTCTCGAGCCTTTTTTTACTTCCAGAAATAAATACAAAATAATATAAATGACTGTGTAGTTATTGAAACGGAAAATGGATGTTTGCATAACTATTGCTAAGAAGAGATGCTAGACATATTGTAATTCGTTGTAATGGATTTTGAAGTTTTATTTTATTAGTAGTAATATTATCTATGGTGGAGAAGGAAAGAATAACAAGAAGATATAATACATGTATGTTTTGATTCTATTTTTCAAGATTATTAACAAGACCTGGAAGTGGAGGGGGATTACTACCTAGCCCTTTGGAAGTCTCCAATGTTAGTAGGCAGATTAACAATCTCACATTACAAGCCTCGCAGAATGGAAGACTTCCTGAAAATAAAATTGAGGAAAATTACGTAAGTAGATTTTCCTAATTTTTTTTCTTACATAATTATTTTATTCAGTACAATTGCTTATTTTATTCTTTTTAATTAAATTTGAAACACCAACACCCAGATCAGTGAATCTAGACCAATTTATATATATTTAATGAAATTTCAGGAATATATATATACACACACACATACATTTATATTTTCCTTTTCTGATGTCAGGAAAATCAGTGGAATGGTAGGGGAAGGGGGGAATAGTCCATTTTCCATTTGAAACATAATGCTTTTATACTGTGTTTTATCATCTAGAAATGTGTTTAGTGTAAACGATGTAATTTATCATTGTCTTCAGCTGTCTAATTTTAGATGAATCTATATACATGACTAGTTCACTTAACTCATTGATGTATGCTTATGAATAAAAGTTAAAATGGAACAATAAACAAATTGCATTTCTCACATTTTAACTTTTTAATGAGGAAAGCCATATCTTCCTATATTTTAGCAGAAGTTATTTAAACACTTAAATGCAGTAGTGACAGTTGTAGGAATTTGAATAATAAGATTTGTTTTTTGTTCCATTTTAACTTTTGTGAATCATAAATTTTACAGCTTTTGAAAGGTATTTTCCTGTTAGTCTGGTTATCTATATATATAAAAATGAATGTATCTTTCTTTCTTTCTTTGTCTGTCCTTTATACACTCTTAGGCCCTTTGACCTATCTGGACCAAACTTTGCAGAATTACTCTTTAGGACCCTGCGCAAAAGATAGGCTACCTTAGAACCCGGCCCCCCCCCCCCCCCCAAAAGGGGTTGAAAAGGGGTAAAAGCCCTGAAAAATCCAATATCCACCTGGTGGTTAAAATAAGAACTACACATATATTGTGTAAAGTGAAAAATTCGCTCTCCTATTGGGGGCAGGGACACCCCACTTGGGTGGGGGGATGGCGACACATGGGTGTAAGTGTCCCACCCCCGACCGACACCGGGACCTTATATTTAGGGCCCCCCCCAAGTCAATTGCAAATAAGGAAAAATTCGCTTTCCTATGGGAGGCAGGGACACCACATTTGGGTGGGGGGATGCGACACAAGGGCATGTGTCCCACCCCCGATCGACACCGGGGCCTTATATTTTGGGCCCCTTCTCCGCCCCCCCCCCCCCCAAAGTCAGTTGCAAAAGGGGAAAACTTCACTCTCCTACGGGGGCAGGGACACCACACTTGGGTGGGGGGATGGCGACACAAGGGCCTAAGTGTCCCACCCCCGATCGACACCGGGACCTTATATTTAGGGCCCCTTCTCGGGGCCCCTAAGTCAATTGGAAAAAGAGAAAAATTCTCTCTCCTATGGGGGACAGGTCCACCTTACTTGGGTGGGGATGGCGACACAAGGGCCCAAGTGTCCCACCCCCGATCAACACTGGGACCTTATATTTACGGCCCCTTCTCACGAGCCTTTTCTGTCTTTGAGTGGCATTGCAACGCAAGCTGGGTACAGCTAGTTATTTATGAAAAAATTAATGTTTTATGAAAATGCTTCATTTTTCATTTAGCTCATTTATGTTTTAATTTTCTCATGTCACATATAAAACATCAGGATTATATATACTGAAGAGCTATAAATGATGGCTTCTGGTTGTAAATATTCTATACTTCATTCTAAATGAATGAATAAGCACTCGTATTAAGGACCTGGATTTTTTTATCTTAAAATCCTTGGTTAAAGAGTGTCTTTATGACTTAGTAAATTAAAAATAAATGAAACCAAACAAATACAACTACTCATATATCTAAAGAAACTAATACCCAATACCATTTAAGAAGCCTATAGAGAAAACGGTGCTATAAATAGATTGATTTTAATATTGTGAAAGTCTAATTATGATGAAAGTGTGGTTTTACTTGCCTGAAAGAGCCTTTAAAAAAAACCAAAGTCAAAATATGCTGCTGCTTTTTTTTTTTTTTTTTTTTGCATAATAATAAAAAAATCATTATTTTAATTAGAATAAATGGAAATACATTTATATCAGTTTAACAATGGAAATAACAATTAGAAGGAAAGGGACTCTTATAACTTTCAAATGTCTACATTTAATTGCCTACATTACATCTCATAAGTTCTATTTTATTACTTTGTTTCCTTAATTTTTCAATAATATTGGAATCTTTAAATGTTTTGTGATTTAGGCTTACTATCAGTTCTATACTATCAGTCTACCTAACTCAGGAAGACAGACCTTTCAGGTGTTGGGACAGAGAACTTGAAAAAATAGGGGTGAAAGGGTATCGGGTAAGTGGGAGTAGTAAGAAAGGATTAAGCACTGTAGGGGTAGACTTTTCTGTGGACTACTGAGATTAGAAGGGATTTAAATGTCTCATTTGTAGGATATTAACAAACCCAGCAGTCAAGTTCCTCATTTTGTGGAAACATCTTGTGACTTCTGCTTGCTTGCTTTTTTTTTTTTCACTCCTGAAAATGTCCAAGTGAGAGGTTTGGAATTTGCAATCTATAAACATAGTAATGAATGTGAAAACATTTTTTGAAGAGAAAAAAAAATAATAACAGCCTTTGATCGATTTTAACTGGGAGGACTAGTGCTGCAACTGGAGTCCCTGAAAGAACAATTTTTAAAATGTACTAAAGGAAAAGCAAAAAACGGAAGAGGAAGGTCAAAAATGCGAAATACCCACAAAAAAAAAAAGGGGGCTGCCAAATAAGAAAAACCTTTGGGATGCAATGGATATATCAATTGTGAGAAAAACTATTCACAACTTATATTTTGGAAAAGGAAGTTCTTACTTTGAAAAAACGGAGAAACAAGTAAAGGGATGAAATTTGTTTTGATGGATGTATTTAGACTCTACGCAAGCTCCTCCATGAGATTGGATTTGCGTTTAAGCGATGCCTGTCAATAAGAAAAGCTTGATAGAAAAATCAGAGATAGTTTTGCTTCGCCACAAATAATAAGGGCTATCAGAAATTTTCGTTGAGATCCTAATATACTGACTGCTCAATTGAAAGTGGACACCTGAGTGTCATCCCAACAGTGAAGTGTGATGGTGTGGTCATGTTTCTCCTGGTTTGGACGTGATCCGTTGGTCATGATCGAGGGGAGCATTGCATTCACAGTATCTGGATGTTCTAGACAATTCCATGCTTCTTACGTTGTGGTCGCAGTTTGGTGAAGAGGCAATTGTGTTCCAGCATGACAATGCACCATGCCATAAGGCCTGTGTTGTCAGCGCTTGGTTTCCGAATAATGTTCAGGAACTTCAGTGGCTGCCCTGAATCTGGACCTCAACCCTATTGACCATCTGTGGGGTGAATTGCAGCATCGGATTTGTGCATCGAACAAAAACAACTTGTGCAGTCCCAATGCCTGAAGGGAATGCCTCCCTGATGGACTGTAGTTTTCGATTTACAATTTTTACTTTTCTTACCGCTATAAGAGATTCTCTTTCCTGCTGTAAGTTGGGAACACTTTTTCTAGTACATACATGAAATAAAACTCTAGTGTAATGAAACTTTTTGGAGATAGAAAGGGAAAACGGTTGGAAGCCTGTCTGCAAAATGTAGATACTTAAAGCCGATAATAATGAGGTCAAGCTCGCAAACACTGTTGTAATCTTTCGTCCTGACACTCTTTTTTGCTGCTTTTTTTTTTTTTTTTTTTCCAAGTTCTCAGTCCCAACACCTGAGTTAGACGGACTGTACAGATAAAAATGTAGCCATTCATTGAGATAATTGCTAACATTAAATCAAATTGTGTTGAGAGCTTTATATTATACATTTTGGAAATTTTTTGAATTGAAATTGTATATCACAAGTTTTCCTCCCCTTCCCTAAGAAAAATAAATCCCTTTCATTAATGAATATTTTAATGTTTTTTAATTATTAATTACGAACGATTTTGTATTTGTTTATTCTGTTGTCTTTGAGATTAATTTTCGCTTTCTTAAATAGTTAAATAAAAGGTACAGAAAACTTTTAATCCAGATAATTTTATTACTTAAGCTGAAAGTATATTAATTGGTAAATTATATACCGATTTTAAAACTGAAAAAAAAAAAAAAGAAATGAAGGGAAAACTTAGCAAGAAATAAATTGATATATTAATATTGAATGAAATATCTTTTAAAACAGATCATTATGAATATCTATGGTCGATATAAAGTCAGTAAACTAAATTATATTTCATGAAATTGAATGGTATTTTTTATATTAAGCTCATCTTCAGTTTTTTTATTGTAATTTTTTTAAAATAGGAAAGAAGGAAATATTCCCCCGAACAGCAGCTTACAAATAAAGATGAACTTGTACAACATCTTTGTGCTAGCTGTAATTCTTCTGGTAAGTTGAATGAAAGTTTTTCTATAATAGAGGCAGCTGTAATTATTCTAGGATTATTTCTTTAGCATGCCAATGTGTATGTTATCTTCCTAACCTAAAAAGCAAAAATTAAATACATAATAGCATTTAGGGAAAAATAAACGTGCCTGCTTAATTCCTGCCAACAGGTTTATTTTTCCCCATAATTATTTATTTTAGTAGTTAGAGAGGTGTCACATTTAGTTAATGCTGTTCTTTCTAACTTCTGACGAAAACGCTCGCTTTTACTGATCATTACTCCTTTATAATAATGCCGAAAAGTGGGAAACAACTATTATGAGTTATCACCTACTAAGCATTTGATCTCATTTATATTTCTAGTTTCTTAAGTAAATCTCTCAAAACCCCCAAGCTAAATCATAGCTAATTTGTATGTAACTAGTGATTTTAACCAATTTGAAAATGAAAATTAGCCTAGTTTTCAAGTGCTGCCTAAAGTTAAGTAGTTTCTATCTTCAAAACCCCAGTTGAAGGACAGTCATTGTTGTTACTTCAAAATTAAATATAAATTATGCTATTTGCTGAAATAATGTTTGACTTATGATGACTTCTGTATAGACTGAAAAATACTTTCCTAGAACCTATTACATTTGTGCTTGGTGAAAAATAATATATAGATTGTACTTTTATTGTAAATCTATAATTACTTAGCAGTTAAAGAACTCGTAGAAGAGATTAAATTTGTTGGTTTTGCTTTTGAACTTTGGATAGAATATATAAATAAGTAACTTAATTTATTATTTTTATCTTTTACAGCATCCATCTATTGTTCTCCTTGTGATGGTTGGTTCTGTTCTGTTGCCTGCTTCTCAAAACAAATTCACGTTTGTAACCAAAAAGAGCAGCAAAGAGGAAATGTTTTCAAGGGGTAAGTTTCTGTTAGTGTATTAAAAAGTAAAATTAAGAATATAGAAGGGTATTGAAATTGGAATTTATATGCTGTTTTTAATATCTTGATAATACCGAATTTCCTTTTTTTTTTTTTTTTTAAGTCTTAAGGTTTTGTTCATTCGTCTGCCACCACCTCTACTGCATAAACTATTTCTTACAGACATGATAGATACCTTTATGAAAAGCCTATGACTTATAGAAGTGGGACAAAATATAAATTCTGGTCTGCTGTAATTTTCCTAATTCACAGAAAGTAGGCAAAAGTGAAACATTTATGGTGTCAATTTGAAATCAACAATATCAAATTAATTTGGTACTTGTGTTCAATCGGGACCCATCTCTTATAATAGATTTCTGGTGTTTCCTTTTCATTTATTTCCTGTGGGTTTTTTTTTTTTTTTTTTTTTTAAATATGTAGTTATTTATGATACTGCTGGTTATTTCCAAATGGAAAGTATATTTTTTTTCTGTTGTATTTCCAAATTGAACATCCCATTCAATTAACCTAATTTAGTGTTAATTAAAAGGATCCCCTCCCCCAAATGTTATCATGTAATACTTAAATGCCAGATCATAAACAATAGACAAAACTTCTCCCACAATAATGAAACATATCTCGAAAACAATCTTTTCATGGGCTTCACCATCTTGGGACCCATTACTGACCTAACACTATTACATTGAAAAACAAATTTTTTCCATTCACCACTTATTACATTATATTGCTGGTATTTGGAGAACATCATCTTCACAGAACAACATTACTTCCCACATATACAAAATCAGCTTAACACTGTGGATCCTCACTTACAATTTGAACTAAAACAGCCATCAACACATAAACTATCAGAATGATTCTATTACTTACAAAAAAAAAAAAAAAAAAAAAAAAAACACCATAATTATCTCACAGTATACAGAAAACCTACATGCTCCAACAAATAACATATTACAACTCAAACACACTCCACTCATACAAAATCAATACTATTGACTTCCATATACATTAAGACATTTATAAAATGCTCCACAAAACAAATCCTACACTCTGATCTCAACACTATTTTTTTTCTTTTGAGAGCTGCATTTTAGGAAACTATTCAAATACAAGCTTTAAGGACAAAAAAGAACTAATGCTCAGACAAGTAGAAAGAGGAATATTTGACTTAATTTTTTTTTATTTTCAAACAACTTTATTTTTACCTGATTCACCAAACCTTAAACCACTTTTCTATGTAGTTTCTTCCATTTATCATAATGGGGTACTAGTTTTTGTACCTCTACTTACAGAACTGGGCTGTCTGGAAGACGACCATTCTTGCACTGCCCATTTGAAAATCGCTAATGACTAAGGAACTTTTCTATGAAATTGTGACCATTTGTTTGAAATTTCGGAAACTTCTCATGTTGGGTATCAAAGATGCTCTCTTGAGGAGTGCACATGCACAAAAAAAAAAAGCGGGATCCAATACATTAACCTTTCTCTATGCAATATAGCAAGCAAGGTGATGAATTTTAAGCTTGGCGATTTTGTCACAGATGATGAAACATGGAAATCACATGTGACTGGAATTGAAGCAGCTGCCCATGGAGTGGACTCATCATTGATAAAGCAGATTTCAACCTGTAAGCTCATGGCTGTCTTCACAGGAGACCTAGTTCTACGACGAATTGTTATAAAAACTGGTGCCTCATTTTGAGCTTTCACCAATGTTGAGGCATTTATTAAGAACAGCAGGTTTGCCAAATCAGGTAAAGATAAAATTGTTTGAATTTACATTCTCACTTTTTTTTAATAGCCGACTGGTGCTTATTTTCCCTGTGTGCCTCAAGACCTAAACTTACGATGTTTCACATGTTGTGTATTTGTTACTGAAAAAAAAAAAATCTTAAAATCATCGAGGTTTCTGATTTTTTTTTTACTGTCTAAAACTTTGATATTTAGAAATTGGCCAAAAATATAAAGTTGAAGAAATATTTCGTAGCTGTATATTTTTGAATCGTACGTTTGTGATTTGAGATCATTTGGCTTTAAAAACAAAGCAACAAATGAGGTTGAATTTCTTTATTTTATTCATATTAGTTTTCCTATGAATAGGGTATATAACAAGATTTACGATACGGATTCAGGGAAACACTAAAACAGAAACATATTCAGTCTATGGTTAGCATTAATAATGTGTTGCGATTGAAAACTTTAATGGTAACAATTTATTTACAATAAATACAACTTAAAAGGTTCTAAAAGAATGCTCTAAGAAAATACTGTTTTCTAACATACTTGTCTGCTAATGGCATTAGAAATCTTTATTTCTGAAATGCTCTTTTATATTGGATTCCTTTTTAAACAGTGGCTTTTTTTTTTCCTTGTCTGAATCTTGATCAATTATCTTTTTTTTTTTAATGCTTTGTCTGTTCGAAAAGAATAGTTTCTTACATTCTAATTGCAGCTCTTTCTATTAAAGCAGTGGGGAACACAATCATTCCTCTCACATTACTTTTTCTTGGTTGCCTTTCCTTCTGACACATGAACACTCAGCCTATTAAACAATCAGCTGACCAACTGATAACCATAATTTTTAGCGTCCTCTGTAATTAATTAGTTTCACTTCTCAATATATGGTCTTTTAGAATGTCAAAACACGTGCCTTTGGAAACTATTAGTTTGTTTGTTTTTAGTCAAATAAAGAATCTTTTTAATGTCTTTCTGCAGCTAAATATTTTGTTCATTACTATATGAACCTAACCAGAAGATGAAATATTAATAAAATACTGTATTGGGGTTACGAGTATGGTTATTAGTTGCTTCTAGCATTCCACTTATGTAAATCGTTGAACTTGGAGCTTTTTATTCAGTCTTTCATGAATAAAAACTTTCTCTTCTTTAACAAAATGCTTAAATTTAGGTTTAATTCAACCTGCCATTTAGTTTTTTTTTTTTTTTTTTTTTTTAAACTTTTTCCTTTAAAAATCACATTATCCACTGCTGAATATATTTCCTTCTTGATATTTAAAAAAAAAATGACTTCATTCTGTTCTTTATCTGACATGTTTTGACTACTTTGGAGCTTGCTTATAGTTAAAAAAAAAAAAAAAAACTTTTCTATTTTGAAGACATTCTCTTTAAAGTACTTCTCAACAAGGAATGAATTATAGTAACAATGGGCAAGACCAAGTTGTATACAAAATGACACCCTGGTATAGCTGTTTCACGCTAATATGGCGATCATCACCCAGGAGCAGTCATCAGTATACAACCAAGTCTCGATACACGGGGCCTATATGACAAGCTGATATTTTACAGATAAGCATAGTTTCTTAACAAATCCAATGTATAATTTCATCTCAGATTGCTAGTTCTTTTAGTAATTTCTTATTCCATTTTCATATGTGTCCACTGTGAAATAAGCTTGCCCTTTTTAGCAGTTTCCAGTAAGTGTTCTTTAATACATTGTTGATGGGAGATGAGGCAACTTGTTTTTCTTATTGGTTGCCGATGGGAAATTAGTATACTCTTCCCCCCCCCCACTTTAAATTTCATCTGCTGGAGCATTATATACATGTATACATATAAATCTATACATGTCAATATTCCAGCAGATGATGAAATCTAACAACATTTTTCTGCATGTGTGTAAAATGGAAATTTAATTTATTTTTATATGAAAAAAAAAATATTTTTAGGAATACATCTGTTGGTGTTTCATACAAAGCTGATCATATTCCTTACCAAAACAAATTTGAGAAGTCATCTCAACAGTATGGTAAAAGATCAAGTTCTGGAAACCTCCCTCATTTACAAGATGGTATAGGCAGGAATGGATGTAGGAATTTTCAAAATGGAAAGGTTTGTTTTAGTTTTGTTTATTTATTAACTTGCTGTTCTTCTTCAAAAGAAAGCTTTTTTTGTTAGTAGTTGGTAAAGTTAGATTATTAAGCTGATAAATAATATTAAACGAATTTGAACTGTGTGTTACCCTGAACAAGAATAATTGATTTTGACTAATTAAAATGCCATAAATCTGCTCTTCAAATCCAAAAATGGTCTTTCACTTTTCCAGTATTGAGCAGAAATCATGTTCATTTTTTTTTCCTCCGTAAATGAACTAATGTTTTGTTTTAAAGGTTGTTTTAGCAATATTCACCATACTTCAGGTTCATTCTAAAAAAGGATGAGCAGTATCTAGAAATGGATCAGAAGAAATATATCATTAAAAGCATTTGCCAAATACTAATGGAATAATGCGGTACAGTGCCTCCAACTTCGAACGGTTTTATGTTCAAACAACTTGAAACTCAAACAAAACTCAAAGTTGAACAAAGAATTGTGTGATGTCGTCACATGGTCGCCTTCTGTTTGGTTGCACTTGCACACAATGAACCATAACTCTCAACTAATGGATTCCAGATAAAAAGGTTTAATTTACCTTTGAGCGAACAGTAATATCCCTCCTATTATTATTATTATTGATTTTTATACAATAGTTTTATGTATGTACAGTAAAGCCTCTCAAATCCGGCCTAATGTGGTGCCCAGTAGGCCGGATTTCAGAAAAGCCGCACTACCGAGAGTGTTCTTAAAATAACTCAAAAGCTCAAATTTTATGAAGACATAATGCCAGGTTTAATTAATTTAAATTAACCCCATTTTCTTAATTTTGCACTCGAATGTTTATTAAAAGCAATACATATAAAAAGTGTATTTCATAATTACAGTAGTCTTATTTATTGTATACAGTACAATAATGCAAATGCGTTAAAATACATTTTAACAATATATATGTAAAATAAAAAAAATAAAAACCATCTAGTTTATAATGTCTTCTAATGTTAATTTAAATTTACTTTAAAATATTTTTTTTACTCAAGACCAGGCTGGATTACAGTGGGGGCCGGATTTGAGAGGTTTACTGTACTATTATAAATAAAACATTCAGTTATTGAAATTAAATAAATTTGTTTAATCATTATTTGCGAATAGTTTGAATAGGCACTTTAAAAGTTTTATATTTGGTAAATTTTGAGGGTCTGGAATGGATTAATCCAATTTACATTATTTCTTATGGGAAAATTTTAATTTTACAGTCGAACTGTCTCCTGGAATGGAATGTGTTTGAAAGTTTGAGATTCACTCTATTTCACTTTCAGTGGAAATTTTATAAAATTGTAAGATTTCTGCTTGTAACTAAATTGAGAACTTCTTTGATATTAAATGTTGTAGTGAACTAGCTACAAGACTAGTTGTGTGTATCACTACTTAAAATACTAATTAGCTGTATTTCTACTTGCAAGTAATCAAATGAAAACATAACACTTATTTGGAAAAAAAAAAACATTTAACTATAATGGGATTTTATTCCTGTACAAAAGCCTATAAAAAGCAAACTTCCTATTAATACAATACCAATTATGGCTTTACACTCCAGAGATAAATAAGAATTTGGAAACTAACTTCCAAAAGAGGTGAAGGGGAAGAAAAAGAGAAAAAAAAAAAAAAAAAACCCATACAACTTTATGCTCTGATTACTACCTTTAAACAAATTTAAAAGGTTATTTAGTTGATAGCGGGTATATTAAATTTTTATATATTAAATAAGGAATATAAAAAAAAATAATACTAAGGTATGGCTAAATCCAATTAAATTAAAACTTAACTTTTAGTTCAATAAGCCTAAATAAATTAACACTTATGCAATCAAAGCATAAGGGAAAACTATTGTTAGAAAGATCTTTCTAAAATACTATAAAAGAGTGTGGGGGGGAAACAGATAATCAATTAAAACATTTAACCAATAATATCATGGCTTCTCCCTTCAAATTGTCCTAGTAAAGGAGAAGAATAAAAAAAACCACAAGTATAATTCCCATCCGGGATCTCTAATTGGTAATAGGTTTAAATACAAGATCATTATTCCCTCTCAGGTGCGACAAGCAAAAAAAAAAGTCAATAAATGTTGAAACTGGGTAATTTGGTATAGTCTGAGTCCTAAACAGTTCTATTGGTAAAGGATACTCTAATACTGAATGGTGGTATTTTTGCCGAAATCTGTTCTTCTTTCTGAATCTTCGTACACGTGCTTTCAGCCTTAATGGCGACCAATACATTCAACTGTCGTCCTGTTTCTTGCGATAACTGTTTCTTCTTCTACTTCCATATCTGATGGCGATGACATGTCAGTAAGCTAGCAGCAATAACCACAACCCAATGTCCTTTTGTGGATGAATCATAGTATTACAATTTTTATACGATGGAAAGTAAACACTTCTCCATCTTAGCATCTTAAAACCATTGTGTTTTCTCTCGACTGAGAGGAAGAGGGGGAAAAAAAAAAAAGGAAAACCCGGTGCACTTCCGGTATTTTCAAAAACCAAAAAGGAGAAAAAAAAAAACAAACCGGAAAATATATAGAAAACCACACTTAAAGTCCCCATTTAAAGTCGGCAAACTTGCTTAACAGAAATATTTTATCTACAAACCAGAATATTTTGATTTTATATAAAATTTCTGAAAGGATTTAAAATGACATGTTCAAATACAGTATATAAATCAAAATAGATAAAAAAACAACAACAAAGAAACGCTGATTTCTTGGGGCATGGTGCTGTAGAACTGGCCATAGTGACGTCATTCTGTGCTGTTGTATTGTCTCTGCAGCCACGACTAGCAATGAGGAAATGTGTTAACTTGGTGAAGGGAGATTGGAGTAAGGAGTACAGAAGATGGATAATATGATCTGGTTATATAATTTAAATTTAAAATACGTCTGCAATCATTTTTTTTTAATATTAAATTACTGAAGCATTACTTCTAGATTGATTTTTTTTCTATCCTGCCTGTGGCAAATCAACACATCCCCTATTCAATATCTCTGCCATTCATTGCCCTATGAAAGCTTTTTATGATGTTTTATGCCCTTTTCGAAAATAAAAATATTTTGGTTTGCGGATAAAAATATTATTATTACTAGATCTTCTCCAGTGTATAGTTTGATCGATGTAGATTTTTGAAGAAATATGTTGACCATAATCAAGAAATGACAAATCTTTTAGATTTCATAATACCATATGTAACAAAAAGGTCTGGCAAATTTACACATTGGTGCAACATTGCAGTTACAGAAAACTTTTGAGAAACCACAAACGATAAAATTCTTAAATCTTATGTCAAGTTCATACTAATGATTATTTCACTGTTTATAAGCATTTTTTTTTTTTTTTTGCTTCATCACTTCACTTTGCACTTAACTATATGATCAATACAAAATGTTCTTAGCAACCTCAAGAAACAGACAAGACTTACTTTTCTCAGATATGATACTACTTTGCTTCTGAAAACTATATTTGATAGTTAAAAAGAAGTGTATTAGTGCTTTGTCCAGATTGCAACCCATGTATCCCAAATGTTGCTGTTCATGGTGTGAATCTCAGTTTTTATTTGTTACATGAACGATAAGAGAAGTTCGGTTTTGTATTTAGCACATTTTAAGCATAAATATTAAGTTTGAATCGAATCAGATTTCAGTTGTTAAAAGATATAAGAAACTTGTGAATACCTAATGTTTAATTAAAAATTGAAGCAAAATATAAACTTTGATTCAAGCTTAAAATACTGATTAGATTTAGATAATAGAAATCTTTAACCTAAGTTAATTTTATGTTATAGATTAGAGTATTCTCCAACAGAATAAAACAGCTGAACTGATACTGAATACAATATCTTAAGTTTCTAAATTCAAATTTGCTCTAGTTTACAGAGAATGCTTCAAGTCGAACTTCATTAGTTCCTGAAAGTCCTGATATCTTAAGTTCGCCACCACAGCTGTTATCATCAGATTCAGCAAAAGAGGTTAGTATACGATGGCATTTAATTAGTCTATTTTTCACAAATATACCCAAAGAAAATTAGTGCCATATATCTTGGAAAGGCAACATTTTCTGTTTTTAATAAAAAATTAGGTAATAAAAATTATCAGATTTCAATTAACATTCACATAAAGTTAGCTAGTTCCTGTTATTTTTTAACAACTTTATCTATTATTAAATTTGCATTGCTTTTATCAGTTTTAAGAATTAAAATAATCTCATTACCTTTGAATGAAATCTGCTTTCACTGCATATCAGTTATTTCATTGTCATGAGTACTGATCATTTGCCTTCAATTCAGTTACTTTTGAGGCAACACTGCAATTCCAATGATTATTCAAAACATTCTTAGTCGCCATATTTCTCTTTCCTCTCCTGCACCTAACATAATTAAATCAGTCCCAACTGTTGCTTAGTGGCAAAATTAAAAGTGTTCATTTATGTGGTCAAAAGAACCCTGAAAACTCGTTAACCAATCAGAAGATTGAACTTGCCTCAAAGTTCAGATGGAATGGATTAGTTACTATAATAATTAGATTTTTGTAAGGTTGCTGAAGTTGGAGATTCTCAAACTTAAGTTTGGAATAGATGGTTCTTGCTTTTTAAATTGCTTTACATTTTGGTTAAGAAGTAGATGAGGACTGGCAGGCAGAGTTGTAGTTCGGAGACTTTCTTTTCATTGTCTAAAAATTCTGTATAGAATGTTTTCTTTGCAAGTTGAAAACTCTTGGGTATGCATCATCACAAAAATACTCAGGAAACTAATAGGTTTTGGGAAAAGGTTGTATTCAGACAGATTTTAATGAGAAAAAAAAAATGAATTAAAGTGTAGGCAAATATTGAATTATTTTCACAAATAATAATTGAGGTTTTGCCTATAGTTACGGGAACTTCCTGGCGACCCTTACATCATTATACTGGTATATAAAGATATATCGCAAAAATGCGTTAATTTTAACATTTGTAATGTTAGAATTTAATAATTTTGGTTCAATCTTTGTCTCTTCATCTTTGTATCTGTCCCTTTATCTATTTTAGGTTTCAACAAAAAAGCTGCCATTGCTGTAAGCATTACCCAAGATTAGTAATGGCATTTGCACTGCCAGATGTAAAGAAAGTAATTGAGTGTGGCAAGATTCAGTGACTTGTATCTTTGTGGAGCAGGCAGTTCTGTACATTAAGCAATGCTAATTTTAAACTATTTTGTTAAATGAATAGTAGCCACTGCCATTATTATACTTTGTGATGTAAAAGCATTTAGATGCTTATTTTTCTATGAAATGCAAGTTTAAACTGTATTTGTTATTCGTGTCCAATTCTATGAACTTAGTATTTCACATCTCAGATTGATTCATGTCATAAAAATGAAGCCACACAATATTTATATCATAATATAATCAGTTCACACAATGGAACATAAAAAATATAGGGAAAAATTCATGAAATAAAGCAAAATATCAGTTTCCAAATGTTTAAGTTACATTGGCAAGGTGATTAATAAATCATAAAAGTTGGAATTTTTTTTTTTTTTTTTTTTTGAGATCATTTATGTATTATATTAACTCTATATTATTTCATGTAATTAATTTCATGTTGCATTTCCAATTTCTAAAAGTAAAGTTAACAATATCTTGTTGTTCCAGTTAATATGAAATGGATTTTTGCTTGGTTTAGCACAGCAAGCAACCATAAATTTAAGAGATATTTATTTATTTATTTTTCAGATAATCATAACCGAAATTGACAGCTCAAGTTCATTTTGGGCTAGACTTTGTGAAGAAGAAGAACGGTTTACATTTATCTCTCAGAGATTAAGAAATGCCAATGCAAGAGAAATTAAAAACTTTCCTCCCAAATTAGGAGATGTACTTGCAGCAAAAATGTATTCTAATCAGAGTTTTTGCAGATGTAGGGTGACTGAGGTAAACAGGAATTTTTCACAAATGTTTGTTTTGTAAGCCTTTCTATAATGCAATTGACAAAAGATGCAGAAATTAAATGTTCTCTTGGTTTTGCTTATCCTTCTCAGTAAAGTTTCTCTTAACATTAAAAAGTATATCACCAGAATTTTTCAAGGCCTCATTCACTAGTGGAGCTTTGAAATGGTACAGTAATTTTTAAACTTTTCAAAGAAACTTTTTAGTAATAAATTTAAAAAAGAATTCTGGTTCTTTAAAGATTTAAAGTGATTAAATGTTTTCTAACAATTTGTTGTGTGGCAGTCAAAAATTCTGAATATAATGTATTTGTCGATGTAATTTAACTGTTTACACAAAAGAAAGGTTGTCTGATATTAATTTTAGCTGTTAGATTACAGTCATTGGATAATAAATATCTGTTACTCTTTTACAGATCATTGCTATTCTGCTATTTTACAAAGCACTTTAAAACAACAGTATAACAAAATGTATTTTTACATATTATGGCTAACTTGTTGAAATTAAAGAGTTAAAGTCGTAATTGTAAAGCTGTTGAATGATGAACTGTAAGCCAACATTTTGTAAAAATTCATGATTTGTTAGGAGGATTTTATTATTTTGTAAATTAAAAATTAGAAAAAAACTTAAAGTATCATTTTGTTAATTCTCTTAAACCTTATTTGTTGATAATATAGGTTAAACAAAAAAGAATGGTTAATGTAATTTTCATTGACACTGGTTCAACCAAAGAAATCCCTTCATCAGAATTATATTATCTAGAACCTTCACTCAAAGGTTTTCCTCCTCTGGTAAGAATCATTTCTTAAATTAAAATTTGATAAATTTAAAATCAGAATTGTAAATTTACTTTTTATTCCTTGAACCAAGTAATAGTACAAAGCTTTATTTACATTATTTCAGTTTATAGTTTTCTGTCAAAAATATTAATTAATCTCACATTTGCATTATACTATTTAAAACTGTGTGTGTGGTTTTTTTTTTTTTAAGGATGGGGGAAATGCATTTACGCATACCAAGGAATTGGTAATGTGAGACTCAGTCATAAAAGACTACTACTCACTAAAACCCTACGTCCGACTTACAAAACACCCTACACGGAACCACCGTCAGGTACTACATCGTATAGGGCAGAATGACTAAAAGTCCGACTCACATATCATTTCGCAACTGATCAAGTCTGATTTTCTCAGCAATACGAAGTTTCCGTATAATAGTGGCAGCATAGTCAGTCTGAACACCCAGATACCTGAGAGAAGGCTGCGACAGAATGTCATGATCACCCACAGTGAGGGTAACGATCTCCCTCGCTTTCCTGCTGGTCACAAGAACCGCCTCTGTCTTATGATCTGCTAGTTGTAATCCAACCGTTGAGAGCCACTGACGGATCCTGGCAACAGCCACATTCGATGTTAGGGTGACAACTTCCAGGTGTTTCTCGATTACAACCAATGCAACATCGTCAGCGAACCCCACTCAGTCACTCCCTCGGGCATTGGCAGCTTGAGTACTGCGTCATACATGATATTCCAAAGCAAAGGACCAAGTACTGATCCCTGTGGAACACTGCCAGTGATGTTGTAGGTCTTCATTCCGACTTCGGTATTATACATCAGGATACGATCAGTGAAGTAACTCGCAATTATTTTCCTGATGTACGCTGGAGCCTTCATTGAACTCGAAGTGTTCAAGATGCAGTTCCAGTTTGCCGAATTGAACGCAATCTTCACATCCAACATTATTATGGCACAGTACTGCTTTACTCCTCCCTTCCAGCGTTTGCCCTCAATGGCCTCTCGAGCCAAATCAACAACAACCCTTACAGCGTCTATTGTAGATCTTGATTTCCTGAAACCGTACTGGTTTTCAGAGAGACCATGCGCTCCTTCACTGAATGCCTCCAGTCGATTGTAAATAATCCTCTCCAATACCTTACCTGCCGTATCCAACAGGCAAATTGGCCGATAGGACGATGGATCATTAGGTGGCTTGTTACCTTTAGGCAAAAGTACGAGCCACTGCTGCTTCCACAGATTTGGAAACACACCCTCTCGTAAACAAGCATTGTAGACGTCTAGAAAGATCTCAGGTTTACACCGGATGGCGGTTTTAAGAGCAATATTTGGAACGCTGTCTGGGCCAGGGGCTTTTGAGTCACCAATCTTTCCGCAGGCCTTTATCAACTCATCTTTTGAGATAAATGACACATCTTCACATTCTTGAGGTGGAACTTCCAAAACTATCCCCGGTTGTTGTGGAAAAAGATTAGACATAATCCTGCGCAGCAAATCAGGGCAGGTCGGAGGTGATAAGGAGCTACTTTTTATTTTAGCCATAACTGTCTTATATGGTCTACCCCAGGGGTCACTATTAACCTCACTACAAAGTTCCTTCCAAGCACTCTGTTTACTAACTTTAATGGCCTTCTTGAGAGCACGGCCGGTTTCTATGTGCTGTTGTTTCAACTCATCATAGTTTTCTCGTCCATGGGCTCGTTGTGCTAGTCTTCTTGTGCGGTGACATTTCTTCCAAAGCTCCCCTATCTCAGCATTCCACCAATACACTGGATGGTGACGATTTCCTCTGCCACGTCTTGTCATCGATGCCTCACAAGCATCAGCGACAAGTTGCTTAAGCCGTGACGCCTTGCTATCAGCAGATCCCGAAAGCACCAAGTCCTCCTCCATCATTGCAATGAAGGATTCACGATCAAATGACCTAACGTTCCATCCTCGTGGAAGTGTGAATCCCAACCTTGACACACCAGAAGTGGAGATCTCGAAAATTATGGCTTGATGGTTGCTGTGAGTATAGTGTCTACACACTTCCCACGACGTAACACGAGAGGCCAAACAATCACTTGTAAAAGTCACGTCGATAATGGAACTATTACCATTTCTAATGAACGTTGGTATTGAGCCGGTATTGAGAACAACAACATTCAGCGAGGCGAAGACATCCAAAAGTATCTCGCCTCTTCTGTTGCTTACTCGACTTCCCCATTCAATAGCCCACGCATTAAAATCACCTGCGATGACCACAGGCCACCGACCTTGGAGCTCTAATACAAGGCGATCAAGCAACAACTCAAATTCCTCTAATGGTGCACTTGGTGGAGCGTAGACACTATAGATGTACATGTCTCTCACCTTTGCCCAAGTAAATCCATGCTGTTGTGTTTGTGGAATTTCTTGGATGAAATGATTCCCGCAGATCCAAATTGCTGCCCGTCCACTAGTATCAGAGAGCCATGCGCATGATCCCTCGATGTTTCTGTATTGGCCACCTGTGTGTGTATATATATATATATATATATATATATATATATATATATATATATATA
>JAFIDM010002131.1:85097668-85116009 GCA_023159025.1 Thereuonema tuberculata | reverse complement strand
ATATATATATATATATATATATATATATATATATATATATATATATACACACACACACATACACACAGTCAGGCCTCGATATAGTCACTTTTCTAAAGTCCCGGCTCTTTGAATAGGAATTCTATGATATGAAATCTCGGATATATGGTCAGATCTTATATACTTTAATTGCATATAAGGTCACTTTTGTCTGTGATTTCAGTGCCACACTGATTCAATTCCTAGAATTTTTCCGTGGGTACGATCTTTTATCGGCGTCATTTCTCCTTCTGACGGAAGGGACAGCTTTCCCATGCCTGGACGAGTGGGAAGGATATTTCTCCCTTCCCATCGTGTCACCTGTCCATCGTTGTTCACTAGGAAGTCGAAGGAAAGGATCTCATTCCAACCTTTTCTGTGCTTGTGTTGTCGACAAAAAGAAAAACATTGTCTATCAGAGAAAAAGAAAATCTTCAAAGATTTTGAAAACTAATGTATCGAAAGCATGTTTTACCAAAGAGTGTGGGATACCACGAACGACTCAACAATATTCTGTCCTCGCATACTGTTGCAGAAACATGTAATGGAAAGAGAAAAAGGAAGCATTTATCACCGTTTGAGAAAGTTGAAGAAAGAAAGAAAGAAGGCCTTCTCAATGGATAAAATTTGCTAGAGCACATAATGTGCCTATATCGTGCTTAGTACTAAAAGAAAAAGCTGTACAAATAGCTGCCGAATTAGGAGAGAACGATTTTATGGCGAGCAATGGATGGATACAGAGATATAAATTAAGACATGACTTAAATTTTAAAACAGTGTGCGGTGAAACCAGTGATTTGGATGATAGCGTTTTAAGTGATTGGAAGAAATCCGTGTTAGATGACATTTTGAAGCGGTATGAACATTGCAATATATTCAATGTTGATGAATGTGAAATTTTTTTTTCCGGGTCTTTCGCTGACAAAACTCTTACTTTCAAGAAAGAAAAATGTCTAGGGGGGGGGGGGGAACTAAAGAAAGACTGACAATTTTTTTTAGGAGCTAATATGGATGGTTCTGAAAAACTTGAGACCACTAGTTATTGGAAAGTTTCAAAAGCCACGTTGCTTTAAAAATGTCAAGTCTTTACCTTTGAATTATGATGCAAACAAAAAAAGCATGGATGAATGCTAATGTCTAAGAGATGGATGTTGACGATCATGTTTGCGCGAGAATTACGAAAAACACGAGATTTTGCCATTAGCTCTTCAGCAGGTCTCAAGGAATTTAGTATTTTTAATGTCTGTCACTAGGAAAATGCTACATAATGAATTTATTGTTTGTTTATTGACTGTTTTCAATTTATTACAACTATATTAAAATGTAGTAAAAGTCTCAAGCATTTCCCCGTATTATAATTCATTTAAATATTTCAATATTTTGTGAGAAGACATGGATAGAGACTATTCTCGCATAAATTACGTGAAATCATGAAAATACGGGATCATCAACATCCATCTGTTAGACATTAACATATTTGAGAAAACTATACGGCGTTTCGATAGATACTTCTTGAGAAATAAAAGAAAAGTTGTTTTCATCGCAGACAATTGCCCTGCTCATATCAACATATATCAGTTGAAATCAATTGAGCTTGTTTTCTTACCCCCAAATGTTACCAGTGTTTTGCAACCTTTGGATCAGGGAGTCATTTAAAATCTGAAATTGAACTACTGTAAGTTCCTTCTGAAAGATTTGATTTCAGCAATTGATGAGAAAAATTTTTTTCACGTGTCTGTGTTAGATGCAATTTTTTATATTCATAAAAGTTGGAGCTTGGTATCAAACACATGCATTTCAAATTGCTTTCGACATGCTGGTTTTCAATTTTCTACAAATAGTGTTGATGAAACAACAGATGAAGATGATAAAGACGATATTCCTTTAGCTGTGTTAATACAAGATCTCAGAAATCGAGGCTGTGCTATAGAAGGGGAAAGTTGTCACGAGTTGAAAGTTTTTAATTACTCCCTTACTCAGTGAACTAATAAAAAAGAAATAATTTTATAGATATTATACCAGGTAAACTACCGGATGTTTTGGGTGTAATGATTCCATTCTGCTGAGCCCATCGAGTTAGAATGGCCAAGACACCCGCAACTCCCCTCCAAAATTTATTAACTTTAGATAGATTAAATAACACTTTATTTCTTTAATTAATCTCTTTGTAACCAACTAAAATAATCCCACTTGGGTTTATTCACCTTAAATATTCTTTTAAGTGTTTAGTAAAATAAACCAACAAAGATAAAATGTAAATAATAAACATTTTTATTAATCACGCATAATAATGACATAAATATCAGAAAACAAACCATAAAATAATACTTTTCCCGTCCCTTAATTTATGATTTAATTTAACTTTTCCCCGCCCCTTCGATTCCCATGGTGCACCAAACAAACAAATTAACACAATTCATTTAACCAAACTAAACCCCACACAAATCTTAATCTGTTAACAACGTTACTATCCAAATACAAATCTAACAAAATACAATCTTCATTCTTCTATGACACTTCGTTATCCGCACCTGCTTTCCTGAAACAAAACATTCAAAATACCTCCCATTTTTCCACCGGAAATGTATCATAACAAAATCCTAAAATACAAAGTAATAAATGTATTGCTTTGCTTTTAAATCACCTTTTCTCCTTCATAAATACTTTTACTGGAAGTAAAATTTAATAAAACAAGCATAACACTTTAACTTTTAATCCAACACTATTGACAATCTTAATTTCAGTTTATTGTTCTGTCATCCAAAATGTTTGCATCAGTGTTTTCTCAGCGTCTGCAGTTAATATCGGTATTAATATATCAAACAACGATCTTACACTTATGGCTTACACCTTCGCATGTGATTTAATCCGTTTCAATAAATTACATGTCTTTAAGAGTTCGGTGAACACTTACAACCATTGGCGGAGTCATTCACAGGAACCACTATTTATGATATTTTAATCTTAGTAAGTTGGCGGGCATTAATCTTAATCTTTGACTTTCTTATCCCCCAACAAACGTATTTTGTACTTATGGAATCTTGAAAATGAACCGGCCGGGTCGTTTGACCCCATGTAGTATTTCAAATCACCTGTTGAAAATCCTATGCTCGCAGTTCCTTCAATGTCCGATAATGTACGCTGGTCGTGTTCTCCCTTTGATGGCTAACCGGCCTGATCTGTCGATCTCAAGTAGTATTTCAGAACGCTCTTCTGAAAATCCTACGCTCACAGTTGCCGATGGGTTAACGAACACACCTGACTTCTACTTAAGAATTACCACAGCTCCTCCGATTACGCACAATGAATCTAAGGTATGGTTTTTCTGAGCCCAAACCACCGTGGGTCTCTTTCACAATTTGTAAAACTAATTCACCTCCGCCTGGGTTAAGTCCGTGCTCGTCTATTTTCCCAACCACCCTAACTGTTGTTGATGATTTTCGATTCCACTGTTAACGAACTATCCAAATAGATGTGCTGTCCTTCTACACAAACACAACACCGTTAAATAAATGTTCTTAACGTCTGTCTACAACCGAATCCACACACTGTTGCACGTCTGCCTACGTTCTCTCCGAGAATAAACCCCACGTGCGGTTGCACGACAGCGGCCGAGAACATCTCGCCTCGCCCTGCTACGCTTACTTCGCTTCGGCTACATCATACAATGCGGCTCGTCGGCTCTGCGTCCGATGCCCTGACTCATCGTAGATTTTAACTCTATTGCAGCTCAATCGGTTCTCTCCTTCCTCTACCAAATCTTTTTCGACACTACTCCTTTTCCCGCCAATACTCTAATTGATTTATTTACAGCCAATAATTAAAGGTGAAATCGATCACATGATTCCGACATTCCCGCCAATTTTGCACACGGCCTAGCTTTTTTCTTCTCTCTGCTTTCCCACGGAAAGCCAGTAACAAAGTAACGGAAAATCACATGACACAACTGCAGAGAAAACTCTTTTCGCACGAATTTTTCTCTTTATTATTTTCTTACAAATATTTTACCATTTTTTTCCTTTTGGATAGACAATTGACCACAAATTAACAAATATTAAAATAAATATTAATAAAAAATGAGTTTTAAATTATTATAAAGATATTCTTTAATCACCACAATACATACTTTTTGAATTAAATTCCCACACAATCACTAACATTTTAAGTTTAAATTTTAAATTAAATTAGATCGTCACGGCCTACAATCCACTATACTATATATAAATAGTACTACTGACATAAGGGGCTGAAGTGAAACATCCAGTTCTGATGGGCATTAAATTAAATGGATACATATGAATAATTTGATTATTTATTTAATGTAATTAAATAAAGGTTATTTAATTGGGAGTTTTCATTTCTTATGATCCGATTACTAACCAGTTCATTAATTATCGTAGCAATGTGCTAAGGTTGAAAACTAACACTGGTTGCAATGTGCATCCTGTTTGAAAAGCAATATCATTAAAGATTGTTTAATAAATCTGTTTGACAGTAAACTGTTTTCTTATAAAGACCCTATGAGATTAGTGAAATCATTGTAGTAAATAAAGCAGTGTTATAATAAGACTTTCTTTCTCACCATTTTTTGTTTATTTTCTTTTATTGTAGGCAATACATTGCAAACTAGACGTAGAACCTGATAATAAGTTCAGATCAGAATCAAACAATTTCTTACAAAAATATGTAAGAAGGAACAATAAACTCTGGGCAAAACAGATGGGTACTGCTGAAGATGTCTTTATTGTAAAGTTGTTTACAAGTGACAAAAAAGGTATTTATATTTCATAGATATTTTTGCAAAAAAAAAAAAAATGTTGAGTAGAATTCTCTTAGTGGGTGGTTTTTTTTTTTTTTTTTTTTTTTTTTTTTATTATTATTATTAAGCAATCCATATCACTAGCAAAAGTTTTCTAATTCATGAGCATCCTCCAATGTTCTTTTTTTATCATTTGTTTTATTTTTTTTGACATCAAGTTTTATTGCATGTTATTTGCTCATCATTGTACTATTATTTTTTTAATATTTTGATTAAAATATCTCCCTTGTTCATTGAATAAAAATAAAAAAAATTTTTTGTTGGACATGAATTTAAAGAATAGCAATTTTCTTCAACATCAGCAATAAATTAGTTTGGTATTTTTGTGCTTTCATGAGATGCACATCAAATTTTAGGTTTTAAGCAATCGAAGCCATGTCAGTTTTTACTGTGATATCTTGAAGTATTATAATTATTTGCGTCCCCGGCCTGGTTGCACTGCTAGAGTTCCAGTAGTTTCAAAGCGTTGATTCATTTTTCATAGATTTGTTATGCTCATCGGTCAACCACCAAAATTCCCGAAGAGCAGCACTGGCATTCTTGTCCCGCTGATAATACAGCTTCACTAATAAAGCATGGTCACGTCAGTTAAGAGCCATCGAAAGGCAGTTCGCCGCTGAGTGATGTGAATTCTCCAAACCTTTCTTTTTACCATGATCACTCTACAAGTAATGCAGTTATGCAAATTAGTGCGTTAACAGTGCCACATTTTCCCCTGTTGGTGACTTGTATTTATTTATTTATTTATTTTTCATTTTATTTATTTTTTTTTTTAGAAATCAAAACCTCATGCTCCACTCTGTATGTCCACTGAATGTTAAGATTCGTCCAATACATTCTTGCTAGAGGGCTCTGAACACCTCATGTTATGTTATGCCCACCCGGTATACATACATACACACTCGAGTGCAAAGAAATCTACTCAAACTGAAACTCAATGGTGAACCTTAAATATTCTCAAATTTTTATTCATTTGAAAACTACAAGTACTTAAATAACAGAATATGAAATTCATTTTCATATGACACTAAACGTTTGATAATATGACAAGTTTTGAGATATGCCAGTAATTGTTGGAAAGGGTATGAAGTTCACGTTCGTAGCAATACTACAACAGGGATACTGCAACAGTAACAATAGAACAGGTTGTAGAATGTTGTTGCAGTACCATTGTTCCGTAAAGATGGTACAGAGGACTACCAAGGGTGTCGAGATATCATTGGAAATGGCTTCCCAGACAGTCACTACCTAGTGTGCAAGCTAAGCTGTGCTGTTTCTCAATAAAGCCAGGATCCATGTGCTGACGGGCCATCTCCAGACAGGTATGTGCAGGTCAGTGGTGCCCAGTTCAAACCTGACTCATCACTGAAGATGAGATGATTCCACTTTGACAGTATCCCACATTGATAGTCAGATAACACTGCAACATGTGCCTTTGATGCTCAGTCAGTGGCAGGCGGCGGAGTAACATTCTCAATGTAGTCCCATTGTCGCAACTCGTCTGGCAATGATCAGGATGGTAAATTCTGTTTCTTGAAGAGGCTGCAAAGTGGCCATGGATGATTGAGAATGCAGAATTCGGTACTGTTCGTGCAGCGCTGTTAATCGTTCGATGCTTGCTTTCTATTGTTTCCCTTGGCCGACCACTACCTGCTTGCTGCTATAATAGACTCTCAGTAAGCAAATAACACTAGTGTTTTAGGAACTAAGCAGTTTGGAAATGAAAAATTGAAATATGACAAATAAATATATAATTATTTTTTTTTATTATTATTTTTTTTTTTAGGTGAAGTAAGGTGGTGAATGTTATTGTCAAAACTAATTGTTGCTTGTTTGTTATTTTTTTTTTTCTTTTTCTTTTTTTTCTTAAATGATTGCAAATATAATACCATTTCTTTCTTTATAGATATAGGTGGTCTTCTAGTTGAAGCTGGATATATATTAAATGGAGCACAAACTTCAGGGAATGTAGTATCAGCATTAAGTAAACTAGATGTTAATGAAAAAGTCAGGTTTGCTTTAGCTGATGAGAGTCCTTCTGCTAACATGTTGGGACAGATTTTTTCAGACAAATTGATGTCCGATTTTAGACTTGTAATGGAAGACATGGCTGATGATTTTAAACACAGACAGCCTTACAATGAGGATGTCAGGTATTTTTTTTTTTTTTTTTTTTTTTTTTTTTTTTTTAGTATTGCTGTTGATGAAGCTGTTTTTATTTGCTCTGGTAGTTTACAAAAGCAAACACAATTTAAAAGACACAATTAATAAAGTTGTATATCAATAGGGAATAGTTTCCCTCTTTGGTGGTTCTATGGCATTACATATGTCAATGAATTATTATAAAAAATATTTAATCTTTTATCTGTTAGTACACTGAAGCTCGGTTATAACGCAGTTGTTTATATCGCGAATTCAGATATAATGCGATTTTGTCTTGGACCCCTTCTATTTTGGAAAAGGTGTGTAATTGGAAAATTGCAAAATTTATTGTTTTTTTGCCTAAAATCAAATCAAAGGTGTAAATTAATATGCTTGTTTCCTTATTGTTTACAGTAATTGAGACACTATACCCACCCTAATGTCACGAAAATGCGTCAAATACAATATATTTTTAAAAAAATACCAGAATCGCGGACTTTTTCGTTTAACCAAAATGAATATCGAGATCTATTTTTCTGCCAATGACAGAGGCCCATGTAATCTAATAGGCATATGAATACCTAGTTTCGATCCAAGGGACTCATCGTTTGTACAACATGCCAAGATGGCGGCACCAAATCGATTTTGGCTAATATAACCCATCAAAGTGTTGAAAAGGTAATGATTTATGTATTTACAAATATAAAATTCTTTCACATACCTCTGAATGATGTAGGTAATCGCGAAATGACCATTTTGAATCGATTTGGAATCGTGTGGGCAATAATAGGGTGCAATATATGACATTTGACGTCGCGAAGTAATAAATGTTCGGTTATATTGCGATCTTCGAGATCTTGGATTCGAAAGATCGCGTTATAACCGAGCTTCTGTGTATTTAGAATTAACTGTTACTTGCTTATTATGCTTTGCTAATAATTAATTCACAAAAATGTTCTGTACTAGACCGAATTGTCTCGTGTAAAAATTTAAAATTTTAACCTTTTACAAGCAGTATATTGATAAATCCCCAAATGGGGAAAGAAAAAGGAAGAAAAAAAAAATCACTCGTAAAAGGTTAATGCTCATAGTTAAACGCATGGTAAATACTTTAACATATGTTATATTAAATGTATCCTTATTTTGTTGAATCAGTTAGTGGTTGTCTTAAAGAATATCTGAATATTTGGTTTGTAAACTTAGCAAATGTCTTAATTTACTCCTTCCTAGATTATCAGCATGTGATCCATTTACTTTCACGTTAATTCCAACTTTGCTCCAACTTTTCGTTTTTTATTTAGGCTTTGTCACTTCCTCTGCTATCCAATATCTGTCAATTTTATCCTTGCTTAATTTCAGCTTGTATCACAAACTGCACTTATTTGGGGAACCTCCAGAACAATTTTGGTTGATTGAATGGCATTTTGTTTTTAAATTTAAGATGTCAGGGCTACAATGCTGATGCCAGCATATTGATTATAAATCACAATAAATAAGACAAAAAAATAAATCAGATGCATATTTTGAAACAAATATGCTGGAAAATACAGAACTTGATGAATTCCCATTATAAGGAACTCAGTTAGTGCAGGATCTATCATTGATATCTTCTCAAAATGCTACACTGAAGTGATCTGGAGAATGTTCTTATCTTAAGCAACTTAAGGCTTTATATAGGCCTGTATTGCTTATTTGTAGCACAGCATCCTGAGAGCTACCAAACACCACCCAACATTCCTAATTTGATTGGCTTTAGTAAAGTTATATCCAATTTCAATTGTTTTTAATTGTTTAAACTTATTTCTTTGTTATTTTAATAATATTGAATTTAGTGGTATCAAATTTCTTATGACACTATAAAGCTTTTTTAGTTTTTATAACATGTTTATGAAAATAATAATGTTTATTTATTACATAACAAAAATTTTCAGTTCTAACTTCTTCAAATCGCAGAATTACTAGTTAACTCTTCAAAATGTATTTATGTCCTCGAACCATAGATAAAGTATGCCTTAGAGAAATAGTAAGCCTAGGGCTTTATATTTTTAAAACATGAATAAAATTTTAAAGAATTTGTAAGTTCTATTTTTCACACTTACATTGCAATATACTTTGTTTTCACAATTTCTTACCTGATAAATTTTCTTTGCTGAACTGTATATACACATAGTAAAGTTGTGAAAATTATATGTAGAATTTTTGACTCTTCAAAGCAACATAGAAACCAAACTTGAGCTTTCAGAGCTTGAGAATATATAAAGAAATGTAAGGGGATGTTTAGGAATATTTGAGAATTCCAAAGTGAATCAGCAGATTTTATGATTTTAATTTTTTGTTGACAGTTAAAATTGGTGTCACTGAAACCTTCGGAGGTAAATTATTATTGGCTTCACAAATTAAATATAAAGTTTATTTTTAATTTCTTAAACATATTGGTTTTATTGAGTTGGCCAAAAAGCGTGTTCGGTTTTTTAAGCAAAAATAACACTTTTTCATTTTCATCAATAACTTTTATTGAACACTGTATTCACTGTTTTGTTCCTCTACCTTCTGCCATCTTTCAAGCAACTTCATAACAAAAAACATTTTATCTTTTTGAGCAAAAAGTGTTCTAGGAGTCTAAGGAATCTTTCAGGGAATTGAAATTTTTTCCATTCAGAGAATTTTGTAAAGACCAAAATAAATGGAAATTGAAGGTGGAAAGTATGATGAATAAGGTAGATGAATCACAACTTCCAGCCAAGCTATAACAGTTTTTGCCTGGTCATCAAAGAAACATTTGCGGTCTTGCATTTTCCTGATGGAAGATTATGCATTGTTGACTAAGTTCAGATGTGACTTTTAGGTAGTCTAATTGGGAGCAGTACTTGTTGGAATTAATTGTTTGGCTTTCTGGAAGGAGCTCGTAAATGAGGCCTTCCTTCCAATTTCACCATATATTGATGTGGTTGGTGATGGTTCATTTTGCTTGCCCCACCATCTCTTCCGTAAATTTTTGTTATAAATGCAGGCTGATATAACAGATGAAATGTTGTCGAATGACGTTAAAAAGACACCTAAGGTCTACTAGAACCATCTTATGTAAAAAAGCTGAACGAACTTTTTGGCCAACCCAATACATTGAAAGAGTAAATAAATGTTAAATTCAAATAACATTGAAATGTATTTGCATAAAATAGTTCATGCACCTTCTAAGAGCAGAACTTCTTCCTTGTAGCTTAATATTGATCATTAATAATTAAATTTTATTCTAACAATAATTGTCTTTGGATTTCTTCATTAAATCGTTCAGTTTAGATTGAACCACCCACTCTCCATTTCTTTTCCTTAATAATAATAGCATGGTTGATTATTGAAATTCAGTGATATTTTATATATCAACTGACTTACTACAATTGTAAAGTTTGTTTTTCTATTTTTAGTGCTTTGCCTGGAATGGTGGTAGCAGCATTGTCAAAGGTAGATGAACTGTGGTACAGAGCTGTGGTTTTGAAAAATGATCCTGAAGTTTGTGTGTGTTTGATTGATTATCCTAGTACTGAGAAAGGCAATCTAATTCATTCTTTACCTGAAATATACAAAGATTCTGTAACCTTTGCTGTGAAATGTGAAATAAGTAACCCTAACAAAGAAGTATTTAAGTCTTTTGTTTCTGGAAAATTATTAGAGTTAAAGGTTACAAAAAAAGAAAATGAAAAAGTTTTTTGTCTTGGAATGACCTCTACTGGCTCTGTCTTTGAAGCATGTTTAACACCATGGTTCACAACAGAAAATCTTGTTAAAGATAAAGTAAGACATGATTCAAAGCCAAATTCCAGTAATGATCTGCAATCCCAGGACAGGATTTATTTAAAAGACATTCCAAAAGATGCAATTCCTCTTGGTGTCTTAGTAAGTATAACACCTTCTTGGATAGAAAGTTTTGAAAGCATCTACGTAAATAAAAAAAGCGATGATTCGAAACTTCAAGAACTTGGTGACAAACTTCAGAAATATTGTAACCAAGCTACTTCAGATGGTTATTATCCAGAAATGGAGGAGATTGTTTGTGCAAAATTTACTGATGATCTCTGGTACAGGGCTTACATTACCAAAGTATGTAATGAAACTGAAGTGTCGGTGTATTATATAGATTATGGCAATTCTGCAGTTGTTGAGATAAACAATATTCTTCCCCTACCAAAATTCCTGATGTCCTATGAACAGTTTGCAAAGAGGCTAAGTTGGAATGTAGAGAGACCTGCAATATCTCTGGTGGATTTTGTCTCATTATTGAAAAGAGGAGAAATTTTTATGAAAGTTGTAAAGGAGGGCGATCCTCTACTAGTAGATTTCTATAATAGTGAGGAGTGTATTTTAGATGAGTCTGGATGCTTCAATAAATTAGCTGGAACTGAGTGTTCTGAAGTCGAAAGCGTTGCTGAGATGATCTTGCTCTACTTGAAAGATCAGAACTCACTTTTCTTCATGCGAACCACTCCTGAAAGTAAGTCTCATCTTTATTTCAGCAGATAATTGTTATTATTTACCTTAGTAGCTTGAAACTTTTAAAATTAATTTAAAATATCTTGAAATTGTTGGATGGTTGACATTGTGCAAGATTCGAGCTGTTCTATTAGATCACTGTGATATTAAATGATTATAAATCTTTTAGTTACTATGATCTAATGAAATGAGTGTTGAAATCTGCTGCTGTGTAAGTCATCATACAGCAGATTCAAGATATTTTATATGCAGTATAGTCATGATAAGCTTTTATTGTTGAAAATGAAATTTCAAGTTAGATGTTTTATTTAGAGCAAAATAAACTTAGGATTAAAATATAGACTGATGCCTGCTCTTTTTATTTTCTTTTAAAATTTAAAACTTAATAATAAAATTTTAAAAAAGCAAATCTGCATATTTAATATTATTCTGCTTTTACAATTAAGTTCTTAATGTTCGGCATTGTAATCAGAAACCAATTAATTATGAAAGAGATATCAAAGTTGCAAACTCTACACAGCTTATACTTTTCTATATTTCAGCATAACATGCATCTTTATTTAATTTATTAAATCTTAAGGAAATTGAGAAATTTTATTCATAAGATTTAACACTTTCGGGTCGTACCCTTTGCTCCCCTGGCTTTCCCCACATTGGTGAAACTACTTTCGCACATTTTCAAAGTGTATGCATCATGGACACAAGCATACTTCTGTAATTACTTTAGATCAGTGTTAAAGAGCTAATGTTTGTCTTCAAAATTGTATATTAAATTTTATTGTAAGTATTATAACAAACAAAAAATTTAGGTACAAAGAGTAAAAATTGAGACAAAAAAAAAGTTTTACACGATATCTCTATTAGATAAAAATTCCAAAAAAATGACAAATGCGAAAAAAATAAAATTAAACAATTTAAAAACTTAGTCATTTGAAAATGCTTTCAAAATAACTATACACAGGCTTCCAAAACAAGTGGAGACATTGGTACACTTCTGTGACTTCCGTCGAGATTCCGCGAGATAGTCAACAATTAACCCCATCTATTGATGTATTTTTGAACTACAGTAGTATACAAACAATTGAAATAAATATAGGTCGCTCGAAAAAACGCCTTCCTATGTGAAGCAAAACGATGAGAAATTCACGCTTGGAGAATTGCCGAGCAATGTAAATTTAGGGAATATATGGCCTCCCGTAGAATTTACGAGTAGTGACCTGAATGTGTTAAAAATATATGAAAAAGTAATTTGCAAAATTTTTAAAAAGATTTTTTTATCATTTACACTTCAGCCACAACTTCTTCCTAATCATAATTCCTGCATTATTGACTTCCAACTTTTGCTTTGTTGTATTGGGACTGTTCCTGTTATCTCTAGAACTGAATTTTCTTTGGCAACTGCTTAATGACATCTGATTACCACTTACACATATAAGACAAATAACCTTCCTGTTATGAGCACAAGGATTCTTTTCCTAGCATTCTCCAAACTGCTGAGCTCAACAAAGTCGTGTTGTTGGAGTCAACCCATGATGTAATTTTGTTCTCCCTCTTCTTCAAGCTATTTAGTTTCTTTATTATCTTTAACTATTTCAACATTGCTACAGTCTGCAGATATTCTTCTGCAACTTCACTGAGGTCCTGGTTTGGCATCTAAATTCCTTTTCTATTTTTCTTTTTTATGTTCCTCTACCCATGAAAATTTAATTTTTGAGCTTTTCAGAGACTTGTCATCTGCAACCTGCTATCAGTTATCGTCAATAGACAACTGGATGGTTATTAGAATCCTTCACTCGTCTGCTCAATTTAGCATTTGTCTATACAGAATTCAGTCCTCCCCTTCTGACTGTCTTGTATCCTGAGGCAGATAATACATTGCAAGTTTTCTGTTTTCTCTTCAGTCCTTCTCTTCATTCGTCCGGTCTTTGTGAGGTCAGTATAATACCACTTCTTGACATTTTCAAATTGGAAACTTAAGTCTGCATTAACCATTCATCCACTACTGCTTAACCTGTTTTGTGTACGAACACTTCTCAAGTGTTGTCTGGATAGATCTTTCCAATTACATTCCTGTGGTATTCTCCAATATTATTCAGATAATTCTTTAAGCTACTTCCCTGACATAACTACCTTTTATCTAACATTTTGACCACAGATCCCTTTCAATAAAGGATTGTCTATTAAATGTATTTGTTGTTGGTTGGATGTTATTGTGGTATCAGCAAAAGATTTGTCAGCTGGTTATTCTTAGAATACTGTGACATCTGCTGAACTTGTAGTATTTGGAATCCTTAGTGGCATCCTTTATTAGTAGAATTACACTATTACTTTATACACTAGTAGTAAATACCATTGTAGTAGGTACACTTAGAAGTGAGTTGTGCCTCCTATGATCATCAAAACAGCCCGAATTGGTCTAGTCATAAATCCTACAAGATACTGAAAACATTGTATAGAATGTTGTACCATGTTGATGTAATTCATGCAGTTGCTGCTATTATACCAAGACAGTCTTGGACAAATAGCCCTTTCTACTGTATCCCAAAGTTGCTTGATAATGGATTTATAACTAGATAGTGCAGACCACTTCATGAAAAAAACTTGTTTCTGGAACTATTCTATGGTGATTCAAACCTTGGGAGAATGCACATTATACCTCCAGAAGTGTCCACGAGAGTGAGAATTAATTGTAGCCAAGATGGGATAAATTTGGTAATGGTGACATTGTTCAGATATGACGTGGCAGTTGGACATCTTTCTATGGCTAGCAGGGGACCCAATGTCTGGCAAGAAAATATTCACCAATCCTACACTCCCATCATTAGTGAGTATTGTCATACAATAAGTCCTTGGACTCATTTCATTTTTAACAAATTCTGATCTTTCCATAACTTAAGGCAAAAAGAATCTTGTCAGACAATGCAACTTTACAGTCATCAACAGTTCAATGTTGAGGTAACATTGCCCACAGGATTACACTTCAATGTTTTCTGCTGACAATCTCAGTCCCTGTCTTGATTTAGTTTGAGACAAGTTATGATGTATGGTGCATTAAAGATGTCCTGCATTCAAGGTTTGACTTGTGATGTGATTTATTTATTTAAATATATCAGTATATTAAAAGGTCTTTGCTTTGGTTTTTTTGAAACTCCAAAAAATGGACCATTAGCATTCCCTTAATTTATTCCAATAAAAAAAAAAAAAAAGCTCAATTTGAATTACCTGTATAAATTCATTGGTATTTTGCTAGGTTGCTTATTTATGGACAAAATGGACCACTTGAGGATAGGCGGAGCTTCTTAGATAGGCGGGGCTACTGCTTGGCTTGTGGGATAAACAAAGCCATGTGCTTCGTTGTAACCCGTGTAGATATAGAGGGTGAACTAAAAGATTTGATTTGGATGAAACTATTGTAAGCCTTCCAAAATGTTCATATCGGATTTAGAGTTGATTATAGCCTACTGAAGAACACGACAGCAATGTATTATCAAAGAAAATAATTAATTTTTAAATATTACAAATACGTCTGGACGGCATCGAGAACGCATTTCCTTGTGTGTAAAGGCTTATTGCTAGCAAAACAAAAAAAAACTGAAACAGTAAGACTTCTATATTTTGAAAGAAGTAATTCTGATAGCAGATTCCAAGCCACGGCAGCATTCTGGCTGTAAAACAAGTTCGGCAATTTCATAATAACACATTATATCGTACTCATAAGTAAATGTGCTACTTAAGATATAGATTGCCAAATTCAGTACGACGCTACAGTAATTTGACGTCGTTCCTTATTTACTACGCCGAATTTTGTTTTTCATTTCAAGGAAATGATATGTGAAGTTTAAATTTTTATGTCTTAACTGTTATTTATAGATATATATATTTGCATAAATAATCATCATATTGTATGTGATTGGTTTTGGTTTTTTTTTTTTTTTTGTTTTTTCATTTCTCTTAATAGTATTCCTTAATTCTCGACAATTTATAACTGTCGATTTTGTAATTAAATTTCAGAATGCATAAACCTAAAAAAAAGAATCTAGAAAATTATATTTTTATATATATATTTACAACTGTGATTATCAAGCAGTTAATTAATTTGCCAACCTAACAAATTCAGAACGTATTGGGTAAAAAAAAATATACTAAATATTTCTACAAAATTCGATAATTGCAAATAAATTTTTAAGTGTGTATTTTTAATTTTATATTTCAGTAGAAAAAAATAAAACAAAAAAACATCTAAATGTTATTGCAAATTTAGCTTTGTAATTTAGGTTGAATAAAACTGTCATATTTTATAGAAATGGCTGTAACCATTATATTCTTTAAAAAAAACTCAATTGCTGAAGTTATTATAATAGTATAGCAGTAATTTAATAAAACATTCCTTCGTCAGAAAAGAATAACATACTATGGAATTATATAAAAAAAAAAAAATCCTCAAAACCTAATATTAAGTGTTCTTTAGAGTTTTAAATTATCTTTGCAAATATATACCAATTATTAAACTGCTTTCCTATCTTAACTTAAGTCTCGATAACTTCATTTTCTTCAGTAAAACGAAGTAAAAAAAGACACTTGGCACAGCTTTATTTGTCAAAAATTTCCTGCTTCGAAATTATCATGAAATAATTAAATGCTAAAAAATGTTTTGAACAAACTCACAAGACAACGAAATAAGCGATTTTCATATATCCCGCCGAATATTTATTTCGACAATTTTGATTTGCTGACAATTGTGGAAGGATATTACAAGCATTTTTACAGAATTATTACAATAAGGCACTGCACAGAACTGAACCATTCCGTCTTGAAATAACAAAAATCGACGATTTTTTGAGTAATTCACAATAAGTTATATACTCGCCCTATGGGCTTTCGGTTTGTTTATCCCACATGAGCGCTCTCAGCATGTGCGTATATGTCGTACGTGACATCGGTAGGGGCGTAAACCTCAAGTGGTCCATTGACAAACTATTCCACTTTATTTAAATTATTAAATCTTAAGGAGCTTATTCATTAGATTTTAAATATATATATATTAAATTTTGATGTCTGTGCATATGCAGGGTGTCCCAAATTGAAGTATAGACTCTTTGAAACGTAATAACTCGGCAACAAAATGAGATAGAAATATAAGGTGTGTTGTATTTTATTCCGTAAACTTCCTTAAGTCCGTACATGTTCTAAATGTCCACCTTCTGTCGCAGTACACATCCCAACACCGACGTCGTACAGAGCGACATACCGACTGGATTGTAGCCAATGAAATGTCATTGATGGAATGTTCAATCTGATCTCTTAACTCCATCAGTGTTTGTGGTTTTGTGGTGTATACCATGTTCTTTAAAGTTCCCCAAAGGTAGAAGTCAAGAGGGGTTAAATCGGGAGATCGAGGCAGGAACTCAGTCACACTTCCTCTTTGTCCTATCCATCTGTGATTGAAAGTGTGATCGAGGAAGTTCTCACATCGATATGAAAGTGAGGTGGAGCCCCGTATTGTTGGAAGTAAACCTCATTTCCATTCTCGAAGAGATCATTAAGACGTGGAATCATGAGTTCTAAGATCTGCAGGTAAGTCTGATCCGTGGCAGTTCGTTCGAAAATGTATGGCCCAAGTAATCCTCTGGAGGACAGACCACACCATACAGTTATCCCTGGAAGATTGACAGCCTTTTCTTAATGATGTTTGGGGTTTTGTTAGCCCAGTACACACCATTATTATGACGATTAATTGTGCCATTAAGTTTGAATGTCGTCATCTGACCAAACAATTAAGTTTTGAAAATCCTCCCTTTCGTCACACTTGTGCATGAACCACTCCCAAAATTGCAGTCGCCCATCTGGGACGTCCTCATTTAGTGCATGGACAAGTCGCAGAATATAAGTCTTCCATTTTTGATCTCGCAAAATTCGATGAACACTAGATTTGGCGATACCAATTTCACGAGAACATTGCCTCACTGACTTCTTTGGGGATCGTGCAAAAACCTCAATGACGGCATCAATACTCTTGTTGTCGGTGAAACTTCTTTCTCCCACACCGACCTTTCAACACATCTTTCACCGTTCCTTCTGCTTTAAACGTGTCTCTGAGTTTTGTTATTGTTACCCTTGTTGACGGCGGTGTACCAAATTCAGCCCTCCACCATCGTTGAACCTCGACAACATTGTCCTCTTTCCAATAACACTTCAGTATCCTCTTACGTTCATTGAATGAAAGTCTCATTGCCAATTTGGTTTCTAAACAAATGAATAACAATGAGCGTGTTGCTATACTTTTCCAGTGCCTTCTGGATTGTACACAACACCTTATATTTCTATCATTTCGTTGCTGAGTAATATTTCAAAGAGTGTATGCTTCATTTTGGAACACCCTGTATATTTATGAGGGAGAGTTAAAAAGTTAATTGCATTCACCCAGAACTGATATTGTTATATCAGTTGTTGGCAAGAGTGTTCATACTTCTGATAAGCAGTCAATTGCCACGTGGCAGGAACAATTCATCAATTCATCGTATCTGTCGTGATCAATGTTGGATTCATTGTAAGTAGCATTCAAATTGGAAGTTGTTTTTGTGGGTAAAAGAAAATGTACCCCCACTGAAATTCATTACCAATTGCTTGAAGTATACGATGACAATGCAATCCAGGCAATTGCAAATTGTGCTCATTGTTCAAGAATGCGCTCATGGAAATCGATGAATATTATGGGCAGGGAAGGCCTTCAACTACGATGACGAATAACAATGTTGAACTATTAACTGATTGATTTTTGTCCACTGTGATTTGCCTGTTTGAGATCACAGATGAATTGGATATTAGGCATTAAAATGTGTATCACATCACTTAGCGTCTGAAGTTTCACAAAGTTTGT
>JAFIDM010002131.1:85067900-85097658 GCA_023159025.1 Thereuonema tuberculata | reverse complement strand
GACGCAAGGAGCAACATTTTCAAGCAGCTCATGTTTTCAGATTGTTATCACAGAAGAAAATGACTTTGAACCTAATCCTGGCGTGAGACGAATGTTGGGTCCATCACTTCTCATCAGAAACGAAACAGTTCACTGGAGTAGAAACATTCCCATACCCCTTCTCCGATAAAGTGCCGAACGGTTCCCTCTGTCGGGAAGGTAATGCTGATCCTTTTCTTTAATGCCTTTACATAAAGATGTATACTGAATTCGTGCATAAGGCACAGCAATTAGTACGGCAGCATACTATGAAATCATGATGAAGCTTCAAAGATCGGCAGCCAGGAAAACTGACAAACGGCATTGTGCTTTTGCATGACAATGCCACATGTTATTGGAACCCTCCTGGAAAATTTAAGTGGGAGATGTGAGAACACACTTCCTACAATCCCAACCTTTCACCTTATTTTCATATGTTCATTTCCATGAAAGAGAGCCTTGTGAAGCTGCGATATCACTGTCGGGGAAAGTCGAAAATGTGACGCGAGAATGGTTATTGCACATTGGATGGGGATTTTTCAGAAAAGGCATAGCAAACTCAGGCCACACTACTACAAATTTTTTAAATAAAAGTTGGTGATAATGTAGAAAAGTAGCTTTTGTATTGTACTTCCAAATAAAAGAATAGGCCCTAATGTTCCAAATGCTGTTTTTTTTTTTTCTTGCGAGTACAACTTAACTGTTTGACTCAGCCTCAAATATACATACAAAATCTTGGAAATTATAGTGACGACATTGAATATCACATGACAGAATGACAAATTAGATTTGTATTTTTGGTCTCATTTCTTTCTGTTAAGTTAGCTAACTTGCAAAATTATAATACTGACTTAAAATTATGATTTTACAGATAAATACAAGATTTATTTTTATAGTTATCTGTACTTTATTTGCAGGTCTGGCTAGTTTTCAAGGAATAACAGATAAAATAACTAGTCTTAAACGAAAAATTTTGTCTAATCCAAAGGAAAATATGAAATGCTTGGCATTTTCAAAAGGTATGTAGCACTTAAAATGAAATAGATTTTTAGCAGTCTCCTAGATTGAATGAATTTTAAAAGGCCATAGTAACCGTTTAAAGCTATAGGAATTGTATTTTTAAAAAAATCTTTTTATGAAATTTCAGACAAATTTTGTCAAAAAAAAAAATTGTATTCTTTTTTTCCCCTTTGTAGAAGATAAACACTGGTACAGAGCACAGATTATGAAGATTGAAAATGAGAATGCTGAAGTATCTTTCATTGATTATGGCAACAGTGAAAAAGTACCTTTCGGCTCATTGGCCGAAATACCGTCAGATCTTGAGAAATATCCTTCTCCTATGATTAAATGTAGTCTTCAAGGTAAAATTGATTACATTCCATTGTTACATTGTGCAATGATTTGTTTATTAATTAGGACAATAGAGTAGAATTTCTCTGTGCATTTAGAATATATACAGTTTTGTGTTCTTAGTTGACTTAAATGTTAATGCCTCTTACAGACTTCTCATAAAAAAAAATAATTTATAATTTGATTTTTTTATAAATTCTAAAATACTTTTGACGTCCATTGTAATTTTATAATTTTCTTTAAACATTTTAATCATATCAAAACAGTTAATGTAGTTTATTGATGGAGCTAACTTTTCTTTTTAAAAGAACTTTTTTTATTTTTTTGTTCAAGATAGTGTTTAATTACCAATCCTTATCTAATGTTTGAGTAATTTATTTCCACAAAAAGTGTGCATTTGCTTGGAAAGATCTATTGCATTCAGTTTAAAATTTAAATGGTTCACAACTTACATAATGGCTTGTAAAGGTATTTGGCTTCAGAGCCATTATCAGTGGCTGTGATAATTTACATAGTGGTTGCCTGGAGCATCCATCATGGATCTCATTTGCATCAATTTCCTGCATGAAGTGTTTTTCATGATTTTTTTCTTTATTCAAGATTCATTGGAATATTTTCATTTTTTTTTTATTATTATTATTTCTAATAGTTCAGATTGTTTGGTAGATTTTTTTTTAACCAGTTTGCTTTACTCTTCAGTAAAGAAGTTATGAAATATAAAATATTTTTTATTCATTTATTTATTTCATCCAGCAGATCACATTATTTAATAATTTATTTTTACTAGTTTGCTTTACTTGCATGCCATTGATAACAACAATGATCAGTATATCAGTGTTATTCTTTCTCTTTATTCCAGCTTTTCACTTTAATGTGATTTTTGGGATCTAGGTAAGCGACATAAATTGGCTCTGCTGTCTTCCATCTTGCCATTCTATCTTCTGAAAATTTGTATTTTTCTTTTTTTACTGAACTTAGACCATCATTCTTCTTTGCTCTGCTTCTGTGGCATTTGCTTCCTGGCAAATATCAGTAATCTTTTGATGATCAACTCGCTTATAATTCACTGCTGGATGCTGATTGGAAACCCTTAAAATTCAAATTAATCGAATGCCATTTTTATGGAGATTTGCTGTTCAGGCTAAACATCATCAGCTTCTATCCTTTCTTTCCAACAGTAGTGTCTAGAATGCCTTTATTGCTTGATTCCTCTTGTCATGATATTTCCCATATAAGTTGTGACTCATGTGTGCCAAAGGTATTCTGATGGTTCAATGATCATCAGGACTACAGCCCAATGCCTACATCACTAATGTTCTGATCCAATTCATGTCATTGGTTCTCTTGGGTTCCTTGAGTATTTTCTAGATTTTTGATTTAAAGCTGGATATTCCACCTTATCTCTTTCACTGTGAGAATCATTCCATAAACCAACCATCTTCAAAAAATAACCTTAATTAACAATAAAATTTTACAGTGTTCCCACACACCTGGAAAACCTGGAATTCTCAGGGAATTTTGAAAACATATAAATCTCAGGGAAAACTCAGGGAATTCTTGTTAAGTTATTATTACGTGTGTTTCACTCGAGGATTCCTACAAGTTCAAGCCTCCCGCTATTCTGAATCCAAAGATCACCTAAAGCTCTTTAGAGACTCCTGCTCGGCGTGCAGATTATGTTAGGATTACTGGTAAAGCTGATCTACCTCAGAAGTTTTGTGCATCTCGTTGGCTCCAAAATGCATCGGTTGCTAAAAGAGTTATAGACACCTTCCCTGATTTAAAAACGTTTTTTCACCAAAGTAAACCGTTTCCAGTCATCACATTCTTTGTCAAATATCATGGTAGGACTTCGCGATCCTCTTATGCTTGCAAAGCTCAACTTCTTCATGAATCTTGCTAGCTCATTTGAATCTTTTTTGAGAATGTATCAAACTCCAAAGGCCATGTTTCCATTCCTTCATGATTCACTTGAAGAGATCGTTAGAGAAGTAATGGGAAGATTCGTCAAGAAGGACATACTGGATAATGCTAAAAGCAGCTTATTCAAATTGATGTTAAGAACGCTGACAACTTAACTACATTAACCAAAATTGACATCGGAGTTAGTGCCATGGTTGCATTGAAAGCCTGTGGTGTTTTAGAAAGAGACAAACTTATTTTTTTTAAAAGTTGCAGAGTTTTTTTTGCAGTCAACAACAGAAAAATTAATGGAACGTAGTCCACTGAAGTTTGCTATTGTCCGGGCATCCAGCTGTTTAATTCCAAAGCAAATTGTTCAGTATCCAACACGTTGCTCTCAGCGTATGGAAAATCTTGTGCAGGAACTTCTCAAAAAGAAAAGAATAAAAGGCGTGACTGGAAATAAAGTAGTTCGACAGTACAAGATTTTATTAAATCAAGTAAGCAGTGAAAAGGAATTGAAAGAAATTTTTAAATTTCTCAATCAAAAAGGATGAACTGGATTCTTTCTTTACGGGTATCCTTCATAATAGAGTTCTTTGAGCTATGGGGTGTAATTAAAATGATTTTGATTTTATCTCATGGCAATGCCTATGTGGAAAGTGCAGTGAAAGTAGCAGGAGGAGTGTCTAATGTAGATGTCAATAAAGATATGATCCAAAGTGTGAGAGGAGCACATAGTAGATATGAAGAAGCATTGGAGAAGAAAAGAAAAAAGAAAATTGACTCTAAAGCTAGTGAAATAGAAGATAGAAAGCGCAAAGCAAATGAGATACGTGTTTTGCAAGCAAAGCAACGAAAGATGCTAGAAAATGCAAAGGCCATAGCACAACAATTGAAAGAGCTCGAATCATAAAAGGAAACCGTTAAATAAATAACACTGGTGACTATATTTCCATTTAATACACTAAGTTTATAATAAAAATAAAAGCTTTAATCTGAACATTGTGCCTAGTAAAATAAGTGTAATAGGTACAAATTAATGCTGATCATTCTTTAATGCAATTGGTTTCATGTATTTTATTTAAGTGATTAGAAATAACATTTTAAATATTTTTATTTTTTATATTTATGGAGCATTTTTATTTTATTTATTTTTAATTTTATTACATTTTAAAATTTTCATCCTTATATTTCATAATTCCAAACGTTGCTATAACATGATCAAATTAAATACTCTAATAACTCTTTGCGAGTAGAAGTACCGCTATATTTTGCTTAATTGGGAAGTACATAAGCTTAAAGATTAAAACCTGAAAAATTTTTAAATCATACCTGGAAAACCTGGAAAACTCAAAGAATTTAATTTCATTTTTGTGTGGGAACCCTGTTTTAGATCATACTTTCAAATACACGTCTTATTTTCGTCTATATAAAGATATAGGTTGTATACTTTCCATTAAAATGAATAAAAAATTAAAAAGGATGTTGGAAGGTTCAGCCCTAGTTGAAATAATAATGTTCTAAGAGCAGTTGGATAATAGATTCCATTTATCTCCTAGTGCAGATGCAACAGGATATTGTGATGGATATTAAATTTTGCAATTAGTTGATGTGGAATTATTTAGAATCTTGAGATTAAAAACAAAGAAGTGATCATTATACAAAGTTTCTTTCCTTTACATGCTGTCAAACTGTGTTTATAAGTTCTTTGTAATGCAAAGTTCCTAATATTTCTCACTTTGAAGCAATGGCTTTTTATTCTTTCATTGCCTTTTTTTATTTATTTTTTTGTGCTGGGCAGTGGAGATTGGGGGGGGGGGGGATTAAAAGTGAGTTTCAGAATGTTCTAATTCATATGAAATAACTTTATAAAAATAATTTATTAATATCTACTTCAGTATTATTTCATTAGAAATAGACTAATTATACAAATTTTGTTCCTTAGGTTGCAGAGAGAGTCTATCCAGTGAGCAGACAGAAAGACTGGAATCTTTATTGATTCTTAATCAAACATATCAGGTTCAGCTGATTAGAAAAAATAAAGGAGTTTACTCTATTGAAATTCCCAGGTAAATGTTGCCTGATGCTTTCCTGAAGTACAGTCAGTCCCCGGGTTAGGGATGAGTTACATTCCTAAGAATGTCTTAAGGTCAATTTTGTATGTAACTTGGATCGGATCCCTGATGAACAATGCATGTACAGTAATAATAATAACATAAGGCTAATATAATGTTATTAATATTTAATATTAACCTCTTAACGTCATGTGAGTTTATTTGCATGGAAGATATTATATGTTCCCGAATTATTAATTTAATTATAAATTATCCTAATGGGTAACCTTAGGATCCCGTACATAAGTCAAGGTCGTCCATAACCTTGGGACAGCCTATAATTCTAAAACTTAACAAATTCAGTCAAGATTTATACCACCTTGACAATGAAGCTCATAAACTGCAACTTCAGTGTTACAAATAATTACTCTTATAAGGTTAGCTTCTATCTTGCAAGTATTAATTTGACTCTTTGGAAAGGGAAACTGAAACAAGTGTTCAAAGATGTCAATTTTTCATAAGATGTTACTACTTGATGTTACTACTACTACTGATGTTACTACTTGAAACTTACATTGCAACTAAAAATATCTCCATTTATAGATTTTGGTATTACTGAAAATAATTGTAAATGGGATATTATGTATATGTATCATTTTTGTTTTAATGCTTTTTGTGTGTGGTCTCACACACACACACACACACACACACACTCATATACACATACCTAGATACAATAATACTAAACTATTTAATAAAGATTAAAGCTTATGTGTAATGAAGTGTGGAATGTCCAAATTAAAAATTTGTTTATTTGTCCCTTTGTAACTTACAATAATTCTCTTAACTCTGAACATATTAATCATTGTAATTTGTCCAAAATGTACCTATTTCACATGGAACTGAAGTAATTCAAGCAGTTTTAAAAGTTCTTGCTTGAAAATTTATTTGAATAAAAAAGAAAAGTGAAAATAAATTAAGAAGAGATTATATTTCATTACCTTTACATTAATTGTAATTTTTACAAATATCTGAAGATTTGAATATGATAGAATTTCAGTTTTAAAGAATTTGAATTTTGTTACATTTGAAAAAGAAATTCTGATAAATTTGATTTCTGCTTTCTAGCCTTACTAAGGATTTGCAGACTGCTGGGATCCTATATACTGACAAACATTTTGGTAAGATTTTGTCATATTGTTGATTTTTAATTATTAATTTCCTCAAACTTTTTTTGAATTTCATTTTTATTTTTATTTTATTGTTTTAAATGTTGTTTTTTTTTTAAACAGCAGCAGGACAGGAGAAACGAACCAAAAAGCCTACACCTTACATAAAGAAGCAAAAATATAATAAACCAGGTAGCAGCTTCTGCATAAAACTATTGCTTTTGCTTCATTCCATTTTGCCTTTTGGGAAGCTTTTCACTTCTATAATTATAGCTGCTTGATCATAAACACACACACACACACACACACACACACACTGACTTCTTCTGCATGCATTTTTCCCTTCTGCATCTTCCCCTTGTAAATATCTATTTTGCATGTCAAGACAAAGATTAATAAAAAATAAATCAGTTTAGAATAGTACATGTATGTAAATGAAGTAACTGTTGACAATGACTTTCAACTCTTGAAAAAAAATGAAATTTAAAAAGGTAATTGATAAGACGAGGATTTATTACAAAAAAGTTAATGCACTTTGTTCCATTTTGAATCTTTAATTTAAATGGGATTTAACTTCTTAAAACTTTGAAGAGTCACATTTGATTTAATTTTGACTGGATTATTGAGATTTTAATTGACAATTGAACTGTTGTCCAGTCTGAACATGGGAGCTACAGAGTTTGAAAAAGCTCTTTTAGTCCCATTAAAAAAAAAAAAAAATAATAAAAAAGGGAATAATAAAAAAATGTGCTAAAGTATTATTTTTTACTTTGTGCTTATATTCTCTTCTGCTTCGTTCATTTGTCTTAGATTATTAATTTTTAATTATTATTTCATAGGATGACACAAGATTTCATTAGAGAGGAGTTCAATTTAGTGTAATAACATTCTGGTGGAGGTTCTACAGATTCCTTCAGCTGAAAAGAGTAAAAACTATTGTTCTAGATGGCAAATTTTTATCATAACTTCTGTGATACTTCTGCTTCTCACTTGTCTTTACTTGGATACAGAAAAGAATAATTAAAACAGGATAACGGGATACTACTCAGCAAAAAATAATCTTTGTGGTGTCTGGATTGTCCAATAAAATCTTAAACTTTATATGTAAATTTTAACTTTTTAAATATATTAATTATACATTTTTAGGCTTATCCCTGAAAGTTTTTATTTCATTTATGAGGTGAAATGCATGCAATAATTAATTATTATTGACTTTTCGTTTCATGTTAATCATATAATTACTGCAATTGTCATTTCTGCATTATGAAGATCCAAGTACTATTTAAATTATACAAGTTATTTAATGTAGAATGTCATTGACTATAATGCAATGTCAGGAATACATAGATTTTTAAATTCGATTAATGACTATCCACTTATCTGATAAAGGCTACTTTTCTTCCGAGAACAATCGTGCATTGTCATATCTGAAATAATTTTAATAGGCTTGTATTTTTTACATGTCACCTTCCAAGCATTTCACATAGCCAAGCATAGCCAAGCATTTTTACTCTTCTCATCTTTGCTTTATACGATATTTGATTAATGTTTGTATCAAGAAGTTCCAGCCATTTAAAAATATTAGTTTCATCTGTTGATTCGATATACTATCTTTCTCCTCATTGTTTTCTTCAGAATCAGTTTTCGTGGTCCTTGCATATAGCATCACATAAGTCTTTCTATATTGTATCCATTCAGTTACTAATTCGAACTTTCTGTTTAGGAAAGCATTTTTATTATGGACTCTCATTACTTACTAGATACAGATATCCAGCCAGAATTCAAAACTTGTCATTTACATCTTTACAGTAATTCCTCATCTTTTTAAGGTGCAGCTAAAATCTCTGCATTTTTTTTGAAATTCAAAGTCAAATCTAGATAATTAGATCTTGAATGCAAATATAGTGAAAAATCTGAAACTTGAATGCTTTCACATTAGTTATGCATAGTTTAAATTTATAAAATGGATTTTGATTTGTAATTGAAGTTTTAATAATAATTTCAAATTTGGAATAAGATAAAAATTGTCAGATTTTATAGAACAATATACTGACAGTTTTTTATATTAAGTTAAAATAAAGTAACTTAACATAAAAAGTTGCTTAAATAAGAAGTTTTATTTACTTTCTCAAATAGTTTTTTTCTTCTTTTAACTTACATAATTCTTAGTTTAATAAAATCCAGAAATATTAATTATTTCAGCTAATTAGTCTTGATCAATTAAGAAAAATATATTTTGAGAATATCGACATAATGTAAGATCTTGAATCAGTAATTTGCATATAAAATTTCTTGATATTTTTCGACAGCTGTCTTTTATTCGTAATCTTAACAAGGTCTTCTAGAAAAACAAAATTCAGTTACACCTGCTGCAAGGGTTTAGGCCTCGTTAGTAGTGATTCGTGTAGTTTGTATGGATGCCTGAATGAAGACTTTTAACATCTTCAGCTTTATCAAACAGGATAAAGCTTAAATGTATAATTATAATAACTAAATGAATTCTTTTCATATTCACTTATTTAATGAAACCAATATATAGAGATTGGAGGTTTTGTTTTTTTTTTAACCGAAAAACTCCAATTCGAGATTTAAGGTTTAAAAATAGGAATGTTATGTCCAAACCACCATTCTCCATTGGCGTTTTGCTGCAGAACCACTATTTAAAATAATCTCCATTACTCTTTTAATATATACGAGGGGTGATCAGAAACTAAGTTTACAATGCCTGCAATGAAACTTGTACATTTTATTTTATGCAACCAATACAGACGACTGATAGTATCTACATTAGGTTATTTTTCGACTGTCTCCATATCGGTTTAGGCACTTGTGGGTTCGTGGAATGAGTTTGAATATTCTCTCCTGGTAGAAATCCTGTCCTTGCGTGTTTAGCCACGTTGTCGCAAAGTGTTTCGCCTCATCTGAAGCCTCCTAGGTGCTCCTTCAATTGAGGAAAACAGGTGCAAGTCACTGGGAGCGAGGTTCGGGCTGTAGGAAGGGTGGTCAATGATGTTCCAGGGAAACTGCTTCAACAGCGTGGTGGTCTTCTGGGCTATATGAGGTCGCGCATTGTCGTGAAGGAAGATGATGCCCTCGGTAAGAAGTTCTGGCCGTTTCCTCCTGATTGCTTTGGGCAAGCATGTCAAGGTCTTGCAGTATCGGTTAGCAGTCACTGTGTGTCCTCTTTCCAAAAACTCCACGAGTATGACACCTGCGCTATCCCAAAATACAGTGGCCATCACCTTCCCAGCAGAAGCGTCACCTTAAACTTCTTTGTCTTTGGAGAGGAGGGGTGTTTCCACTCCATTGATGACCGTTTACTGCTGGGGGTGTAGTGGTGGATCCATGTTTGGTCACCTGTGACAATATGGTGAAGAAAACTGTTCCCTTCCATAGAGAAATGTTGCAAAAGTTGCAGACTGGCCCCCATGCGCTTGTGTTGATTGGACAGATTTCGTGGAATCCATCGGGAACAAACCTTCCGATACTGCAGAATATCATGAACAATGTGACAAGCGACAGGCTGAAGAGACATTACAGTCTCTAAGCTGCCGGTGAATTTCAGCCGCAGTTACATGTTTTGCCAATAACGGCGCGGATTTCTTCGCCAGTTTTCACCAGTTTTCTAAATGAGCCGCCATTTGTGTTTACCTACCACTAGCGCTGTAGGTAGCGGGTGGCTGAAACTCTGCACAGTTGCCAACCGCATATATTAGAATTATTGCACACTACTAATTTTTCGATAACGGATGAAATTCCAGGAATATCGACCTTTTAGCATTAGTTTCCGATCACCCCTCGTATAACAAGAGATGCCGACAAACAAATGTAGATAAAAAGTTTAACACATTAAAAAAGACTACAACTGGTTTCGATTTGATGACACAAATATTTAACAAGTGAAGATAATTTGACGCAGCATGCTTATATACACAAAGCAAACCAATTACACCCCAAAGATGCGAATGAACCCCACTGACAACCAATTGTGTGTAATAGGGGCCGAAGTCAATCATGGGAATATCACGTGTGGATCGTCAATGATGTTGAACTTCTATAATGAAGGTGTTGTTGTGAGATCAACGGTAATGGCTGGCCTCCCTTGTCTATTCAAACATACTTGGGGGGGGGGGGGGTTTTTTTTTTTTCTCCCCCCATTTTTTTTTTTTTTTTTTTTTTTTTTTTCCCCCCCCCCCCCCCCTGTTTCTTTTTAAGTTAATGTTTACTAGGAGAAGATAAAAATAACATATCTTCTAGTTATTTTGGAAACCATGATGGGCTTTGGTGTTAACAGAAAGACAGTCGTTATAACACAATCGATTTCTTAAAATGAAGAGCGATTCCTTACATTTTCTTAAGAAGTGGTCCTGCTTGTGACATATGACCTTGGAAGAAGAGAAATTAATGGAATGCTTATATGTAAAGCTGTGAATTAAAATTGTCATTCTCGAGGGCACATTTGGGGCTGGGCAACCCATTACGAGAGTTTTTGTTGGGTCTCTCCAATATGGCTGGTTTATCAGAACATAGGATGGAATAAACCATGCCTTTTGAATTGTGTTGACCGATAGGAGAAACTGTTTTATTGACGAAACGATAAATAGTATTGTCCGATGGGGCAGTGAGACTGATATTAAATGGCTTTAATAACTTTTGTAAACCTCTGAACATGACGTGAGGAAATGGAATGGACTGGTAGGAAAATGAAATCTGGGCCTTTCAGTTGTCATTGTTATATATTGAATGGATTATCTTAGAAATATGGTGACTTATAAAGTTAGCAGGATATCCATTTGTTTGAAAAATGGAGCATATTTTGTGCAGCTCATTATTAAAGAGATCTTGATTGCTTGAAATACAAAAACCCCGTAAAACTGCCATTTTTATATTAGTTTTAAAGGAAGTGGGATTGAAAAGGATTGAAAATGTAGGGGTGAAAAGTATGGTTTCTTCGTTAACCCTTCAAGCCGGTATGACGTACCCTGTACGGTCCCAAGGGTTTGTCTCTCAGCCGGTTGACCGTACAGCGTACGTTCTCTGCAGGGGTAGATAATTGGCGGCCGCCCGCGGCTAATTTTACAGCGGAAATCTGTAATTTTCCACTGACTGAAAGACAATGAAAAAAGCTTTCATTTTATTGGTCAATTTTAAATTTTCGCGCCCTAGTTTAGCAATTAAGGAATTTTCTTTCAGCTTCTTTCTTCTTTCAATTTGTTTGTGATTCATGGCGACTTCAACAAAACGGCGTGCGCTCACTGACGATGAGATCCAATTAATGTTGGATGATTCTGATGTTGCAGACGTTAATATAAACAATGAAAGTGATTCCGACAATTGTGTCAGTGAAGGAGATACTGAAAATAGTGAAGATGAAATTGATTCGGACGGAATTTCTAGTGTTCAATTGCCGGCCGCAACGGGTACGGATTATTCGTGGAATTGGAATCCGGTAAGTTCTCAATACAGACCCACGAAAGAGTATTTTTCTGGCGAAAATGGACCCCGAAAAACAGTAAGTTCTATTTTAGAAAGTTTTTTACTATTTTTCAATGCTATGCTTTTAGATATTATTATTATAGAGACGAATCGTTATGCTGAACAATTTATAGGTTCACATCAGCTGACTCCAAGGTCAAGGTGTAATTCCTTCACACCGACAGACAGGAATGAGCTGCTTGTTTATTTTGGATTATGTATGCTAATGGGAATTATTCAAAAGCCAACATTAAAATCATATTTTTCAAGAAGCAGTTTAATTGAAACCCCAGTATTCCCAGACAGCATGAGAAGAGATAGATTTGAATTGCTTTCGAAATTTTTACATTTCGCCGATAATTCAAAAAAAAATGAATTCACAGGTTCCAAACATTTGTTTAAAATTAGTTCTGTTTTAACGGTTTTAAATCAAAATTTTCAGTCGGCATTTTCTCCAGGTGCCAATATTTCAATTGATGAATCGTTAACTTTGTGGAAAGGAAGGTTATCGTTTCGTCAATATATCCCAATGAAGGCTGCAAAATTTGGCATAAAAACGTTCGAATTATGTGATTCAAAAACAGGTTATCTTTGGAACTGTATTGCGTATACTGGACAGGATACTGAACTTGACTCTAAATTTAGTAGCCAGTTAAATGGAAAAACGTCAAAAATTGTTTTAAAATTAATTGAACCACTTTTAAATCAGGGCAGATGTCTATGGATGGATAATTTCTATAACTCTCCGGAATTGGCTTTGTTATTAAAAAATCAGGGAACAAATGTAGCTGGAACATTAAGATTAAATAGAAAAAATGTGTCTTCAGAAATTAAAAACATAAAATTAAAAAAAGGGGAAATATTTGCTGAGCAATGTAATGATGTAATGGTGATGAAATGGAAAGACAAAAAAGATATTGCAATGATTTCCACCTTTCATAATGCAGATACTGAAACAATAAAAAAAAATGGAAAAACAATAGTTAAACCCAAATGTGTATTAGAGTATAATTTGTCAATGGGGTGAGTTGATTTAAAAGATCAGAAATTGCAACCTTACCTATTAGAAAGAAAAAAATGCATGAAATGGTATATTAAATTATTCAGGAGACTTTTAAATGTAGCAATTCATAATGCATTTATATTGTATAATTCCAGTAATGATCAGAAAGTTGAACATTTACAATTTAGATTGGAACTAATTCAACAACTGCTGTCACTCAATACTGGATTTGAATGTGTGAAACGAGGTAGGCCATCAATTAATCCTTCTCCATCACGGCTGACAGAGCGTCATTTTATAGAAAAAATTCCACCAAGTAATACTAAAAAAAAGCCACAGAGACGTTGTGCTGTCTGCTCTAAAGGTGGTAAGCGAAAGGATACCATTTATTGGTGCCCAAATTGTGAAGTTGGACTTTGTTTAGTGGATTGCTTTAAAATTTATCATACAAAATTATATTTTTAATGATTTATTATTTTTTTTCCAGGTAAATATTCGTAAAAAATATAAATAAAATAGATCAGATTGTATATTAAGTCATTGTTTTCATATAAAAAAAATATCAAAGTTCTAAAATATTCCATTAAAAAGAAATTAATTATAGAATAAGAGTGTAACAAAATGAAGGGAACGGGTAAAAACAAATACCGCCTGAGAGACATGTGCAGTGAAGAGACTCACCGGCCTGAAGGGTTAAATAAGAATGTTAAAGAACTGGATGGAATTGTTGCTCTCTTACTCTATTTTAAATTTAATTGCAGGATGGATATTGGAAGTAATGTCATGTATATTGCCTAAGTTTAATTCTTCAGAATAAAATAAAAGATCGTCAACATACCAACAAAATAAAGGAATGACTAAATTTCTTTTCATCATATATAGGCCATGGTTATTTCGGCTAAGAGGGCAGAAGCCGAACAAAAACAAAAGAAAGGAAAAAATGAACGGGAAAGAAGGAATATTTTTTTTTTTTTCCATGTTTGTTTAAATAGGAAAAGAGAGGCCAGCCATTAACGCCGGTCTCACAACGATACCTTTATTAATGAAGTTCGACATGTATGTATGTGATATTCCCATGATTGACTTCGGCGGTACATTCACTTTCACACAACAATTGGTTCTCAGTGGATTTCATTTGCATCTTTGGTGTGTCATTGGTTTGCTTTGTTGCATTAAATTATCTTTTTCACTTGTTAAAAGATTCGTGTCACCGAATCGAAACCGTTTTTTTAAATCTTTTTAATGTGTTAAACTTTTTATCTGAATTTTTGTGTCAGTGTGTCTTGTTATTTGTAATGTGCACACGTTAAACTTTAAAATATACATCAATAAAATACTAACAGATAGAATGCCATTAGAAAACAGTGTAATACTAAATACACTACTAGACAGAAGGTGATCAAGTGCTAATTGCTAAATTGGATGATGAACTACAGATTGCTGCCAACTTTAAATAAAATAGCAGAAAAATATAAAATGAAAATCTCCACCACCAAAACAGAAGCTATGGCTATGTGCTGAAACAACATCCAAAGGGTAAAAAAATCATGATTAAATAACGAAATAATAGAACAAATTTCAGATTTCAAATATCTAGGAAGCACAATATCCCACTATAATAATGATGCCCAGCTAGAATCAAATTTTCAAATGCATAATAGAATGAATTGCATAATAAGATATTTTGGAAAGGAAATTTCCAAAGCAACTCTGTTAAGATTAATATAACAAAGTCGGCTATCAAGTATGGAAGTGAAAATTGGATTCTAAAACAACACAGATGAAATTCTTACAACTACTTCTGAGATTAACATTGACATTAGATTACAATTAAATGCCAGAAATATTCAAGGAATTGAAAACTTTCAGAAAAATGGATGCAATAAGTTGCAAGGATGCCAAAAAATAGGATTCCAAAATTAGCATTTAAGTAAAACCCTTCTGGTAAGAGAACCCAGGACAAGATAGAAGGATCAACCACATCTTCAGTCAATAAGATTCCTCTTCTGGAAATATAGAACTTGTTTATTGGCAAAAAAATTTTTTCCTTAAAATATTCCTAAAAGGCCAATTCGAACATGAAGGATTTCCCTGCTGAGCTGCCACAACAAATCTTCATTGGACTTGGACTTCATTGTCTAATGAGCAGGATCAATACCTCATAATGTGTTTGCTATTTGAAAGTTTGCAGTTTGTTAGCTGAATGCTAGGGCATTCAGATCACATGGTTACCTTCAGGAATGCAAAATCTTGTGTAGACTTGCTAAAAAAAAAAAAAAATCCCCCGACTTGGGGTAACTGGTTTAAGGTAGTATTGTAATTCTTTCTTACACTCAATCCAATGAGTAACAGCATTTCGGTTGTTCCCTTACATTATGGAGGAATGAAAATGCATTCTCTACAGTGACAAGTTTGCTCTACACCAGCTGGATGGAACATTCTCAACAACGATTAGTATTTTTTTTTTTAAAAGCATTTTATTTTCAAAAATGATAAAAGACAAGTTTTGTTGATGTAGTAATGAAGAACTTTACTGGTCTATAATGAGCCTTGACCTTAAGCCAATTAAGAAGCCTGTTGTTGAGCATTAGCACTTTGACAATGCTGCTGTTCTAGAGGAATGTCACGAAATTCGTTTAGCAACATCTGAACTTTGTGGAATGCATTGAGGAAAGTGGAGGAAGTGGTGTCATAACAGCAAAGGATAAGGAGTACACTGTTGGCTTGTCTTGCCATGAATGCCCAGAAATAAAAAGTATATATATATATTATATAAAGAATGGCTTAACTGCATAAAATTTTTAAGAAAACTGCTTTGTCATCAAGCTACCAACATTTTCAGTTGTCATTAATTTTAGCATCTTTAATGAAACCCACAAACTTTCTTCCATATTAACTCACTATATTTCAAAAACATCAACTGTTTTCTTCTTCAGATAACCTACCATCTACCATCCCTTCTTCCTGTTTGTTTTTCATTTTTAACTTTCCAAATTGCTTTGTAGATAACGATCATGTAAAGTCAGGAATTCTTGTTACTTCTGTTGTTTCTTCCTTCCACAAGGAAAAGAAAATTTCCATTGTGTAACAGGGTTTTGTTTTGTTTGCTTTTTTTTTTTTTTTTTTTTTTTTTTTTTTTTTTTTTTTTTTTTTTTTAAACAAAAAAAATAGTAAGTTTGATTAAATGTGTATAATATCCCTGTCAGTAATTTTAGATTTCATTATTTTTATTTATTTATTTACTTTGCTTATTTTATTTAATTAATCTTTTCATTTTAAGCCTTAAAGATTCATTAATCCAGTAGGCTTATTAAATGTTTTTTGGTTAACTTTTAATTTGGCATTAAATATCTTATGATTCCAGCATATAAGGGAAGGAAACCTGATAATACTAAATATTGAAGTAGATGTTCAAGATGCTCAGAATATTAATTGGTAAGTGATATTGTGGTTGATATGCAAGAATGGTCTTAATTCTTTTTCCTGATTTCCTAACTTCAGTAATTTTATATAATTTGGTGGAATTGTTATTTGGTGATTATTATTAATCATTCTGTTGTATGTTCCATTTAATGTTCTTATCGTTGCCTAATTAGAAATGTTCAGTTCTCGGACTGGTTAATTTGTCATCCTTATTCGTATTTTTCTACTTTGTCAGACCTCCTTGTAAACAAAACTAAACTGTGTAAATGAAATGTTGAATGAAGTTATTTTTGAATGTCGAAAAGATCCTCATCATTTTCTTAAAAAATAGGTTTTGCTTATGTTTTTAGAAATTCTAATTCTTAAAACAGTAAATATAATAAAATAAAACTGCAATGTGAAAGCCTTAAAAAACGTATCACGAATCTTTACATTCCAGATCACGTTTGAATTTTCATTTTTAGAATGTTGCAGGATTTTAACAAAGTATTAGTATCAGAAAAGTTGCTTTATGAAATATTTTGCCAGTTGGCAGTGAATCTTCTGAAAGAGAAATAATTACATGTTCTAGATGGAAATATACAGGGTGTTCAATTTATCTGAAGACATTGAAATATTCCGAAAACTACACAAAGGATCAAACAACTTTGTAATTAAAATTTGTTCATCTCGGAGGGGGACATCCAATGATACCAAACTTGACCCCCCCCCCCCCCCAAACCCGTATGAGGTGAGGGGTTGGGGAAAACATACGTAAATAGGAACCCCATTGCAGATTCGGATGGCAATGGGGAGATTCGAATTCTTCAGAAAAGTCCACATTCATTTGCCCCAGGATGTACTATGTCGTGTTGCTCGAAGGTGGTGCTGTAATCGACAAAAATCAAAATTGGTAAAACATCGTTGAAAATTGGTGATATCTCAAAAAACACACGTCAAATCAGAGAAATAAAAATGTAGATGTATGTGATATTTGTCAAAATGCTATCCAATGACACGTGAATTAACCCCCCATCTCCAAGTTGCGAGAGTGGGAGAGGCAATAATTTCATAACTTTTAATGGGAAACCCCATTCTCAACATTGTATTCCTCCGACAAAAAGAAAAGGGGACTGCTCGACATGCCACTGTGGCCGTGTAGCGAACTACAACTTATCATAAAAGGCAGGGTAGTGCGATCAGAGCTCACTTTTCTTTCAGAATTAGAACTGAAATCATCTCTAAAACTTTCATTGTATGTGAGTAGGTTTTATGGCCTGCACATCTACCCTTCATTTCTACAGTAGAACAGAATTGCAAGTGGACAATAAATCGTGCAACCGTAGAAGAAAAAATTGAAATGATTCTGATTTATGGTGAATATAGGAGAAATGTTGACAATGCTGTTGCCTTGTATGCTGAGCGTTTTCCAGAGTTCGCTCTCGGTTTTTTTTTTTTTTTGGTTTTTTTTTTTTTACAAAATTGTGAATGCCTTTATCTCTGATAGCAATGTACAAACCAAGAAAAAGAAACGGAAAAAAAAAAACTGTTAAAGGAGAAGCTAATGAAATAGTTGTACTAGCAACTGTTCACCAAAACCCACAGATAAGCATTCGACAATTACAATGCAATTCCGGAATGTCCCTAGGTAGTATTGTAAACGTATTGCATTGTTACAGGTATCATCCATATCACATTTCACTGCATCAAGAACTTCATGGCGAAGATTTTCATAATCGAGTAGTATTTTGTGAATGGGCACTTCAACAACTGCAAAGTAATCCCAATTTCTTTGCTAATGTACTATTTCAGATGAGACTACATTCACAAACCATGGTAGCATTAATCAGCATAACATGCATTACTGGAGTGTAGAAAATCCCCACTGGTTACGACAAGTTGAACATCGTCCTTGGTCAGTTAATGTTTGGTCCTTATTTTATTGAAGGTATTTTGAATGTGGAATCAAATATTGAAATTTTTTTAGAACAGGAACTACCAAGACTACTTGATGTTGCTTTGGACATTCGACAAAGTATGTGGTATCAGCATGACGGTTGCCCAGCATATAACTCACGTCAAGCATGGGAAGTATTAGACCGTGATTACAATGGACGGTGGATTGGCAGAGGTGCCCCTGTTATTTGGCCTGATTTGACATCGCCGGATTTCTTTCTGTGGGGTTATCTAAAAGATAAGGTTTGCCAACAAGTGCCAACAGACTGTGAAAACGTGGTAGAACGCATAAGAAACACTTCTGCTGAAATTCCTGCAGATAAGCTTCTTTATTGTCATTTAAAGAAAGGTTCAATAAGTGTATTGCAGTTGAAGGACATAAGGTCATATTGAAGTTGAAGGTCATTTACTCTAATTGGACAAAACTCTCCCTTATGTGAGAGGCAAGGGGATGACAAGCGAGAGACACAACGGAAGTGCATGTTCTAGTGTTAACAAGTGTTACTAGGATTGTTACTGTTCAGGTCGAGTCGAGAGCTCTACTGTACGACAGTATGAAAGTTGATATGGAGTGGGGTGATCTCATAGCGTGCGCATTTACAATCGCCACCCGGAACCACAAATAGCTATACTGAGTGGTGATAGACGCCACCATCGAGCAAGTGCTTGGCGACCTTAGTCAGTGCTGCCGGCCGCAACCTTGACATTAGGTTTCCTTGCGCCTTTTACCTCTGCGATCGTACTGGTACCGTCCCTGCATGGAGGTGGGGGGCAAAGCCTAGTAAGCAAGTGTAATGTACTTTCATGTGAAACAAAGACCAACTAAATGATCTTTTGTTTCTTTGTCGGCCTAGGACACAACAGAATCAATGTACTTTTTTTCGATTGCAGCGCCATCTGTGAAAGAAATTACATCAATGATATGGTCAAATGACATAAGTTTCTGGAGAATCCAAATCTGTAATAAACAATGGGGGTTCCTATTTACAGTTTTTTTTTTTTTCCCCAACCCCTCACCTCATAGGGGTGGAGGGGTCAAGTTTGGCATCATTGGATGTCCCCCTCCAAGACGAACAAACTTTAATTATAAAGTTGTTTGATCCGATATGTAATTTTCGGGATATTTCAATGTCTTCAAATAAATGTATATTTCAAGAAAGATATAGTATTGGCAATCCAGATGTATAATTACATCACATTATTTTTTTAATTTGGCTGCTGTGTAGCTGGAGATGGAGCCATTGAAAGAAGAGAAGCGAGCTTTGACAAAGATGGTGGTCATAGTTTTTAGACAATGAAATTTGCATTATTGAACAAATTTTCTAATTTTTGGAAATGAGAAGAATTTTACACTGAAAAACATGGTGCAGTTTGATTTTAAACTTTCCAGTTGTAAATGTGTATAATACTTCCTAATATGGATCTTAGTTAGTTGGGAAATATCCGAAGTGGGCTTAGCCAACAATATTGCAGAACATGAATCTTATTAGAATCTTAAGACTTTACTTCGCAACCAAAATCATTTAAATTTGGAAGTTCAACAGCTCTTATGCAAGAATTCATTTTATTTCAGCCTTCCTAAATATGGTATCATTCCTCCAAATCTTTGTCATCACGAAAATTTGTCAAGATATTAGTAAGTTACTATCCTGAAAAGAATAGGTATTCTACATTGATGCCTATTAAATTTTATACTTTAAATTCTATTTTGTGGAACAAAATGCTAGCTTCTATTTGCAAAGAATTAAATTCATTATTTTGTACCATTGGGATTTTGCAATTGATTGTAGCCTTGTGAGAAAATACAGCCCTCCAGAAATCTTCTTTCCAGTCCAATAGAAATTTTGGAAGCTTTTATTTACATTGACCTGATATAGCAATGTTTCAGGCTGTTTTAAGTTTTGCCAAATTTGTTAGAAGTTAATGATTTGTTTGGATCATCTTGTGTTGAATTCCTTGAATTTCGTCCTCATCTTGTGAATTCAGAATTAAAAATTTCCTGTTTCTGTTCTGTTTAAGTCATGTAAGATTGAATCATTTCAATCTTGAATTAATGTTAAATATAAATAATATATCTTTGATAATTATAAGATGAACTTAAGAAAAGCAAATTAATTTATTATTAAATACTGTTTGCTAATTATTATTTTTTTTTATATAAATGTTGGTCCTTTACTAAGCAAGCACATAAATAGTTATTATACATCTGATATTGTGCTTTTTTTTTTTTTTTTTCATTTGAAAGCAATATCAGTCTTATGCTTTTCATCAGCTATTTCTTGCTATACCTTTTAATTTCTTCAAAGAGATGAAGTGGTACTGTTTACATACCTTTAAAGTGATAATTATCTAGGTGTAGTGAATTGTCTTCTTTAATTTTTTTTTTTTTAATAACTGCATTTCAGATGTCAAATGACTGGGTTGTTTCTACATCATGTATTTCATTTTATTTGATAATTTGTTTCAAATAAAAAGATAACAGATCTTACTTCACTTTGTGCTTGGTGCTCATATTAAGTGTTTATAAAGGTTTGAAAAAATAAAATTTTCTTTGTCATTGAATGTTTCTTCATTTCATATAAAATATGTATTTTTTTAATTTTATACCAAAAACTTCCCAAGACATTTCCGTTTTGTTCCCCTTTTTTTAAATAGCCTAAAGTTTAGATCCTCTATTAATTGGTAGTTTTGAATTTTAAATGCTATGTAGATGTGTTGATCCTTTCTATCCATCTTTTTTTAATCTTCATTAGTAAATGAATCTTATTGTTTAAGAAATTTTATGTTTTCAAATTTGTAGATTATACAGATGTATCTTTTCAATGTTGCTTGACTTTTAAAACTATCTCTATATTTGTGCACTTAAAAGCATGTTATTAGACAAAGCACCCCCGTTTTTTTTTGTTTGTTTTTTTTTGACAATGATTGAAATCCTTCGGCCAAACTACTTTGGTAGCATCTTGGCAAAATTATTAATGATTCGTCTATTGAAAATAATTTTTTATCCATTTTTTTTTTTCTTTTCCTAGTACCAGAGATTGAGTTGATAAGAAAGCTAGAAGAAAAGGAAAAGGAAATAAGAGATCTTAAAGAAAGACTGCGAAGACATACACCCTGAAAACTTTTCTTTCTTTCTATTTAAATGAATATTTTCCTTTATTTTGTGCAATTGTTTCTGGAAAAATTCTGTAGTTTAAGTTACCTTTGTTATGGAAATATTTAATGTAAGATTTACATTTATAAGACAACATTTCTTATTCATTTATTGATGTTAGGATTATTATTTATTTATTTTTATAGGTTTAAAAATTAAATATCATGCATCATTGACATTTCCATTGAATTCTCTTTATGAAACTTTTTAAGGAAATGAAATCATAATATTTTCCTAAGAAATATTTAGCATTAGTTGAAATATACTGTCATTAAATAGAACCGTTGTTTTGAATATATAACTCCTAGAAATAAATGTTCAGTTTCTCACAGCATCTTAGCTTATTCAGTCAGCTTCCTTACTGGGGTACTTGTCAAGTCAAAGAAAGAAGTTTGGAAATTTTATAATTATTGAGTAAGGTTTTGATTTTTTAGTATTTTTTTTTTTTAAACTTGTAAAGCATTTTATTCTTCATTGTCATGTTCCTTGAATTATGCTGTAAGTTTATTTCATATATTGTAAATTTTTATGATGCTGTTGATGTAATACATTTAATGCCTGTACTTTTGGTATGTATTGCATTCTATGATCCCTCACAGTAGATTGCTATAGATTCCAACATTTTTGTGATGTTTTGAAAGATACTTTTTTGTTTGTTTTTGGATGGTTGCTGACAGGTCTTGTTGTTTCTTTTTGTTTTTGTGCTACTCCATGATAATTCAGTGCAATGGGTATTCAAAAACTATTTTTTAAAAAATGTTAGTGCATTTGAATACCGTTGCACTGAAGTAATTATTACGAAATTCTGAAGGATCGGGAAGTAAAGTGCAAAGCCAGTTTAGAGACAATTGAGAATTTTGAAATGTGAAAATTAGAAAAAAAACTGAAACAATTTGTCAGTTAAAACAGGATAATTTACTCTTTTCAGATAAGTTTTGATTGTTATAATTGTATATTTCAATTAAAGAAAGCTTTATTCATCTAAAATTTTTAAGTAGTTAATATTTCAGTTTCTCTTTACTTTTTGAATGGAGTTTGGCACTGTCTTACCTGGCCCATCTTATATCTTGTAGTTAAGCTTGTTGTATCAGTTAATTCAGTCATTCTGATAATGAGTGTATTTTTGTAACATTACAGATTTTCTTTGTTATAGTCATGAGCAGATGTTCAGTATTTTGAGGGTTTTTGTTTTCCTGTTAAAGCATTTTGACTCTTAAATAGGAAATTTTTAAATTATAATACTCATAGATTCAGTGATCCTTAATTATCACCTTCCAATATTAAGAAGAAAAAAAGATATTAAGAATGTATACCAATGTTCTCAATTTCAGTGGAATTCTTTTTATATTAATAATAATAATATCAATTGATAATAGTTGTATTTCTCAAAATATTCCATTTCAAAAAGGACAGCCATGCCTTAAAAATGGAATGTATTCTTTTCTACCAATATAAATGCAATTTCAAATTAAGGAGTTGCAATGATAGTATCTACATATAAATGAATAATGCCATCTATGTTGATGGAACAACTTTCTGTTTTGATGCTTGTAGTTTTCATTAGCAAATTTGAATTATGGAAGATTGCCCGATTGCTATAAATAATTTTTCTGAAGGGAAAAAAGTGTTTTTGGCTAATGAAACTGCACCATTTTGATTTTCAGCATAAGTTCTCTAGACGATTGTAATAAAACGTCTTTACATTGCTTGAAGATTGGTATTTTAGTTCTGTAAATTATTATTCCTACTACATGTATAGTTGTCCTATATCCAAACATTTGTTACGTAGTCCATTTTTTCTTAAAGTTTGTATTCTGCCTTTTATTTTGAAATATCTATAGCTTTTGAAAGTCAGAACTTCATTTTTAAACATTTTATCTTGCAATAAGATCAAAAGAATCTAGGAGAGACTTTTTGTTTGGTTTTTTTTTTCTTTGCTCAGCATTTCATGGTGATAATTAAATCTTAGGACTGCACATGTTTAGAGGAAATTATCACTAGCCACAAAAACATATATGGGATTTTTATTTTGAAGGAACCAAAGTCCTAAGAATTCCTATAAAATAATGTTTCAATAAAAATAGTACAGAAGTACAAATATTTCTTGTTTAACCATATAATTTCAGAATATCAGAGGGACAGAATCCCATCATGCCTTTCTGCCCATAACGATACTTCATGGATCATAATTTTGATACTTGATAAGGAAGCATTTTTTTTTTTTTTTTTTTTTTTTTAATGATTAGCATTTAAATATTAAGAATCTCTGAATCCAAAGCGAGTGTGAGCTTAATGTGAAGTAGTAATGCATATTTAGGCTTTACTATTTTAGCGAATAAAAAAGTCATGCTAATGGATGTAAACCTTTAATTATAGGGAAAGACAAGGTAATTTACCTTAGACACCAATTATAAGAATCCCAACTAGCTCTTTTTGAAGTTTAGGAAAAGTCTGATTAAGTAGATCTGAAGTAGGATAGTCAAGGATTATCTCATAATTTTATGGATAGAATTATGTTGACAATAGTGATCTGACTGTCAAGTATGTAATTCTAGAGTTCTGAACTGACTGTGGTTAAGTGAAAGGTGACATTTTCATGGATTACACTAAAGAACCATTTTGCTAATTTGATAGGTTTACTAATCACATTATCGTTGGATATCCTCGTCTATAACATGTTTTCATGACAAAATTTGGATTACAGTTCATCTAAACTTAGGAAGACAGTCCCTTCAGGCGTTGGGACTCGGAACTTGAAAAATAGGGGTGAAAGGGTATAAGGTAAATGTAGGTGGGGAGGAAAGATTACAATAGTGTTTGCAGAGCTTGACTTCGTTATTATCGTCTTTAAGTAACTACATTTCCGAAGAGCTGAATTCTCCAAAATACTAAAAAAAAAGGATCACATAAGACCTTTTTTTAATTCACAACAAGGGTACCCTGCTACCCTTTCACTCTTATTTTTTAAGTTCTGTCCCAATGCCTGAAGGGACTGCCTTCCTGAGTTAGACGAACTATACTCATTATTAAAAAATAAAAGCAACATGTATAGCTGATGCAGCTGATATCTTTTCTAATAAATGCAGGTTCAAATGTGAAGAATAGTTTGAAATGTGGGATTGTTGGTTTAGAATGCTTGGGAAGTATATATTTCCCGAATGATTGCGGGAATATTTACTAATCTATATGTAATTGAATTTTTTTTCAAATGCTGTCTTGGACTGTAAAAGCTATGAAGATGTCTGATCAATAATAAACATCGATAAACTTCTATGAGAATCTATTTTTAATCACTATTTCGTTTCCTGTATGATATAGCAACATTGAAGGTTTGGAAAAGCAGCTTGAAACTTGCACAAATATTACTGAACTCCAATTTTTTTTAGGAAAAAGCTGACAAATCCCTTTTTCCAACAATGTCAAAGTTTGGATTCCTAAATCCTTCTTAAAAATGTTTGTGTTTGTTAAAAGATTGTAGTAGATCACAGGAACGATAACTGTCATTCAAATTTTGAAATCTACCAATATATTTTATTCCTTAATAGGAAGATCATGATCTTAAGATTTATGGTAGATAATAACTTTTAGTACATTGTATTCCTTAATAGTGCAAGAATTCAGACAGAATAGGAAGTGTAACAATTAAGTTTGTCCATATTTTAAATAGAATAAACCTGACCTGTTAATGAATAGTGTTTTAGAAAGGCAATCGTAATCTGAAGATAAACAGGTTGAAGGTGTTAAAAGATTTACTAGCCTTTACAATGTAAATGTAATCTGATGCAGAATAAGAAAGAGTTTGTAGCTTTTTGGGGCTCAGAAGGAACTTGATGAATTAAAGAGATAAAGAATTACTTCAATGTCCTTTAGCAAAAGTTCTTGGATATGAGCCAAAATCCGATGATTGGAAGATGGAAGAAACAGATTTATTAGCATAAAAAGAAACCTCTAATCTTCATGATTCAGAATGTCAATAAATGCTAACTTCATTAGCAGTTACTTCAACAGCAATCAGACAAAGCTTTGAGATGAGATTTTATTCATCATCAGCTTGGCAATGGAAATAGGCCTGTAAAGGCAATATCTGGGTAAAGTAATGCAAGTGAGAATAGTTAATTACATATGTCAAACCTGTTTCAGATTCCATGATGGCGGGTTGCGTTTTTAAAGAACTTCTTGCTTTGGCTAGAAACAGTTTCTAGAACTTCATCTGTAGAACCTTTGGAATGGTTTCCTTCTTAATGGATAAGTCAATTGTTCATAGGCAGGCTTAGCGTGCAAGCCTTAGTTGCCAAGACTTGAGCCGTATTATGACACGAGATATTTAATAGAATTGTAAACCTGAATACCAATAATGCAACTGTAGACAATGATGAAGCACTGGCAGGTTACACTTTGCATTTATAGAAAAGAAATTCCGGAATTAAGCAAGTCTTGACAATCGTAGAAAAGGAAATGACTTGAAACAAGAAAGTAGTTAATTTGTTCAGATATATTGCATATTAGCTTCTTCAGTGGTTGAAATGACTGGGAAGATTTGAAGTAAAAGAATGCAAGTATTCTGAGATAAGGTCATCTGTGAACAATTGAAATTTAATTCTAGATTTCTGCTCAATTTAAGCTACAGAAGAGAGACACAAGACACTAAATTTCACTTGTTCTGAAAGTTTTCAGATGAACTTCTCATATGCAATGTTATTTGCAGATGATACTCCCAACAAAAACACAGGTTTGTGCATTCACATCTGAAAGAACATTAGAAATGAAACTTTTTACATCTTTATATATGATTGTGAAGTTAATAAGTTTCTTGTAGCCACTGATTGCATAAGCTAACACTGTGCTTGCACTAATTTAGCTCCAAACAAAACAGAAAAGCTGTTGTTTTTAAGAAGGGGGAAAACAAATGTGGTGTAGAACAGAACTGCAGCTCATAAAGAAAACTTTGTCTAAAGATGAAGAAACAGATTTTAAGAATGAAGACAGTTCAGAGCTGTGGTTACTGCATAACTTCTGCAGGAGTTTTTGTCTTGACAAATAATCTTCACATTCTAGAATCAAATATTTTATTTTCATATTAACATATCACTGAAATTTATATAAGTAGAAATTAGTATTATTTGATTGTCGGTTTCAAATTCCTGCACTGGATCTTATTGCTGTGGGAAAAACTATAGGATGATACTATATAAGTTTTTCTGATCTTGTTATTGATTTATTCATGTACATTGATGCTCTCTCATTACTTCATTCACAACAATTGTATGAAATAAAATAATTTTTCCCTAATATCAGCAGATGCTCTCAGTACTTTTATCTTTCACCCCTGTAGAAGTGATTGACTTGACCAGGAATCATTTCATATTTTTTGACAGTAAATAATTGGGGTATTGTAGACATTGCTTGTCTAAGAGTATCCTTTCTTCTGTGTAAGCAATATCAAGACTTGTGCACTTCATATCTACATTAAACCTTCATCCTTTTCCCACTGTCTTCATTACTTCAAAAGTTTTCCTTTATTTTTTTCCACTCTGATCTCAATTTTTTTCCCCAGAATCTCTTTTTGAATGTTTTTATTTTCAGTTGTTAAATGTATTTGTTTAAGATGGCTTTAAATGGTTTAGCTATCATTTGTTTTCTGCTCCATTCTCTGGTGCCACATTTTCTCACTTTTACAGTACATGTTAAAACTTTATCTTTAGTTGCAGGTTTTGCTTAGCTTAAAAGTAGCAAATGCAGTAATTAAAATTCTTTAATTACTTTATATTTTAATACATTGAAGATTGGAATTGCATATAAAATCATCACCTTCAATCCATTGCAAGTCTCTCTCATTGTAAATCTAAAACTTCCATCCATCCATCCATCCATCCATCATGTCTCTTAGTGCCTGCTTTTTTAATCCTAAGAATAAAAACATTGCAGATACTAAGATGTTTTGAACATAATACCAAGTTGTATTAAATAAAGCGGCATGTTTCTCTCTCGTATAAGGTTTTTGAAATAAACTTTAAAAATCTTGAATCTTTCCTCCTTGAACATTAAAGAGGGTTGTTGCGCAGATCAAGTTAGGTCTACGAGGTGTCATCAATAAGTTCATGCGAAATAATAGAAAGAATACATGTACTCAAAAAAAATTTATTTAAAATTTTTTGACATCTGTACATCATTGCATTCGTTTGAACCAACTACAGAAGCACCCAGTCCAGTCTGCAGCAGATGCCTCACCTATTTCACGTAGGTATGCCTCCAGAGCCTCTTTGTCACGTTCGAAACGTCATCCCCGTAACTTTGATTTCACCTTTATGAAGAGAAAAGTCCAGAGGGGTCAAATCGGAAGAATAGGGCAGGTGCCCCATTTCCTTGAGTTTGTTTTCCCTCCAGAAACTGCTTAGTTAACCTCGCAGTGTGTGCAGGACAATTGTCATGATACAGTAGCAGGCCTCTGCATCCGGTCCTCGGACAAACTGGGGCAATGGTTTCCAGCACACTGGGTAGGCAAACATTCGTGTACCAGTTTGCCGTGACAGATTTCTGTGTTTCCAGTGGTACTGTGCACACATGACTGCTTCAAAGGATAAACTTTGCAACCATTTTTTTCATACTTCGTTTGCGCGTGAACTTCAATAGCACGAAAGGCTTCCTGAGACATCTCCATTGCGGATCAACTTCTACGTGGCTTTCATGTCACAATGGAATGGTGCGTGTTTAATTCTATGTCCTCAAAGCGCAGGCTGATATTTAATTTCCTACAAACATTTTGAAAATCATTTGAATTGCTTTCTTACGGCCATTAGATGCATAGGAAGAAATGCATTTATTGCAATTTCACATTTTCCTTGATTAAAGGAAACAGTTGATAAACACACACACACACCATCCAATTTCAATATCTACACAAAATTATCATCCATCATGTTCATTGTCATTTTTTAAAAATGGTTTCATGTTTTCTTTCACTCTTTACTCAAATACATTGTTAGTGTAAAAGTCAGTCAGTTTTTGAATAAGTCTTTCCCTATTTATGATTGTGATTCAGCTTGATGTTAGGAGATATACAGGCATACCTCACACAGTGCGGTTAATGCTTTAGAAAAAAAAAATACTGTACAGATGAGGTATTGCATGTTGGTTAATGATCTGTATCGCAAAGAATTTAATACATACAAGAAACAAATATAGTTTCACAAAAGTAACACAATTTGATATTTAGTGAAGCCACACTTGCTAGGTATTTCTACACTCAGTAAGCTTAGTATAAGTTTATATATTAGACTATTTAGATCCTGTATCTGTCTCCGTAGGCATGAGGGGATACTTTTAATATAAAGCACTTCTTACTTTGGGAAGGGTTAATAACTTAGTTGCTACTTAATCTTGAATTTGATTATGAAGCCTTATAACTGAGCTGCTTTTAAGTAATAGCATTGTAAAAATAATAATAAGTAATTATTGATCAGTGACCTAAATTTTTTGATTATTAGTTCTTGGTAACATGAGTAAAGCATAGAAGTTATTTATGCAATATCAGTTTTAAAACATTTAGATAAGTATTTATTTCTAGCATGTTAAGTATTTAGAAATGTCAATCCTTAAGGCATACTAATACTTGAATGACAGTAAAAATTCAAATCACATCAGGTGATTTTTCTCACGAAACCTCTTGCAACTTTTGACTTCATTTTAGTTCTTACAATGTTTGATGCATATTCATCCTTTGTAGATAGTTTGTTGCGATTACAAAAAGTTCTTTTCCAATCCATATTATAAAAACCATTTTCATTATCTTAACTAATTATGCATAACTCCAGATTTTTCTTTATAATTCTGTTGAGAAAATATGTAATAATTCTGTATAATTCAATGAAATAAAAACAATTGCATAGAAATATGTAAGTAAATTTATTTAAAATACAGTTGAGCATACCTAATCCGGAATATGGTATGGTGGTGGTGTAGAAAAGTGAAAATTAATTACTTTCATAAAAAGAGAGAAACAATTTTTTATCCCTTGAGGATGTCTGGCAGATGTTGTAAGTTTTCATACTTTTTTAGTAGATCTTTCCTTCTAAAGCCTCTACTATTAATTATTCTTAACATCTCACCAAATTTAAATGTAAAAATACATTTAATACTAAAAGCAAATTTTCGAAAAGATTGCGTCTTTTCTTTCTCAAGCCTAAAATAACAAATTGTTATTTTATAAAATATTTATAAAATAAAAAATTGTTATTTTAGGCTTGAGAAAGAAAAGACGCAATCTTTTCGA
>JAFIDM010002131.1:84983291-85060914 GCA_023159025.1 Thereuonema tuberculata | reverse complement strand
TATATATATATATATATATATATATATATATATATATATATATATATCATTTAGTCCTTCAGTCCAGAGACTGGTTGGAGGCAGCACAACAATTTTGCCTTCTGCCCATCTCTAAACTTTTTTTTTTAGATACTTTTTAGAGTATCACAGCCCTCTGCTCCCATGTCTTTGCAGATCTGTCTGATGAATGTTTTCCTAGGTTCTTCTTTCCCAAGATTCTTCCATCAATTATTATTTTTAGAAGGGCATTGTGACAAAGGAGGTGTCCCATCCATTTCAATCTTCTCTTTGATGTTATTAATGAGTTTTCTGTCTTCTATTTCCTGTAGAACTCTCTCATTGCATTTCTTCTCTGTCCAGCTTACCCCTAATACTTTCCTCCAACACCGCATCTCAAAAGCTTCAAGGTGTTTCTCATCTTGTTTCAACATAGTCCATGTTCCTGATGATACAAATGTTTTAATGAGTCTTTTCATTATCTCGATGTTCACATTTGTTGCAGCCAGGATTTTGTATTTCTCCATGAATGCTCTCTTTGCTTGGCCAATTCTTGTTCTTATTTCCTTTCTACATCATGCCTCCTCTGTTATCAATTATCCCAGATATTGAAAGGAAGTAACCTGTCGAATTGTCTTGCCATCTATTTGGACAATCAATGTCATGGCTCTTTTCGTATTGACATGACCTTAAGCCCCGCAAACACCATCCGATTTTGCACCAACTTAGTTGGCCAACTTTCAGTTTTCGAGTCGCTATAGCCGACTTTGAGCATGTTTTCAGCGACTTTGCAGCGATTTTAGTTGGTCCTGAACAACCGACTCGAGTCAGCCAACTCGGGGAAAGTTGGTCGGAATTACCAATCACAGGGCAGCGCTGGAACATGTCAGTCATAATGTCACGCCCATGGAAAGAAATGGCGTCCATAAACGATTATCACCGCTTCGAATCGACGACAAGCGAGTACACAATGAATATCAGAGTATTGCGAGTTTCTTTCATGCATAAATAAAGTTTCAACTGAAATGCAGTAATTGTATGTGGCAGAATTTATCAGAGAGGTTTCAAAACCTCGATTATTTCGGATTTTCCACAGCTGCTGTGGGAAACGCATTGAATTATGAGATTGCTGCTTCTCGACCGACTTCATTTGCAAGTTGGATAGTGTTCTAGCCTGACAAAATCGGACCAATTCTGAGTTGATGCAAAATCGGATGGTGTTCGCATAGCTTTAGTCTTTGTAAAGTTAATGTTTATCTTTCAAGCATTTTCTCTGGCTTCCTCTGCCATTATAGCTTGGTCATCAGCAAACTTTATTACATTGATACTACGACCATTAATTTCTATACCACTCATTTTCCCCAGTGTCTCCCTCATCTTTACATCCGCCATTATATTTAAAAAACTTGGGGACAGAAGGCATCCTTGTCTCACATCTCGCTCTATTTTTGCTGTAGGTTTTCCTTGTAGGTATACTGTTGAGTTTGCTGTTTGTACAGCTGTATGATAAGGCAGGTAATTTGGTCATCTACCCCAATTTCGTGTAATAATGAGAAGAATTTTTTTGCATGATAAAGTATCAAAGGCCTTTTCATAGTCTTTAAAGCAAATGAGAAGGCAGAATCGCTGGTTGATCATCATGCTCTCCCAGGTGCCAAGATTGCCTCTCGAGTCCCCATACCCTTTAATTGGTATCTGTATGTATTTTTTATCGTTATGAAATCAATTTGCATCTTCTTAAATCACCAGGACTTCTCCTGCACTTATGACATTGAAACAAGGTGTTAGCAATCCATCAGATTTTGCTGCCTGCAGAAATCAGTCAGCCTCTTTCGTTCATCTCTCCGAGGCCAAATTTTCTAGTAATATCTGTTACTTCCTCTTCACCCACTCATATTATCACTATGTATACTTTTGCCTTTGTATTTTTCAAGATATCTTCTCTTCAACCTTATCATCAGTGTGACCTAAAATTGGCATATATTCTAGACCACAATCAAACCGACAGATCTGGCACTCAGCCTGGCCATGATACAATAGAGCTGACCATTTTTACTCTTAACAATGCTCTTGTTGGCCTTTTGTCCAGTACCAAAGCCACCCCACCCTATCCATTCTCACTTGCTGTATGAACAAAAAAAATAACCAAATTCCATTTTCTATAAAAAAGTAGTCCATTATTAACAACGTATTATGTATAAAACAAATGAACTTCTCAAGGAAAGAAGAGACCAGTAATGTTGGTATATTTTTTATAATTTGGCACTGTCATTGATCTGAGCTATTATAAATAGTTTGAGTATCTATAAGATCAATTTTTTTTACAAAAAAGCACAAGTTAAAGAAGATGAAATAGAATTACTTTAAGTAATAGTATAAAACAGCAAATTTTACCATTAGATTGGTATTTCCTTCTCCAAAGTTTTCCACAAGGCATACTAGAAGAAAAGGACTCGGCTGACTTCTGGTAACAGCTTTGATAAAACTGCTGAATAGATGTACTTGAAGTATTCTGAAAATAAACAACAGAATATATTTACTGTCTTTGAAACTACAAATTCAGTAAAAAGAAAATAACATATACAGGAAAAACAAAAGTTGGATGGTAAAAAAAAACCCAATTTAATTTCATTTAAATTTTAATGGAACTAAAACAGCAGTTTCCAACTTAAATCAAGTTCTATCTATAAATGAGAAATATACAATTATGAGATAAATGGCAATTTTGTTTAGCATGTTTGGAATATGTATTGAAGATTGAAATTAATCCTGGACATACTATTCGGAATAGATCACTTTGCTGTGGCTCTTTTGAGTAGGATGCCAAAGATATTGAATGATGGACTTACAAAGTTACAGTGGGGTGACCAAAAAACAGAGCTGGAATTAATCAAGATAAAACCAAATACATGATTTCAACAAAGAATAAAATCAGATGTCAAGATGCAATTTATTTAAAGTAGGCAAACTGAAATTTGACAGAATAGAAAATTTCAAATACTTTGGCTCTATTCCAGCTGAACATAATTTAGATGAGGAAGTCAATGCAAGATTTAGCTGCAAACAAATGCTAATTTGCACTTAGTAATATTTTGAAGTCGCTGAGTATAAATGGTAAATCGAAACTCACATTGCATAGAACAGTAGGAAAGCCTGTTATTATATAAAAATCGGACATGGTGTCTAACAAAAAAAATGAAGAAAAGAAAGCTGGATGTGTGGAAGATTTATGGTTCAATTAATGAAAATGATGACTGGCAAATTAGAATGAATCAAGAATTTATGACTTTATAGATAAACCAAGTTTAACATCTGAAATTCGAGCATGGTGAATCAGCAGGCTGGAACTTGGAAAGAATGCCATCTGCTAGAGCAATACAGAAAATTTTCCAAGGACAATAGGAATGCAAGAGAAGTATTGCAGATCAAGAAACAGATGGCTAGAACAAGTAGAAGAGGACTTAAAAAGGTAGGTGTGTGATGTTGGAGATACAGTGCTAAGGACGTGAAGATAGGGCGACAATCATAAAGAAGGTAAAGGTCCTACATGGGCTGTATTGCAGTGGAGAATGTACGTAATGTACTAGTATAAAAGTGAATTTAACTATATCTTTCAGTAAAAACATTCATACTTCTGTATAAGATTATCTAAAATTACTAAGCTACATATAAAATTTTATTATTTTTTTATTGTCTGAAGAACGGAAAAACTATACAATGCACAAATTCGTTTGCTTTCACGCCTTGAGCCATCATCGACGACAATTTGTGCATGATGGCAATTTGTTCATTCGAATTTGTGCATTCTATAGTTTTTCCGTTTTTCATGTTACAATTAATACAGTGTTACCTCCGAATAACGGACAGTCACGGGACCGGAAGTTTCGTCTGTTATTGGGAGGTGTCCGCTATTGGGGAGGAATACCTTTTTTAATTTTTTAGCTTTTAGCATGTCATTTAATGAAAAATTATGTACAATCTTAATTAATTTCCACAATTATCACTGCGATATGAGAGAACATGAACAATTGCAAATTATTTACTATATTGCTTTTTAAATGAGTGCTAATCCGTTTGTTTTACTTAAAATAGTGACAAAATTAGAAAATTAGTAGAAAATAGAAAATTAATTTGATGCCTTGAACGTGTCCAATCCTAAAGTTTGACGGAATTCTCTGGTTTTTTCTTGAAGCCAAACACCACTTATAGAAATGTTCTTTGCACGAGCAGAGCGGAACCATTTTATCACCACTTCGTCGATTTTTTCTTGTTTCAGTTTTACGAAACTTCAAATTCTTCAAATTTTCGTTTGAATTCACCATCCACATTTTTTTAATCTCATCTTTGTCCTTCAATCATATAAGTGAACTTTTGATTTTTTTTTCAACTTTAAAACGTTGAGCAAAACAACGCACACTCAGCTTTTCTTTTTCAGCAACTTCAAGAACATCAATTTTTTTCTTTCAGTGCCAATCTCTTCCTTTTTGACGCAATTTTAATTCGCACTAAATTTAATCAACACGTTTATAGGATAGCTTTACGAGGGATTGATATTTAATAAGCAACTGCAGTGAAATAAATGGCCTCAGAATCATGGGACACCAATACAATGTATCAGTGTATGGGACGCCGATATAAATACAACCATGATGTGTTTGTCAAAATGTTAATCGAAAAAAAAAAATTTTTTACAGTTAAATAACTGTCCGCTATTCAGAGTGGATAACATGGAATGTCCTATTTTAAGGGACTGGGACCCGCAATAATGTCCGCTAATTAGAGGTGTCCGCTATTCAGGGTATCCGTTAAAGGAGGTAACACTGTACATGTAAAACCTTCTTTACATATGCATTGTCTGAAGAAAAAGTGTCATTAGGCCTTTTCCACAATGAATTGAGGAGTGAAGGTCTTTCAACATTACTGCGAATATCCTTGTCAAGATCAATCACATCTTTAAATCACTTTGGAGAAAAAGACCGTACTTTTTCTTCAGTGTTTTAATCCATAGTCCACAAACTCTGTATCTTGTCTTCAAATGGAATAATTTCTCACATTGACTTTAGGTGATATTTTAAGCCTTCTTGTTTTATTTTATTTTTAGTGAAGAAATAAGTTTCAGCCAACACACAAAAATAAGTTGAAAAATTATAAACATAATTTTAATTAAAAATTAAAACCATACATACATGATCTGGAGCTTTCGAGCTTCCTCTGCGGAACTCATTTTTTAACAATTTTACAAAAGTATTCATATGTATATGTATATATATACATATACGGAAAGCTAATAAATGTTTACATATTTGGAGATAATTATGAAAGTTTTTTATTATATTGGAGTGCTCTTCTTGTCACCGATCTGGTTGGGTTGTGGTGGGTCTTCTTCAAACTCTCGGTGGTGTTATTGACCTCTTTTCTAGGGCGTAGATGTTGGGCTGTTATTGTGGGGGTGGGTGGGGGGGTAATTATAATTATGTTTATGTTTAACTTATTTTTGTGTGTTGGCTGAAATTCTTCAGTATGAATTACTGAGCACAGGTAAAAACTTGTTTTATTTTTAACTTAAAAATGCAAGTCAAACTTTCAGCATTTTGATAAGTTACTTTTTTTTTTTTTATTTTAAATGACATTTTGTAGTTATGAAGAAATTTACTGTTAGCCTTCAATATTTTATCTTAAAACATGATTCTACAAAAGCAAGTATAAAACAATATTTGCACACACAAAAATATACACTTTGTACTATCAATGATAATGTTTCTTTTATAGTTATTATCCATATTTTTTTACCTGAATTTGAGATACTATGTTATTAACCCTATTCCATTCTTCAGGCATTTGATATTTGTGATAGTGCCAAGCTAAAGAATTTCCAAATGATAAAACCAAAGTAGTTGGTTTTACTGTAGATAAATGTTTCAGCAAATCTATCAAATGCTGCAAAAAAAAAAAATAGTATTTGTGATTTTTTTAATTTTATTTTTAAGGTTCGTATACTGCAACAATATAAGATTCTAAATAAACTATGTCCAAAACTAACAATATCTGTCACGTAAGCACTGTCATTACTCTTTTAGCTTCAGAACTTAAAGCTTTACTTTTCATTTTATTACTTATGAAATAGAAATTTAATTCTAAACTGACACCTAATAATATTTAAGATTTGAATAAAGTGAAGCAATTTCTAGCCGTTCCGGCATGGCCGAGCGGTCTAGACGGTTGTCCGTGAGGCTGATGTGTCAGAACCTGGGTCCAAATCCCAGCATGGATGTTACTTTCTCCCTCTGTGTTTCGTCCATTTCTGTGGGTGTAGCGTGAGCTACCTCCTATGGCATACCCTGGGTAACATTTCTTCAGCTAAATGCTCAGATTTCTCGCCCCTTGCTGAGGCCAATAGTTTCAATACTAAAAGCCCGGGCATTCGCAAAAAAAAAAAGTTTCCAGTGCTTACGTAATTGCTTTTGTTTAGGATCAATTCCCAGAGTTATTTCTTTAACATTTGAGATGGTTTACCTGTATTTTTGCGCATTATGTTTAGTACAATTAATTGCATTGGAAGCTTTTATTAGTATAAAGGAAAAATTACTCTACTGTCTCAAATTTAAATAGGACTATAATCTACAAAGATGTATTATATAGATATACTTCCTACAGCGTTCCCCACTCTGCAGGGGGTCGCTGATGAGCAAGGTGCGCTTGCTCAATATTCAAAGTGACAAGGGGTTTTACGGTCGGATGCCCTTCCTGTCACCAGATCAGAGGGAAACCCAAAGATGCCAGAGACGGCGAAAGAAGCGAAAGACGAAGGAGGAAACAACACAGGAAAGAAAGCAAGCATCCATGTCCTCAGCTGGGATTCGAGCCCAGGTCCCGCCACATCGGCCTCACGGCAGACCGCCGCCTTAGACTGCTCGGACACAAAGATATATTGTCATTCATTATATTTTTCACATTACTATAAATGAATTCATTTATGAAAAAAGTTAGAATTTATGCTGCAGTTTATTTCTGTTTTGGAGTACTTATTTAAATTACACTGGATGTAAAAAAATAAAATTCTTGTTGTATTAAACTTAAGGTGTGTAACTGAACTTTTAAACACAAGCATTTTATATGATGAAGCTGCATTACTAAGTCATAAAAAAATTAAAAATGAAATGGATAATTTAATAAATTTAAAGAAAATATAAGGAATCTCAAAGCACCTTTAAATCACTGTGTATTATTAACAAATACTGACTTATTTGCCAATTGTTTAAAAATTGCTGGATATAATTATTTAACCAAAACAGAATCACACTCAGACTTGCTTCTAATCTAGGTAATACTGATACTTCAGCCAATGAGAAGGGAGATCCTAAATAGTGGAAAAAAAAACAAACAAAAAAAACATTCTAATTACAATCTTGTGTTATTCTAATTATAATATAATTTTATTTTAATTATAATCCTCTAATTCAGCAAGAATTTTAAATTCAAAAAATATAGAAGCAACTCTATTATATCAAATGTAGAATCTAGTTAAATCTTAAATACCTTGGCCATTGTGATGAAAATAAGTCAACAAAGATAATAGAGGTTCCAAAGCATCACTCATCAGCTTTCCCACTTTGGTTCCTAATGTGGCTCCAGAAAGCAAAACTAAAGGGCACCGATGATCTGTGGAAGCAATAAGGACTTCGGAGAATTCTAGAGGGGAAAAAAAAAAAGCCATATTTCCTATGTAATTGAGAAAGCTTAAACGTTTGAAGTACGTTTTCACAAAGGTGATACTTAGCAGTGTATTCAGAATAAGATCAAGTACAAAGGAAATGCAAAAGAATTTGCTAATCAAACAAATTTATCTGAAAAGAATGCTGGCAAATTAGTAACTGTCACTATAAGAAATAGCAGAGTTCTTTCGTCCCGATTCAAAAAGCAACAAGAGAATTATTACCAGAATTGATATTTTATTTTATCTTAATGGAGTATTTTAATAATGTTATGTGGAGGAGAAATGTGAGGTTCTGACAGCAAATTAATTTAGTTGTCACTCCAACTTTTCTGCAAATGAATACACATGTGAATAGAGGATTCATGTAAAGAGAGAACATCAAATTTTATTATTCCATTATTTTAACTGTCATAAAGCTGTCAGGAATTAATGTCTAACAGATGGATGTTGACGATCACGTTTGTGCGAGAATTACGAAAAACACGAGATCTCGCCATTAGCCTCTTCAGCAAATCTCAAGGAATTTAGTATTTTTAATGTCTGTCACTAGGAAAATGCTACATAATGAATTTATTGTTTGTTTATTGAGTGTTTTCAATTTATTACAACTATATTAAAATGTAGTAAAAGTCTCATGCATTTCCCCGTATTATAATTGAGTTAAATATTTCAATATTTTGTGAGAAGACATGGATAGAGACTATTCTTGCGTAAATTACGTGAAATCACGAAAATACGGGATCGTCAACATCCATCTGTTAGACATTATTAACATTGAAATAAATTAAAAACAAATATGGATCTTGAAGTACACTGATTAAGATATTGCACTAAAAAGAGATAGTACATGAAATACTAACTTTCATCCCATTTTGAGAAAGCAGTTTGCATGTGAAGATTAACAGCTATCTGATGAAGTATCTTTAATATGAATCCATTTTCTCCTGAAAGACAAAAATCAATACATTTTTAAAATTAAAGGGAAAAATGACATGCAGTAACCTTGTGCTAGAATCAAAATTTATTAAAATACGCAAATCATTTGAAAGAATTACTGAGAGCAATCATAACCATCATGTATAGTAAAGAAGAATCAACAGTTATCTCAAACATATGAATATTATTTTTTTTTTCTAGAATTAATCTTAATGAATACTTATACCTAATATAAGAATTTAACTTATATTAAGCATTTTAAAAGAAAACTTCTGCTATATAAATGAATAGGAATTCAGCTTATCATCTTAAATGTTTTGTATGAAAAATAACAATCAAACATCTTCCAAAACTATTCCTGTTTTTAAGGAAAAATCTATCATGTAATTAAACTTTAAATTTATTCTAACTTATTTATACTAAAAGAAAAATTAACATTGTAAATATAATAAAAATGCATAGATTATTAATTAAACATAGTTTTTGGATGAGTTTCTTTGCCCCCTCCCACCTTTTTTTATAAATATTTTTTCTCTTAGTTAACTATTTCTTTTTCTTTCTTTTTTACTAGTGATGTAACTGATTTTAAGTTCATTTCAATCAAAGAACTGTATAATTATTTTGATTAGAATGAATTTACAAAATAAAATATTTATCAAGTACAGTAAAACCTCGTTAAGTTCGTCACTCAGTTTAAGTTGTCGTTTTCCTTTGGTCCCGACAAGGTCTCATAGACTATAATTTAAAATAACCCTCCTTTACCAGTCATCAAATTTAATTCTACTCTGGATAACTCGTCCCCCTCAAAAATGGCCAAAAGCATCTTTTTTCTCCATTTTGCATGCCATCGTCTTGTCTTTCCAGCCCCACCCCTTCACTTTAAGAAAGCCAAGTCTTTTCGGGAAATTTTCAACCACGCCTGTCACTTCATTCCTTTCCTACCCCTTCAGAGGATTTGGGTTCATGGAATCTTGCTGCTAATCATTCAAAGCTGCAACTCTGTCGAGTGTATACGTTTTACTTGACCACTCCTGAGTGTGATTTCATTTCATAGCGAGGAAGCCCCACTATAAGGGCTATTTTTTCTCTTGCAATTTCGTGGTTCGATTACGTTTTGAACATGCCAGGGAAACGAAAACTTACCTCGTTATCTTTTAAAGAAAAAAAAGGACTTAATTGCACTTTTGAAAAATCAAATGTTTCGAAAACAGCTTTTGCCAAAGAACACCATATTCCCAGGACTACATTAAACGATATTCTTTCATCGAAACAAGTAATTGAAGAAGCTGACTGCAAAGACAAAGGAAAGAGAATGAGGAAATCGAAGTTTGACGAGATCGAGAGGTTTTAGTTCGATGGCTAAAACATGCCAGATTGCAAAATGGCCGATTTCTTCCTTGATTCTCAAAGAAAAGCCATGGAAATTGCTAAGGAGTTGAACACTGAAGATTTAGGCAGCAGCAATGGTTGGCTGGAACGTTTCAAAGACAGCCGTTGCCTTTCTTTTAAACGATTAAAATGTGGTAACTATAAAAACTGTTTTGTTTTGTTTTTATTTTCCACTCATTCATTTGCATGTACTGATTTCTGAAAAATCTTGTTTTTCTCACCAAATCCTACAGCAATTCATGAAAATACTGTATTTAATTTTTTTTTGTTTTTTTGTTTTTTTCAAAAATTCCCACTCCGCCTAAGTCGTCAAAAACGTTTGGTCCCTTGAGTGACGACTTAACAAGGTTTTACTGTAATATTTTCTCATTGAAAGTGTTTCCTGACCAACTGGACTAAACTGAGATCATTGGTCAGTCCAACACCTGACTGTCTTTAATCTTCAGGAAGGAAATAGGTTTCTCATTCTTCAGAGGGCTGGGTGGACCTTAGGATCCATCTCGAATAGTATTCATTGTGGGAAAATATCCAATCTCTGTTGGGGATTGTACCTGGCTCTTCCAGCCTCTTATCATTTGACTATCAGGTCAAGAAAGGTCCATGGTGCAGTGTTTTCAACCAAAAAGAAAAACAGCAGGAATCCATGTGTCTCTTTCAAGTGCTCCCAGGGTTATTGCCCCCCCCCCCACCTCTACTGTAAATCATACATACTTGACACTGACTGCATTTTATTTCCTTCTGAAAATTTTGCTTTCAAAATATTGATTTCTTAAAACAAAAATGCTTTAACAATCTATGTAATGTTCATAAAATAGCTTAAGCTATTTTATTATGTCCTTACATGATCTACTAACGTAATTATAGATAATAACATAATTTCTAGGCAACTAGAATAAAATAGATTTTTTAAAAATTACCTGATGTTTTGCTAAGTTTAAAAGCAGTTTCACTAAGAAAAATAGTTCCAAAACTTGTCCAAAATATGATGCTACCACAGCTGTCTTGATGTTGAAGCATTTGCGAAGATTGCAAACTATATTTTGTAATTTCAGTTATAATGGTTGCAAGTTGCTCTAAATAACGTGACACTAGCATTGGTTTGAATGTCAGTATTTCCTTGTCAGCCCATGTGATATTTTTCTTGATCCCTGATGACAAGTGAGAAACTTTTATAAACTTATGGCAGTGTGGATCACATAGAAAAACGTTGCTGCAATAATTGAATAATGAAACAAAATGGGCAATAAAGAGCTCTTCATTTGAGAAGAAATTTATTAAGGAATCAATTCTAAATGATTTATCTATTAATCTTTTATATTCTTTAGAGGAAGCATCTGTAAAAACTGCTGCAATTGAATTGCCATTAGCACTGAAATAATCTGATGTATCTGATTCTATAGATGAATGGTTTACAGTTGGCCAGTACTGAATATCTCGAACTTTTGGGAGCCAATGAAATGGAAGATGCATAATGTCCTTCAGATGCACAGTAGTAGCGAATTGAAACAGTACTTCATTAACTAATTTTGAGCCAGTCTTTGAATGCCCTTCAGAGAAAATATGAAGCAATTCAGAAACAGTAAAGCAGTTCATGACTTGAATGAATAAAGATTTGTAATAATTTAAATCAGAGTTTATTCTTAATTCATTAAGGCATTCTTCATACGACAGCTCCAATTGAAAAATATCTACAATGCAGTTAAATTTCTCCATAATGTCAATGATAGACTTTATATAACTGTCTGACAGAATACTGGAGTCCAAGCAAGAAATAATAAACATTTTTAAATGCAAGAACTGCCAAATGAGCCACAGACATTGGTGAGTCAAAGAATTGAAACTCTCTTTGAAGTTTAACAATTTGCTTTTGAATGTAACTGAAAGTGGTTTGATTATATCAATGCTATCTACATATTTTTCAATGTGAAACCAATGATTAGTGTGTACCCGAAGCTGATCTATAATAAACTGTAACTCTTCATTTTTTATATAGTTCTTTGTAATTTCAAATGTGCTGTCAGCGGTTAACTGCTGAACAATATTTTTTTCTTGAGCAATATACAAATTTAATTCTTTAATAAACTTTTCAGCTGAAATTAGTCTTGAAATACAGTCTTTTGTTATTATTAATTCAGCCTGCTTTCTTGCCATCATTTTAATTTTAATTAGTAATCTCTCACAGTTTACAGTTGCCTGGTGGCCACAAATGTCAGCTGTAGCTTCGCTTCCTTGGATCTGAAACGACTGGACGCATTCTACAGCTTTAAACAAAACACTTTCTGCAAGCGAGCGAGGCGATAAATCATCATTACCATTACTAAAAGTCCCTGATATTTCAGCAAAAACCAAGGTTGGCAAAATATCTTTTTGATTAACTTTATTTGCAACATCTTCTGACTCTACTGAAACAAAAATTTCTGGTTTTTCATTATAAAACAGTGGATCTGACTTCGAAGCAGGCACTTCTATTGATGGCATAGTATTAGCTTTTAAGCTGATTCCTTCACCATCAAGTGGGGTGATGTTATCTTTCACAGAAAGACAGCCAACACTGACTGACTGAATACCCATTCCTTCAATATTCACATTGCTGGAATGGCCATTTTCATCCACAGAAGTTTGGTAACTTTTCTCAGGAATAATTTTGGGTTTTAAAGGTGGAAGCTTGCCAATTGGATTCAACCTGGACATGACTGTAACCTGAAATGCCTGCAAATAAAAACAGTATGTTAAAATAATGAACTGCAAAAAAAAAAAAAAAAAAAAAGATGATGAAGAAATTGAGAAAACAAAGTACTTCTCGTACAAAAAATATGCATATCAAAAAATAAAATATTATAAAAATGAAATACAAGTATTTACAATAAAATTAATTTGAAATCTTTTTATGTCTTAAAGCTTTAAAAAATATTCAAACATCCCATACTTTTTATTTTATTTTCTACCTTAATGGGTTCAGCTAATGTTTGAATTTAAAAACCCTCCAGAATAATTTCTATTCTTTCATTGAATAAAAACACATGAAGATAGGAAATAAATATAAACTCTTTTTTAAAAGTGAGAAATGTTAAGTAATTTAAAACTGATTTAATTTAAAAAGTAAATAATAGTTTAAAATAAAAAATAATAACTGTCAAATCCTAAATTGATTCAATTTCTCTGTGTGAGATCAATCTCAATAGCATTTATATAATATCCACAAGTTTTTATTATTATTATTATTATTATATTCTTAATCATAGTGTTTGGTATAGTGTATTTGCTACATACTATCGCTTGATATAATATTATATTATCAATAGTAGAAGACGTTCATAATAACAGGATATAATGTATTTACCTTAGCATGTGAACAATTTAAAATTTCTGTGGCTCATAAAATCTTGTCTATGATGTTTGGGAAAAAAAGTCTTCATCTTTCGCAGTAATATTTTGATGATTATCCATTAAATCCATTTCAGTCTCAATGTCTGAAGTGACACCCTCTAAATCGGCCTAAACTTTTTGCTAGACATGACAATTTGATGTGATCTATACAAAAACCATTTGTTATTAATATCATTATCACATTCAATTCCTTATAACAACTTTTGGAGATAGCTGTTAAGGGATTTCATTGATTTCTCAGTTCTAATGAAATATATTAATTATATTTAAAAATGAAGAAAATTTATGAATTAAATATCAACCGGGCTAAAACTCAAGTGGCTTTAAAACCATTACTGTAATCATGCTTTTTTTCTTCATACTTTTCAGCTTTTGTTGAAGCAGTGATGGAAACACTGAAAAAAATGGTGTGAAAATTAAATCTTCTCACAAATTTTTATGTATATTTTTTCAATTAAAAATAAATGCTATGATTGATATACAAACATATACAAGCATGACCACCCTCATACGACATTTATCCTAGCAACCCCTCAACCAATCAGGAAGAGAAAATGAACAAGCGTCACTTCCGGTTGCGGCGATTTAAATTGAGATGAAAAACAAAACTAGCATTTGAAAGACAGTAGTGTTATTCGTGTATTAATTCGTCAATTTTGTAATGTCTTTCAACCCACAATTTCCATGCAATACAATTATTATTATAACATTTCGTTTGGTTTATTGTTTACTATTCTGTGATCAAAAATGTTGCAATAAATAACGTCTGACAAGAACGTCGAACTTAGTCATATAGAAAGATCAGACTATGTTATCTATTACTATTATTTATTTATTTAAAAATAAAAGAAGTATGAGGATACTTTTGAAATCTGAGCAACTAGATGTAATAACAGTAATCAATTTCCAAAACTATTTCGAAGAAATTATATTTTTTCTATGATAATTATGCTGCTATATTTCCAATTTTTTAGGTGTTAATGGTTCGCATTAATGTATATAAAAAATTCCAGTGGGTTGTAAAGTTCTCTAAAATATTTCTGATCTATCAATTCATGTTTACGAAAATTCATGAGCAACTGCTTTATAAATTTTTATTAGCTCATTGTGATACACAACCGTCTATATGCATTCCATGTTTATGTTACCAAGTTAGAAATAAGAATTTGACATATAAAGAAAATAAATAATAAATTTAAACTATGTTGATACATTTCGAAATATAAACTTAAATAAAAAAAAAAGCTTGAGATTGTCATTGAGTTCAGTCAAAAAATACAAAAAAAACTGATATTCAGGTATCTCAATTTTTTGTCTTTCTGGTTTTGATTTCAATCTTTCAATTAAAGCGCATAAAAGAACTGTAACTAGACGAATATATCGGTACTTGTCTTTCATTTACTTATACTTTGTTCTATATATAAGCATTAAATTTCTTGCATCTTTTATTGTAGAAATAACCAAAGGTTGTGGAGTCGGAAAACTTTTTTTCTACCCCGATTCCGAATCTCAATTCGAGTCTTTTAGAAAAAAAAAAAAAAAAAAAAAAAAAACTTTTTTTTTTTAAGCTTCTTATTTTTGTTAGCATTTTTTTATTCAACCGAAAGTTTAACAAGAAATTACGTAAGTTTGAAATTTTGTATCGAAATTGAATAAATATGCTGGAAGACGATGACAGGAACCGGAAATGAATCAAAGTCAGGATTCGTTCTTCCGATGAGTCCGGATATTTTTATTTAGTTTCGATCTGACGAGCTTTTGAAAAGACGTGAATGGAAGGATATGATGAAAATAGACCATATCAACTTCATACAACTTGAGAGCTTTTATCAATTCAAATACTAGACGTTTTTGCTTTAAAGTAATGACAAATGGAGCCCTTTTTAATCTAAAGCATCTTTAGAAACCACAATCCAGATTGGATGAAATTGAAAATATTTTCTCACAGTAGCCTATATTTTGAAAATATCATTCTTCAGTAGAAAAAAAAATAATAATTAGTCGCTTCTTTAGAAGTAATAACTCCCCCTTGATAAAAAAATGAAAAGAGTTATTCTGTTTCGTAACGGATCTGATGTCGACGGAAAGGTTGAATCTTGATTTATTTTCTTACAATAATTCACTTTTCTAAATTACTTAAATTCATTCTCGGTTACATGTTTTAATTATTTGTTATATGCATAATGCCAGATAAAAAAAAAAAAAAGCACTCGTCCTGGGGGAAAAAAAAAATCAGCTGTTACAAAGTTAATTATTGAAGTTATAGTCAATTAATTACGTATTCCTATGAAGATTCACCCAGCAGCAATACTATAGTTGTATCTATTTAATGCTTCAGGTTAATCATCGTCGTGTGATTTACCTAAAAATTAAGTTTATTATTTTTTTATCTATTGCTCATAAATACAACGGTATGTCTTACCAGAACCATGATATCATGCTATATTATGCTTATGAAATCTTCAGTTTTTAATTTTTATGTAAGAATGTATCAGACACGTAGCCATAATTTTGTTAAAGAGGGGGGGGGGGGGCATTACATTAAATTTTTATTAATGACTTTGCTTTCTTTAAATGAAACTTAACTAACAAGGAAAACTAAAATATTACCAAAAAAAAAAAAAAGCTTGATTTTTTATTTTTGCTATTGTACAATTTGGTGGGAGTACATTTCTAAAAAAAAAAAAAAATCTCAAAAATTAATATATCTGAAAACTATTGAGTTTTGCCCTCTGAATATTATGGTTAAATCAATTGCCAATGAACTCTACTATCACGCTCTGGAAGAAGTATGTCAACTTACCAGTCACCTTGTATATTTGCTTAAAATAAACGATGATAACATGAATATATATATATAGACCAAAATTTTTGTTCTGAGCAAAGCACTATATTTCTAGAAAACCTTATCAGTAGTAGAGGATGTATTTTAATATTTTTTCTATTATAGTTTATTAATATTAAGTATATATTGATTGAATCAAGTGAATTTTCTTGCTGAACAGTAAGTATTCAGCATTTGCTGCAGATCTTGAAAGCGATGAAACAACACTTAATTTTTTCAAAAGCTTTCTAATAGATCATATAAAGGATGTTTATGTATTCGATTTTTTTAAATGATTTAATTTGAAGCTTTTTAAATTATTTAAGGGTAATCATTAAGATATCACATTACTATATACATAGAAGCTCGGTTATAACACGGTTGTTTATATCTCGAATTCGGATATAAACCTTTTCGAATTTCGAAAAGGTGTATAATTGTAAAATTGCAAAATTTACCATTTTTTCGCCTAAAATCATATCAAAGGTGTAAATTAATATGCTTGTTTCCTTATTATTTACAGTAATTGAGACTCTATACCCACCCTAATGTCACGAAAATGCGTCAAATACAATATATTTTTAAAAAAATTCCAGAATCGCGGACTTTTTCGTTTAACCAAAATGAATATCGAGATCTATTTTTCTGCCAATGACAGAGGCCCATGTAATCTAATAGGCATATGAATACCTAGTTTCGATCCACGGGACTCGTCGTTTGTACAAGATGCCAAGATGGCGGCGCCTAATCGATTTTGGCTAATATAACCCATCAAAGTGATGAAAAGGTAATGATTTATGTATTTATAAATAAAAATTCTCTCACATAGCTCTGAATGATGTAAGTAATTGCGAAATAACCATTTTAAATCGATTTGGAATCGTGTGGGTGATAATAGTGTGCGATATAAGACATTTGATGTGGCGAAGTAATTAAAGTTCAGTTATATCGCGTTATAACCGAGCTTCTGTGTATATATATTTATATTTTTTTTTCTAATTTATATGAGCTTGATTAGGTTACTTTGTTGGATGAAAATTTGGTTCTGAAAAAGTTTCATTTTTATTTATTAATATATATATATTTTTAATTCTTTTGAAGTTTAGGTATATTTACTAAGGATTCTGTGTCTTTAAATCCTCTTTTCTTTACAACCTCACAGCAATTCCTTATTGGGAATATGAAAGTCTAGTGTCCTTATTCTCTAATATGTGTAAATTCTGAGAACTACCTATGTTTTAGTAGGGTTTTAGTATTTGTGTTTCTGAGCATTACAATTTTAATAATTGTAAAGAATATATTTCTAAAACGAAATTGATACCAAAATTTTGTTTCAATCATGAACTAACATAAGGACATTGATTCAGAATCGATATAAGCATTTGCTTGAGAGAAATTAATTTGTTTGTCTTTTAAATTTTTAAATCTTTGGGCATATCATTTTTGTTTTCAGTTTAGTGGCTTTTTATACAGTGTCTCTGAATTAGATATAATAATTGTCTTCACTGTTTTGCCTCTTTAAGATTCTCAGTTTAACAAGTTTTATTTCCTTTGCTTCTGGAAAAAGAAAAATTACACGTGAATATATTTCTAATGTCAGATTCCTTTCTTTCAGGTTGTTCTTGTAACTCATTCATTAGATGAATTATTGACGTCTGCCAGTATAAAATTCGGTATCAAAGCTCAAAGACTTTTTACTCCACAAGGTGGTGAAATAGACGATGTTCATCTTATTAGGTAATTTATTTATTTTGTTGGGGGATGATGGTAGTATTTTTTTTATTTGTGTATATAAGGCTGTGAAGTTTATGTAATGATGTACAAAATTTAACAAAAAATTAAAATAAAATTACTCTAATAATAGATGATATGTGGAGCCACAAGGAATTTCCTTTTCTAAATGTTATAAATAAGGTTCCAGCAAGATATTGCGAAGCCACATACATGTTGTATTAGATGATAAAATATAAAAATAAGATTTTAATTGTTTAAAAATCTTAGAAAGATAAGATAAATGGAAGTTTTTCTTTGAGTATTCAACTTTTCTAATTAAGAGAGAAATACCAATTTTTGGGAAAAAGTCATTTTTGAATAATCACAGCTGTTTTTAGTGTTCTTGTAATTAAATATTTTACATTATTACATTTTTAATATTTATAAGCAATTATTATTATTATTTTATAGAGATGATGATATATTGTATGTCTCTGAAGGAGAACCATTTTCAGGTAAGCATTATTAAATATATACTTGATTTTTGATTTAACTTTATTGATAACTTTTATTAGTTATTAAATTATTAAGACAATTTTTAGTAAATTCTGTTACATTCTTTGCTCTTTCTAGCTCCAAAAAATGTGACATCTCAGGATAGGTTACAGTGTTTTTCTAGTTCTGTTTCCAATAGTCATGATTGGGTTACATTAAATGTTGGTGGACAGTATTTCTCAACAACAAGGTATTTTTTATTAAAATAACACTATTAATGTATGCTTTTTATTTACCTTCCTTTATCTTTCAACTATTGTATTCTTAAAACTCAAACTCGAAAATTTACCATTTTCTCTCTTAAAAATATGAATGTTAATGAGAAAAAATTAGTATTTCTTCCAGATTCTGGTTAGATACGTCTGTTGGATTTGAATAATTTAAATTTTCAAGAAATTACTATCTTTTTGAACCATGAGACTTTGTTTACTATCATCAGAGAATGTTTCCAACCATAGGCGGATCCAGGGGGGGGGGGGCGGCTAGTGGGGGCTATAGCCCCTCCCTTCAGCTGTGAATATAGACTGGATAAAATGGGGTTTACAAAGGTTGCTGCCTGATAAACATTACAATTGTCACGATGACGATTTCAATTGCTAATAAAAAGCTGGCTACTAGCGTGCACTTCAAACTCACAAATATAGTCAGCCCTTCAGAAAAGTTAGCCCCCACCCTTTGAAAAATCCTGGATCCGCCCGTGTTCCAACATAAAAAGTATACATTTAATATTGTTAGTCAGATTAGTAATCTTAAGAGAAGATTGAAAGACCAAAGTGTTAATCTTGAAAAATTGTAAATCTTAATTATTATTGACATGATATTAAAGATTCCATTACGTAGAAGAAATACATCTTCGCCCATAGCTTAGATGGAGAAGTGTATTTAGAAGAACCATGTACTGTACATAAGCATTGTTTGAACTTTGCTGAGATAATTTTTGAAGAATAAACCAAGAACAGAAATAATGAAAATGAGGATGATTGACATTTTTATTATTTGCTATTTCAAGATAAGCGATAGATATGCACTAAATATAGTCTCCACATGCTTGATTTGAAACATCAGTATAAAAAGGACGTGAAGGTTACTAATTATTATTTTTTGTTGAATTCAGATGTTTGTGAAAAAAAAAATAATTTGCATCTTAAATTGCTTATTTTACAAAATAAAAAAATGTGAGTGCATAAATAAAAAAGTTCTGAGTACTTTTCTACAATTATGGAACAGTTTCAACTCCTTTAATGTCATTTTCCAAGCTTTTTTTTAAAAATTTGAGGAGAAAAGTAAATCTCTTTAAAAAACATATTGTAATGTATTAAAATTTTTCTTATTTAGAAGCACATTATTGACAAAGGATCCTAACTCCATGTTAGCAAGAATGTTTTCTGATGATTCAGGTAAAGATGAAGAAATTCAGGGCAATTCTAAATTCATAGGACAAACTTTAAGGGGTGCTAAAGCACACTAAAACAAACATTTTTTTGTCAAATAATGTATGTCCACAGCTGTCATGTTTATGCGGTAGATGGCACTGTTTGATCATTGACGATACCTGCTCAAAGATTAAGAGATATTCGTTGCTGATAAGCATGTGGCCATGTAGCGTGTGGATTTGCGTTTGCCCACACATGAGTATTGTGCACATTAAACACTCCCTCACATGTAAACAATGCTTCATCTGTAAAGAGCACATTTGCTGGAATATCCAGTTGCACTGCACTTTGCTGCATAAACCAGTGGCAGAAGTCTATGTGCTGAATATAATACCCAGCTTTCAATGCATGAATTCTCTGTAAAAGGAATGGGTGTAATTGATTCTCCATACGGTGGTTTGGCTCACTTCTATGCAATGTGGAACAGTTCTGGCGCTTGTGTCAGGACATTCCTTAATCTGTCATAGAACTTAAACGTAACAGTTGTGGACATACATTGTTTGACAAAAAATGTTTGTTTTAGTGTGCCCCACCATCCCTTAAAGTTTGTTCTATGAATTTGGAATTGCCTTATATAAGGTCAAAGGGATTTTGCAATTAATTTTCTTAGTTTTTTTTTCTTTTTGAGAATGTTAATTTGTTTTATATTTATTTTTATATTTTGTCACTAATTCAGGTAATCGCCTTTGGCCAAGTATTATTGACAAAAATGGGGCCTATCTAATTGACCGAAGTCCTGTTTATTTTGAACCAATTTTAAACTATTTAAGGCATGGACAGTTAATTATGGGCAAATCGATATCTCCAAGAGGTAAGTTTTAATAAATAACTTCATTGTTTCATATCTCCAACATACACTCACACAAAATTCAGTGTGAAAAAAGGGCTTTCTTTTTTCAAACTTAAAAGTATTTTCAAGTTTTATAAAAATGAATAGCAAGGGCTTACAATCTATAAAAATATTCGTTTAACTGTTTTGTCTCAAATATAGACCATGATCTGCATTATCATTCTACAATAAGATTTCAATCATAGTTTAATTAATCACAATCTCATTAATTAATCTCATAATCATTTCCAGTAATAATTTTGCATATAACTGTTGCTTTTCAGGAATTCCTTAAGCAAATTGCTAGATTCTTACAGGGTTAGAAAATCTTGAATTACTTGATATTCATTTTTTTTTTTTTTGCAAATGGTTGCAAAAATTAATTTGTTAAATTTGTTCAAGAATTGAAAAATCATTAGAAGAAAAGATATTACTGAATAAATATTACATTTCTAAAGCCAATATTTCGAGGGCTCTATGACATAAAGGCCTAAGTGACAAAATCTCCATTCCGAGTTATTAAAGGTTTTATGTTTGTATTGCCTTGCAGTTCTATGGAAGTAGCTTTTTATGGAAGCAGAATTCTACCAGTTGCAATGAAATTTTCAGTTAGGTCTCTTTTTCATATGAAAGATATGGTTCTCGGATTTCACTTAAGACATGTAACTCAATTTTTACAAAAATGTCACTTAGGCTTTTATGTCGTAGAGCCCTCGATTTATATATTCAAGACAGTAACTTAATATATAAATAGTTCATGAAATTAATAGATTTATTTAGCCTTTTTATTTAGAAATGTGGACCTGTGTCTGATGTAATGCATTTACGGATCACACTCAAGCTGTTTAGTACTACGTACAGATCTACTATCAAAACTTTTGTCTTATTGTTTATAATTTTATTGCCATCTTTGACGTTTAAAAAAATTGATTGAAAGTTCATAAGAATATACAGAAATTAATGTCTTCAGAATGATGTAAATCCAGATATTAGTTTAAATAATTCCAAAAAGTTTTAATAGAAATAGATCAATAGTAGTAATGGCTGTAGAACCAGTTTTAATGTACCTTCATTCCGAGATCATCCTTTCTACACAAAAGTTTTTATTACACTATCAAAACACAATTGCAATGGGTTTATTTACAAAATGGATAATTGTAATTCATCTTTCTGGGTGACATGTGAATCTGTATGGCTGTTTATCTGCATGATTTTAAAACTGCAATGACTCCTTATTTTTTTATTCTGATTTTCATGTAAATAATAACAGTAATTGAATAAGAAACAATTTAACTTTTCTTTCTTTCTTTTTAAAGTCATTCTCTTAAAATTGTGTTTCCATGTCATATGATTCAATTCTAAATCATAAGATTCTTTGGTTTAAATGGATTCGATAAAAATTGAAATAAGACTGTCCCTGGGTTACGGATGATCCGACTTAAAGCACCCGTTCTTGCGAATGGCTCCCAAGGCTCCCCATAAAAATAATGTGTAATTAAATGATTAAATTAATAATTCGGGAATTAGTTTCTTCTATGCATGCAAACAAATCTGTTCATTGACGCAGCATCTTTACACTAGGAGCTAGCCTCATTGTTTGTACTATTGCATACTCACAGCATCACTTTGGTCTTTACTTTTTTATTTGATTTTGTGAGTGTGTTTACCTTTATGACGATGCTTCCAAAATATTACACTGTATTATTATTACCACATATGAGCCATTATAGTATTGTTATTATATATGTGCTGTTCATCAGGGATCTGACCTAAAGATGATCCCAGGAAATTATCTTGTCCGTAACCCAGGGACTGCCTGAACTTAAAAAGTTTTAAGAATTCCATATTTTGTATGATTTATGAAACAACTGTATTGTTACTATTATCTTTATTCTTAAAGGAGTTTTGGAAGAAGCTAAATTTTTTGGATTGGAATCACTTATACCTGTTTTAGAGGAAATAATTCAAGTAAGTTAAAAATTTATTGCTGCTTTTGTTTAAATAATCTGAGATTCTCTTCTAAATGTTTCTTGTGAGAAGTATTGACTGATTACAAATTATAAATTCTGCTTATTTTCTGGATGAAACTTGAATTAAAAGATTTAATTGAATGAAAATTTTCACGTTATAAGAATCCGATTCTTCATTCTTGGCTGCTGTAAGTGAGCAATCTTAATGGATAATCACTAGTTGTTACTTGCCTAAAACATCTATATAAACCTTACAAATGAAGATTTAAATAATTGGATCTTATCGTCAAACAATATTAAATATTTAAAAATAAAAATACCAATGAATTTTTAAGGCTGTAATGAAAAGATTAGTTTTACATCAGTTTTGTGGCACGAAAGAACACTTATGATTTTATATAATGAGGAAATATTCCTGTAAAAACCTTGGTTGTACAGACTGTTTCATGACTTTCATAATGAAATTTGTTAATTCTTTCATTTTATAGTTAACAAGGAACTACACTTATCAGAAATAATTGTTACTAGTCCCCACTTTGTTTTTCCTTTTAAGTTGTATAGAGTGAAAGATTAACAGTGCTTATATCAATCTTCACAAAAAGTACATAGAATTTTTTATCTTTATATTTGTACTGTGGCTCAATGTTTCTCAACCTGTGTGCCGCAGCACAGTGATATGCCAAAAGGATGCCTTTGTTGTGCAATTAGAAAATTCTGAGAATGCATTGTAATCAATATTTAGCTACACACTACTCATCTGTTCGTATCTAGAATAAAATCTAAACATCAAATAACAGAAATAACTACATTCTGCTTCATTCTAACAAAGATTAAGAATTCATTCTCATTCAAATTGGATTTTTTATTCCAGGGTATCTTTTATTTAAAAACACTGTTGTTTTGGTAAATCTTAATGTTTTTCAAAGGATTCAGTGATAGCAAAAAAGGCTTTGAGAAAGTTTGGTGTGCCACGGGATTTTTGATAATACAAAAGTGTACCTTGATGCGAAAAGATTGAGAAGCACTGAATAGGTATTTATGTGCGTCAGTCATTTAAAAACCAAAGATTTATGATTGTAGAAAGGTGTTGGTGATCCTTGCAAGTTGTGTCCCATGGAAAGGAACCTAGATGACCTAGATGACTAGATGACTTCACACTTGACGTCATGCGTCACGAAGTGCATGAGCAGAACACCACTAGTAGCAGTGTAGTCATAAAAATGGAAGTGAGCAAAGAGGAGCAGTAAAGTGCTGTGCATTTTTTAACAATGGAAGGTGTGGGAAACAGGCAGATTCATTTGCAGACGAAAGCAGTGTACAGTGATTATTACAATGAGCCTTACACAACTGCACTATAGCGAAAATGATTCCTAAAGGTTACACGTCCCTCCGTGACAACTACCGGCAAGGACAACCACAAAAAGTGACTGACACTGTTATGGCACTTGTGGATGAGTTGATTAGAGGTTACTGGCATCTCATTTGACATCGCGGCACGGTTCGGTTTGAGTCAAGGTACCACCCATCAAGTCATCACCAACAGGCTCCAGTACCGGAAAATCTGCACTCAGTGGTTTCCCCATAGCCCTTTTGACCTTCATTAAGGTTATCACATGGCCATTGCTCTGCAGCTTCTGCAGTGATATCTGCAGCGGGACCTGCTTTTGGTCACACATTATAACAGGTGATGAGATGTGGTGCCATCATTACCTGTCTGAAACAAAGAGGCAAAACCGACAGAGGAAACATACTGCCTCCCTGCCACCAAAGAAGTTCAAGGCCATCAGAACAGTGCGGATAAGGTAATGATGCATTATTCTTCGATCAACAAGGCCCACTCCTATCGAGTTTCTGGAGAAAGGGGCAACCATGAATGCCGTGCTCTATGTTGACATGCTCACAAAGTTGCGGTGACCGATAGAGGCAAAACGTCCTGGGCTGTTCTCACAGGGTGTCGTTTTGCTCCACGACAATGCCCGCCAGCATATTGCCAATGTTATCCATGTCATAATGCAGAAATTCAAGTGGGAAGTGCTAACTGCCCCCCCCCCCCCCCCAACCTTGACATATCCCCTTGTGATTTTCAAATGTTTGGGGAGTTGAAACGTGCACTCAAAGGCAAACAATTCATAGTGGATGCTGTTTTGTGCAAGATGCAGTTCAACAATGATTCCCAGGACTTCTTCCACAGAGGCATTAAGAGTCTCGTTGCACAGTGAGGTAAGTATCTGAACAGGTGTGACAACAATTTGTAGCTGACTCTAGGTCTGTGTTTTTCGACCAGGTGTTCGGTTTTTAAATGACTGATCCTCACAGATTGGTAATATACTTAAAAAAAAATACCCATGATCTAAAGAATGGATTTTTATATTATGAAATTTAATTACTAAGTCTTTGTAATCATTAGGAATCTTTAGTTCTAATAAAAACTCAGTCATAAAAAGGAAAATTTAGACTTTTTTTTTAATAATTTAATTAAGTATAAAGGATTTCTTTTCTTCTCTTTTATATTTGCTTTATTTGTTACTTTGTTGAATAGAAGGAAGAGGCTTCTCCAGACAATTCTCCTTTAACCAGAAGAGATGTTATTAATGCAATAATTACTACCTCCCATACATCAGAGCTGCGATTTCAGGTAAAAAAAATAAATTAATGTAATTACTATAATGCTATTTATCATGCTGAGAATTTTTTAAGAGATTAAAAGTGGATAAAGAGAATTGAACAAAGGATCATTTTTCTATACTGAAATCAGAAATTTAACTGCAGTGAACTTCATTATATTATTAATGGATATTTACCTCTTTTGATTTTAGGGTGTTAATTTAGCTGGGGCCGATTTATCAAGATTAGATCTTCGGAATATTAATTTTAAATATGTTAATCTTCAGAGAGCTAAGCTGGTTGGAGCCAATCTAGCTTTCTGTTGCCTTGAAAGAGCAGATCTTTCTCTTGCCAATCTTGAGGTAAGAATGCTTATTTACAAAACTTACTGATTTTTTTTCTTTTCTCTTCTTATTTAATGTATTACTATCTTCCGTAAGAATTTACGTGGGGGACTAACGTAACTTCACTTATGATTATGACGTAATAATCAAATCTTGGGACGAAGAACATATTTATTAGTAGATGAATTAAATCTAAACTTTAAAGATTTTTAATTTTGAGGTTAGAAACACTCTTGAAAAAGTTATTTCTTCACCGTTCTCTCTATGGAATTAAACTTTTAAATAAAGTAAGATTATTATTTTTAGATAATTTATAGCTGATAATGATTAAGTTTTTGATTTTATGTATACAGTAGATAGTTTGGTTCCAAAGATGAAGGAATGTTCTTTTTTATTTCTTATATATTACCAAATTAAAACAAATCATAAGGCTTTAATTTTTAAATTCACATTTTTTATAAAAAATAACTTTTTTTTTAATAGTCTGCTAATCTTTTGGGAGTGAAGATGCTGTGTGCCAATTTGGAATCAGCTAATCTGCGATCCTGTAATTTTGAAGATCCTGCTGGTTCAAGAGCAAACATGGAAGGTGACTGTTGTTTTTCTTAAGTTACTTAATAGAAAATTCCCTGTTATTTAAATAAAAAAATAAAAAAGACAGACGGACATTAAATACACTTCTGTAGATATTGTCTTCCCATAGATTAGTATGTTAGATATTTCCTAATCAAACACAGTTACATCTCCCATTCAGTTATTACCTTAACAGGCATAAAAAAAAGTAAATACAAAGATTGTACATTCATCAATCTTTCCATTTACCTTTGTCATTAATGGAAATATATATCTATTTTTGGATCTTTAATATTGTCTTGAGTAAAAAGCTGAAAATAGATATTACATGGAGTTTTTCTTTTGATGGTGATTTTTAGCAAACTTTGGACTCGTATGTTTAAAAAAAAAAAGTAGTACAAACGATCTCTGATTTTTTTTCTTTCTTTTTGTAGTTCATAGCTAGTACAATATAATAGCTTTTATTATTATTATTATTTTCCTTTCTTTTCCTTTTTTAAATTACAATGTAATTAAGATTGCTACATTTCAACTATATTGGTATATTCAAACGTGAAACAGTAATAACTAAAAGAAGTATATCCTCTGTATGCTATTATGTAAGTTGATCGTTAAAACTTAAAAAGGCTTCTACATTTCATATATTAAATGGCCCTCATATATCGCATTAGGCTAATATTGATATTAACACATTCTAATAAAGTATCAAGATTGTAGCTTGCAATAATATTTTACTGCTTTATTGTGTATTATGACATTTTAAAACTAAAAATAGATTTTCTTTTTTTATAACAAATGCAATATGCGACAACAAATGGAAAAAATATTTTGTCAGAAAAAAAAATAACATGGAAATTACTTTTAAGTAAAACAAACATGATATCTGATATCATAAATATATGCCTCAAATTTGGTTTTCATTCTGTAACATCAAGATCAACTTAAACATCAGCATATACAGAAATATTACAATAATTGTGAAATATTAAGAAAGCATATTTTTTTATTCTAATGAGTAAATCCTAAATAGCTTTCACATTATGCAAGTTTTGATGCTATAGTCGAAATATATATATTTTCCAAGAGATAATTAGAGCAATTAACTCATTCTGAAATTTTTTGTAGGTATTATTGACAAGTGCTAGCATTTACATTGCAAAAATGCATAATTAAATCGAGAATAAAGTTGTTTTATAAATAACTAGTTTTAAGATTTAAAATCCTTGCTATAATTTTGAATAGGAATTTAGCACGAAGAACAGACAGATTTTTATTATTATTATTATTATTATTATTGTTGTTGTTTTATTTAATTGTTTTTCTTTTCTCCCTCAAAGGTGTGAATTTAAAAGGTGCTAATCTGGAGGGTAGTCAGATGGCAGCTGTAAATCTTAGGGTAGCAACTTTAAAAAATGCTAATTTAAAAAACTGTGATTTAAGATGTGCTGTATTAGCAGGAGCTGATTTAGAGGTAATTTGCATTGTATAGTTGTATATTTTTTTTGTAGTTACTGTGGTTTTATTTAAAGTAGTGACGCCGCTAAATGGCTTAACTGCAATTTGTTTCTTTAGAACATAATTATTTGTTGCTTTTACTAAAAGTAAAATATAAGATTATTGTAATTTTTTATTAAGTCACTAAATATACGAACTCCCCACCTCATCATTTTTTTACATATTTCAAGAGATAAAGGAACAGTAAGAGATGTTAAAATTAGGATACAAAAAGCAGGTATATTTACAAATTTTAAAAATATCTAGAAATCAAACTTGAATTTTTAATTCTTGTTTGAAATCTACTCTTATTTGACTGTGAAACTTGATTTATTACTGAAGAATTTAAAGAGAAAGATGTTGGCATTTATTAATAAGTGCCTATGTTTATCGTGAAATACCATGGCCAGAAGTACAACTTGTAAATTTCAAAATCAAGAAAAGGAAATTTTGTTTAAACCCTAGATTTTTCTAAGGAAATATGCATTAGAAATTGCCTTCACACCACTTCAGTGAAATCCCCAAGGCAGTAAAGAAAGAGAATGTCCTCAAACAAATTGGAGAACTGTTGAGAAAGAATATGGGAAAAGCCTCAATATTGGCATAATGATGAAAAAAACGAGTCTGGTAGAAATAAGAGATTGACTCCCAATGGTCCTAAATACAATATGAATGAATGATGATGTTACTACTACTTCTCATATTACCCTATCATTGAGTAGTATGCCACATACTTGTCGATTCATAAAGTTACAATAAAATATATTTAACATCAGCTTCATTTCTTATAGCAAAGGAAGAGGTTATTATCAAAAGTGTGTTTGATTATTTGAAGTCGCTGTATATACTGAATTTTGGTGGCTTGCAAAGTTTAAGATAAATAAATAATTCAAAATATTAGTTATTCAAAGCATTACCGTAGCCTCTGTTGAAGTTCGGAAGTAAGGCTATGCAGTCATCATCTGAATGAGAAAATCTTAGTTTGAAAATTCCATGAAACTTCCAAAAATGTTATGGATTTTGCATTAGTTATTAAATGTTGCAAAACAGTTGGTAACTTAATTACATTTATTTATTCTTTTGTTCTTTTTTTAATTCACAGAACTGTGATTTATCTGGAAGTGATCTGCATGAAGCTAATTTGCGAGGAGCAAATTTGAAAGATGCAGCATTTGAATTAATGCTGACACCATTACACATGTCCCAAACAATTCGATAGCAGTAAATGTGTTTTAGCTGTTTTTATTAAGTTATTTATTATTTAAATAAGAGCCTGCTGTTTGTTTGAATGAAACTTAATTAAAAGTTAAAAAAAAAAAACCCCCGAAATACAAGTAATAGGACATTATTAATATTATTGAAAGACTGTACATATCCTTTTCAATATTGCACGAAGAATAATAAAATTTTTATGGAATTTTTGATTTTCAGGATGCATTATTATATTTCAAGTTACAAATTGAATTGCTTTTTTTAAGTGGTCCTATTCCCTAGTTATGTATTAAGATATTGCTTTTGAACATATGATCTCATTTACTGATATTTATTTTATGCAAAATAATCTTCCTGTACAGCTCCCTAAAATAATTATACTGTAAATTTTATTGTCACCATACAAACATTGTTAAAATAATTTATTCAGTGCTTTGGAATCTACCAGGGAATACATTTAATTCACTTAAACATGAAAATCATATATTGCTGAATGTAATTGTGGAGTTTCTCTTTCATGTCCATCACATTGAATCTTCTATTTCAGAATTTTCAGACATACTTTATTAATCAAATTATAACGAAATTATCTCTTTTTATAAACATATTATACAAAGTTGATTGTATTCATACACATCAATATTCATTCATAGTTCTCTGCCAAGGGCAGGTCCTTCACTGCAAACCCAGCATTCTCCAATCTTTCCTATTTTCTGCCTTCCTCTTCGTCTCCACATAAGATCCATTTACCATAATGTTGTCGATCATCTGAAATCTTCTTCTGCCTTGAACTTTTTTACCGTTCATCATTCCTTCCAGTGCATCCTTCATTAGGGAGTTTCTTCTCAGCCAGTGACCCAACCAGTTTCTTTTTCTCTTCCTGATCAGTTTCAGCATTATTCTTTCTTCACCCACTCTTTCTAGCACAGCTTCATTTCTTATTTTGTCTGTCCATTTCACATGCTCCATTCTTCTCCATATCCACATTTCAAATGCTTCTAGTCGTTTCTCTTCACTGCGTCGTAATATCCATGTTTCTGCCCTATACAATGCCACACTCCACACAAAGCACTTCACTAGTCTCTTCCTTAGTTCTTTTTCCAGAGGTCCGCAGAAGATGCTCCTTTTCCTATTAAAAGCCTCCTTTGCTATTGCTATCCTCCTCTTGACTTCTTGGCAGCAGCTCATATCACCACTTATATAGTACACCCTAAGTATTTAAAGTTGTTCACTTGTTCCAATGTCTCATTCCGAATACTTATGTTTATCTTCTTTGTCTTTCTTCCGATAACCATAGTCTTTGTCTTGTTTACATTTATCTTCATTCCATATTGTTCACAGCTGTCATTCAGCTGCAGTAGCATATCCCTTAGTATCATCTCCTCTTCTGCTAACAACGCCATATCATCAGCAAATCTTATGCACTTTATTCTTCTTCCTCCTACTATCACCCCTCCCATGTTCTGAAAACAATTGTCTAAAATAAAAGACAGTGGCATTTTTTTTTTGGATAGTTTAGCATTTGATAAAACAAATGTCACCTTTCGGGCAATGTGACTCCATCTATAGTAACCAATATCAATATAATTTATTATTGTAACAAGACAATCCCCCAATGAAAATAAATTTGGGATTAAGTGAGGATTTTAAATGATGGATTCTGACGATTCCCAAACAGCTTTTAGTTGCTTCATCACCTGAAAATGCAAGTCCGCTTTTTGGTGAAAGTTATGTATCAAATATATCATATCTTTGATAGATTAATAATTGAAACACAACCTTTTCCCTCCCATCATCAGGTACCGAGTTTAGAAAAGTAATTTTGTTTCTTCATTAAAATTTGGCTGTGCTTTTTCTTTCTATTTTTGTAATGATTATTGCTGTCTTTTGGTTGTCACTTACTTTCCAGCAAAGCCTGTCATTTCTAACAATTAGAAATGCAAAGGTGATTCAGAATTTATTCATAGAAATTTGATGGGTTTTTTTTTCCCTACATAATGAGCAAGACAATCAAACATTTTTTTCTGACTTACAATCAACTTTTTAGTTCTTTAAATATAGAAGTTTCCATTCAGAGGGTTTAAAAAATGGCATTACTTTCATGGATGGCTTCAAGAGAATAATATGAGAGTAATTTCTCAAATTAATATAGACGTTAACAATTGGTCCCTTACTCACATGAAGGAACCATAAAATCTTGCTGTTGAGGAAAAAACATTTTGCAGGGAGAAATATACTGTGATGGTGATGTGGGAGATGAAAAGAAAATCTATTTGCACCCTTTATACTGAAACTTCAGCACATAATGTATAAAAAGTTAATCCCTGATGGATTATTGGATAAACAGATATGACTTACAAATTCTGAACAAATTTTTGTGTTTCTTAATTGTAGTTTAGAAACAAACAAACATGGCAGCCTTTATGTTCTTAATTGTAGTTTAGAAACAAACAAACATGGCAGCCTTTATGTTCTTAATTTCCAATCAATCTTTGTCTTGTTTAATCTTTTAAAAAAAATAATATAAACTTTATCAATTTAAAATGTTGACGGAATTCAGTTTTGTAAGGAAATTTTTTGTTAATATTTTCTAAAATATTACATTTTACATCAAGAAATTTGTGACATAACTTTACACAAATTGTAGTGCATGACTTATAGTTTGTTTAATTTTAGTATTTCTTTGTTGTTGTTTTTTTCTATAATGAAAAGAATCGAGATATTATAAATTGTAAATATTTAATCTGTAAAAATATATATATACATTTTTATAATTTGAATCATTTTTCTAATATGTCATTTATGATAGTAACTTAGAAAATTATAATGACATACATTATTCTTTTGATAATATAATATTAACTGCATGAGCTAGATTGTCGACAATTGCATCAGGCTTCACTTGTGCATGATTTTCATCTGAAGGTCTAAGAAAAAAAAAAAAAAGAATCAAGTATTTAAGCATTAAATATTATAAAGGATAAATCCTTTAACTAAGCAGCTTTTATAATATGTCAATTCAAAAGTACAAAATTATGAAGTATAATTGGACCGATTCCTACACTATACTGAACAGGAGTTCAGGTCTTTTGAAATTACTGTTAATGTCGCAAGGCCTTTACTGTTACTCAGTAGTGTGAGAATCAGCTCTACTTAATTTTATTCGTGGTCCAGAATTAAATTAATTTGTTGCTTGACCATTTTCAAAAAAACTTCATTTTTGTTGATGATGACCCTATAAGTTAATAGTGAGAAACCACCATTACTTTATAATTGCACAAATATGGCAGCCGTTTTTGGATCTTGGCATATCTCGTTCTTTTCTTTTGCAGACACTTCCATTAAATATCTCAGCTCAGAGAAGACTTGGAACAAAAATAATTATTTTCAGTACATTTTTTTTTATTGTACTTTTTTTTTCTAATGACCTAAAATTAATTACTGAATCTGAAAAAAAAAAAAAAAAAAAGATTCATTTTCCGTTCATATAACTGTAAAAGCGCCCTCTAGCAGACGATTTTTTGATGTCTCTACGACTATTGGTTGCAGCTGCAGGATGCTCTAAATAGGCCAACTTTAAATTATAACCAGCTTTTATTTCAGTGGGGAAAGATATTTTATCAGGGCTGTAATTATCTGAGGAGATACATATACATACAGTTTTGGCAATTAAAGTTAAAGTTCTCTAGGTGGTCTCCTTTTTTATTTAGTGCTTTAAATTTACTCTCTTTTCTACTTTTCACTAAATTTGAACTCTGATGTCTATGGTGTAGGACCTGATAAAATTTCAAATTCACAACTCTGTAAGGGATAAACATAGGAAAAAAATTGGAGTTTGATAGTCCATTGAGAGCAGGGTTAATCAAGCTAAATTACCAAATATGCAGAGATATCAAGGCTCAAATTTAGTGAAAAGCAGAAAAGTGAGTAAATTTAAAACACTAAATAAAAAAGGAGATTATCTAGAGAACTTGAACTTTAATTGCCAAAACTGTAGGTATATGATCAAGCTTCCATATGGGGTCCCTGACTGAAATTTTGTCAGGGCCTTTGCATCAACTGATTTCGTTTACTAGTAAAAAGGGATCATATTCTGGCCAGATGTATGTAATTGATGCAACACACAATGTAATAATAAAATTAGAGAACTCAAAAAAAATAAAAAATAAAAAAATATGCGTTTTTTCAGCAGCATATTTGACACACATCCAAAACACTGCCTGTGTACAGTGACTAAATGTGATGCTCAATTGCTATAAGTGCAAATATATAAACTTGAATGTAATGTAAATGATGCTTACCCAAACAAATTTCTTGTTAACTTTTTTATTGTAGTATACTTTTTAATTACATAATTTGGAGGCTCCTGGCTGCAGCCCATTCAAACCCCCCCCCCTTAATCCGCCACTCTATATAGCTATCTCTTCAAAAAATGAGAGCCCAGATAAATATCTTCTTCCAACTGAAATAAAATCCCCCCCAAAAAATGGAATTTTTTTCAAATTCGGTAATTAACTTTAGACTTAAATTTCAGTCATTTGAAAGAGACAGGGAAATGACAAAAATGGGCTAAAAATTATGTTTTTTCAAAAATAGAGAGAAAAATCAACTGGACAACAAGTTACTACGGACGTTAAATTTGCTTTCATTGAAATTATGGTTTTTGTTTCAGCCTTCTATGTCTTCTCTAAGCAGAGATATTGCATTTAAGTGTCTGCAAAAGCAAAAAAAATGATATGCACCAAGATACAAAAATAAAGTAAATGTTGGTTTCCAACTACTAACTACTATGGATCATCAAAGATAAAAAAATGAATTAAAAAAAAACAAAAAAAAACAGTCAAGCAACCAGTGCTGAGCCATTTCTTATGGATTGACCCTGCGCTAAATCACCAAAAAAATTCACAATGGTGATAACTAATGAAGTTATCAAGAAAGACACGAAAGATGCTAACAATGTAAATGTTTTATGTTATGTACACATGGTCCAATTAAGATATTTCAGCTACTGGCATATATTTACCGTTTCTTCTCTGTGTGTCTGAAGATAGAACCATATTTGAGAAATATTACATGATGATTTACATAGAAATATCTGTAGATTTTAATTACCTCAATCAATAAAAGGTAGGTATTTTTCATCAAGAAATAAATTAAAAGATCCATTTATGTGAAATTAGAAACAAATATTTAATGATGCTAATAGTAATAATGCTTGATTTAAGATTAAAATATAAAATTGATTACCTGAACTTCCCTGTTCGTACCAAAACTCCTCGTAAACCACATTTTTGAGATCCTCCAACATCATGAATAATATCATCTCCAATCATCACTACCTAAATTAAAACAATGATAATACTTACAATCATATTTTTTTCGTGACTTTAAAATCTAAATTTGCAATAGTTTTAATATTTCTGAATTTTTTAATATGAAGACCAAACCCCTTGTACTGCATTTCCGCATTATTTGTACAGAATTGAGAAAAATTATAATTTTAAAAATCAACCAACGACTAAAATTGCTGCAGAATTAAGAGGTATCTCAATGCTATAAATAGTAGAATAAACTGTATACTCTTCAAATTAAAGGCTAACATAAATAGCACAGCAATGAGACAATACTTACTTCTTCAGGCTTAGCTCCGATATCGTCTATGGCAGCCTTGAAAAATTGGGGAGATGGTTTCCCAAAAATTTCAGCTTTTATGTCACAGGAGTACTGAAATAAATAAAAGTTAAACATTAGATTAAAAAAAAAAAAAAAAAAATCTCAAAAAATAACAAACCCAAACAAATCCTTAAAATGAATCACTAAGTTAACAAAATTTAGCTTAGTTCAAACCAGTTTAATTAAATATTAATAATTCACATTGCAATGTAAAAGAAAGAAAACATTTCAACCTTTTTTTTTTTATTCCTGACAAAATTATAGGTATGCATCTTTATATTTAACATTTGTCTGTCCCTTTGATTTTAATTTACTTTATGATAACTGATATTATTACCACATTACATCAAAAAAAAAAAATAAGGTAGATGCTTTTGAGTTAGCCTTATGCAATGAAATATTAAAATCAAACCTTTCAACAAAAAAAAATTATCTTGGTTGATCTATAAGTAAAGGTGAGTGAATTGGAAAATGTTCAGATTGCCCCAATGAGAATTGGTAATTGATTTCAGTGATTTTTTTTTTAATTCAATAAGTCAGGTCAAGGTCTCTTAGCCAGCAAAAATGCCATATGAGCAATGTGCTGGCATAAGCTTAAAAATGAAATTTTTACAATAATTTTAGATTGATTATTAATATATTTACAAGTTTTGAAAAAGTGTCATATTAATTGTTTAGGGACTGAGCAATTAATATGATTTACAATCCTTGAGTAAGCAAGGACTAATCAGAGCTTGTTAGTACTAACAAGCTCTGATAATTTTAAATCTGAGTAAGAAGTTGAAATAATAAAGAATATTTGGATCAATTATAACACGAAATTTAAGATTTTTCTGATATCCATATCTGTAAGGAAAACAGACCAGCGAAAACTCAATTAACCGTCACTCTCTGTTATCTGTCATCGTTTGCAAAACCTACTTCTCCGTAAAATACGGAACACTGCCACGAAAAAAGGTTGAGCCTCGAAGAAACAGATGATGACTGATTACAGCTTTAACATATAAACCTTATTATCTAGTACTGTTTTATGTTTCTATTATTATTATTTGTTTGGTGTTTGATGATATCTATTTGTTAACGATAGATTTTTTTTTGTATTATTTTATTGTTTGCCTTTCGTCCCAAACCAGCATTGAAATTTCGTTACTGTACATGTTTATTGCGAAATTTCTGTTATCCGTCTATTCGGTTAACCGTCACAGTCTCGGTCCCTACGGTGACAATTAATTGAGTTTTCAGTGTAAAATAACTTAAAATTAGTAAAAAAAAAATAATATATTACCTCCAAGGCAGCAACAAATGCTCCCAAATCAATCTGTAATTCATCACCCTGCCTATAATATTTCCTAAGATTAAAGAAACAACAATAACTTAAGCATTTATTTTTGGACAAGGTTATTTAAAAGAATCATTACTTCATTTACTGAATTACGTTACAATAAATTAGGAGTTCTCTGCACTCCTTGCCCCAGAAGATCTGGAATTTTAGATCTCTTAAGCATCTCAAGTCATATCTATGATGCTTATTGTAATCTGATAAGAGAGTGAGAGTGAATATAGAATATTGTAATGACTTGAAGAAAGCTGGTTTTTACTAGGATTGATTACCAAAGAATGTCCATATAGCATTAACTTAGGCCTCCATTTAATGGAAGTTTAAGTTAATGTATATACAAAATAAAATTATCATAGGAACTAATCTTCTAATGCATTCTTATATTCTCTATTAATAGCAATGAATGTAACATAAATTTAAGTGCACTGAGAAAAACTGTTATAATATTTGGTAGTTTTAAGTTGACAAGGAATTTAAATGTACAAAGTTGAAAAAGAAAATAAAAAAGGTATACTTAATCTTTTGAATTTCTAAGTTATCTTATGACCAAATTTCTGTTAAGTAAAGATGAAATGTTATTATGTTTCCATATAAATTTCAATTACCCTTTACCCATTGACAGCAACACTGGATTCTGCTGCTTCATCAATGTTTGAAAAGCATAATTAACATTGGCAAAAGAAAAATGTTCATCAGCATCCCCTACCACAACACAGTTGGGATCAGAGGTATTTATTCCATTAAACTCTTCAAGGATACCTAAATAAAATACAGAAACATTAACTGATTATAAAATATAAACAATATCATATTTAATAATTTTACATGGTAAATATTATTCCTACACAATTCTTCAGGGCTCACTTCCTAAACATGTGAGACCTGTTGAAACAACATTATGGAAACATATGAGCGGTATCTTATCGGTCACAGAAAATGAAAATTAGAATCTTCTCTCAGATTTCCTGACTTGTAATGAATCTGTTGTTTCTAATAGATTATGCCAATCAAATATATACTTGAAATGCCAAATGAAGCGTATCTTAAAACTATATGAATAAATTTATTCATATTTTCCAGATCAATACAAAAATGTGTAAGGGATAAGTCATATAGTTTAGGGCAAATGATTTACACAACATATCTTGTTTACAATCTGCTTGGCATCTGGCAGATTTGAACATAAAAATATCTTTGGAAGATTGTAATCCTAAAGAACACCATGTTTTAAGATATTTTAAGAAACCTTTCTTAGCAATTATTTGTAAATGAATCCATAATCCTGACATCAAAGAAAGTTGGGCACTTAACAATCTGGGTATTTCACTAAGAAATAAAAGAGTATCCCCTTCCCCCCAGCGAGTTAAGAAGTAATAAGCAAGCACTTAAATATTATTAGATTTATATATTGTGGAATTAAATTGATAGCTTTTCTAAAGTTATATATTTATTAGGAATTTAAATCATGACTGATTATTTTTTAAAATCGTAATTGGGAACCCACCCTTGATAAGACATTATATGTAAATTGGTAAACAACAATGCTTCAAAAAAATGACAATAATTTTGCTTTTGAAATAAAAAACAACTACGCACCTGGATGAATCAAAAGATATGGACGAAGTTGTCTTTCTTCAACCACTTTCCTCACAACTGGAGCTGGCTGAAAAACTTCTGAAACTGGTATTGAAAAACCAAACTTGGATAATTTTTTAACAAGTTGCTCCCGGGTACATTGAGTTTCATTTGTCACAAATCTGACTGGATAACCAGCATCCTTTAATCTGTGAATAAAAAAATAAGTAAACTGAATAAAAAACAGAACTTATTATATAATACAGAAAATGATAATAGATAAAAAAAAAAAGAAGTAATACTACAGCATTCCATTTGATGTAAATATCGACAAACATTAATACAAATATACAGATTTTTCATATTAAAGAGTTTTATAAACTGGAAATCGTACTATTAATGGTTATCTTTAATTGTTAAAACCTTCACTGTCTCCCATAAAGAAAGGAAAATGGCCATAGTTGCCATAACACTCTTGCTATGTACAGCGATATGGATCGTTCAGTCTCAGCAGTTCCTCTTCAGAAAAGAAACAATTTGGATGGACCCTTGACTATTATTATCAATAGAAATCCTTTTTTTTTTTCAAAGGAATTCTAACAATGCCAAATTCCATATATTTGTTGAGAGCCAAGTATCATTTCTGGAAGAATAATGCTAGAAAAGGTGAATAAGATGCACAAAGAAGTGCCTTAACTTAACAAAAGATAGGATGCTAAAGGGTCTCTGACACTCACAACAAGGTCAAAGTGAAAAAGAGTCCCAAGTGCAATAGGGAATGTCATGCTGACTAACGATGACATACATATTGTAGAGAACCAAAATCGAAGATTTTTTTTTGTAGGGATGTTTTTGAGATTAATGGAAATAGTCAATAATCAATAAAACACAAATGATGCAGAAAAGACATTATCCATTACAGGAATATTTATTCGCACTTATTTCACTGCAAGTATGAACAAATATTCAGTGCTTTTTTTTATCTTCCATCCAACTTGGGATATAATATGCAAAGTTTGCTGCTATTAATTTCTTTATAAATTAATAGTGGCCGTGCGGTCTCGGCGGCGGTCTGCCGTGGCGGCCAGTGCGCCAGTATCTGGGTTCGAATCCCGGCAGTGGCTTGGCTGTTTCAATTTCCTTTCCTGTGTTGTTGCCTCTTCTTCACTTTCTCTTCGGTCTGACGTCATTCCTTAATGGCGTCCTGGGGCAGGCAACAGGAAACCACCCCAGTATCTCTCCCCAGGCATTTCTGGGAATTCCATGCGAATTCCATAGAATTGGAACTGTCTCCGGACAGAATACTATGGATGGATGGATGGAAATTAATAATAGGATTTCAAAAATTTATTGGCAAGATAAAATGCTGAATTAAATATACATCCTCTCCCAAGTCAGTTACAAGCAAGGAAAATATCTAGATTGTGGACATATGAAAATGTTATTTATTAAAAAAAGTTAAAGAATTCTACAACCTACCTATTTGGCCCTTGGGGTTGTGGAAGGCAAGACACCCACAGTTATTAGGCTAAACAGCTATCTAATTGAGGTTGGGTGGTCAAACTGATCATCTACCTACCTTTAACCATCGGCAAAGAAACCAGGTCCTAATTTTACAATGGGTTGGGTGAACCTTAGGACCAATGTAGAGGAGAGAGAATCAAGGAAAAATCCTCAATGCACCAACAGAATCAAACTCAGCTCCTCCAGCCCACAGTCAAGTGCTTTACCACTTGAGCTCAATATTAATTCATATTTTTAAAATATTAGTAACTTTTCGTATTAATTCAAGATTATTAACTTAAATAATTTTAAATCAATAGGATATTTTGCATGTCTCAAGCAAAATGTTCTATACAGGGTGTCCCAGGAAGAAAGGTCAATATTTTGGGAGGTGATAGTATTGGCCATTTTAAGCAAAAAAGACCATATGAACGAGTGTCCTATTCTGAATGGTTTCAAGATAGAGCAATTATGATAACAAAAAGAGATACTGCTTACTGTTTCTAATATTTATTGGTCAAGTTACATATTTCTTAGTTTATAATAAAGTTTCAAAAATTCCAAAGGCAACATCAATGCATTTCTCAACTCTTGTTGCTTGTCTGAGTTCATCATGACTTCCTTTTTGTGCACAAAAGCATTCATTATGTGAGCGAGCAATTTGTCTCGTGAACAACTCGATGTCTGTATACTTCATCCAACCCCATAAACATAAATCGAAGGGGATCAGGTCTGGAAATCTTGGTGCAGTGCTGTGGAAGAGAAGGAAAACAATGACCAGCAGGCGCAGTGGCAATTGTGTGCCAAATTTCAATTATCTCGGAAACCATTCGGAATAGGATACTCGTTCATAGGAACTTTTTTTGCTTAAAATGACCTATACTATCACATCCCAAAATATTGATCTTTCCCCCTGGGACACCCGCTATATTCTTCAACTTATTATATCTAAGATTGACTAATATAGTGACTAGATTGGAACATCAGTTTGCTTGTGAGAACCCCAATAACCGAGGGTTCAGTTTTTCCCATCACTATAAAAAAAGATAAAGTGCCAATGTATTCTGAAGATGTCCTAAAATGTAGCGTTATTTTAAAAAAATGTGGTTTTTCACAGTAATCTAATAACTGTGAAATAGGTTTCATGCTAGCAAATAAGGAATTCTTTTAGAGGCAGAGGAAAATGAGTAATAAAAACATTTATTATGATAATTTTTGGAATAAAATATTACATTAAGTGGTTTTCAGATGAAAAGGAGTTGGGACGAGAAAACGTAAATACACCTTTTCACAGCATCAACAGATCCTTCAATTGGAGTTCCTCCTCCAGGTCCACTATTGTATAAAACTCCAGTTATATCCAACAGTATGCCTTTAATAGGCGCACTTAACAAGTTAGACATTGTTAAAAATGACTTCGAATTAAGTTTTACAAGACATAGCCTCTTCACAGATATAATTAGCGGGAAAATCGTCTTAAGTTTTCGTAGATGTCGCTCCGTAGCGGAAGTCATTGTCGGAAACCAGGGTCCATTCATTAAAAACAACAAAGAAATTAAAGAAAGCTTTAAAAACAAATAATAATAAAATCATTTTAATGTTAGACATTTGCGAGAATATAGACAACTGTTTTGTGCCTTTTGAGGTTATCAATTCACCGAAACTTTTTGAGGACTTAATAAAGAAGTGTATGACGTCATTTGTGGGTGCTTTGCTCTCAAGTGAGCGGCAAAGTTGAAGCTGTATGACCCTCAGTTTACGAATTTGAAAAATAACTTCTACATAAATATGGAAACGCTACAACAGATTCCCAAGAAATCATTGAAATACGCTTTAGAACCGTTTCGGTCGATTGTAAGATTACATTTTTCTTTAATGTTGGTATAAATCTGTGAGAAATAAATGTGGGAGTATTAACTTCTATTTCTTGAAATATAGAGGATTATGTTTCTGAAATGTATTTGTTAATGAATTCTTAACGAAATTGTGAAAGTGATTGATTTGTATTTTGAAAATGTAGCTCATTCATTACAATAGTTACAAATTTAGGAAATCGGAGAAGTAGCAACGTTAGATCAAAATTCAACTTGTAAACAATTTGGATTAGGAATGAGGTGATATTGGAATGGTGTTTTGAATCTCCCTTTTCACTGATGTTTATTGTGTATATTTTTAAGAAAATGAAATAAATTAAAACTTTGATTTTTTCGACTTAATATGGAAATTGTGGCCGATTCTGCGTGCAAGGAATTTTTTTTTTCCTATTTTTTTAAGTTTTTTATCCGTATCAAGATCTATTGTAAATTTATTTTCAAGAAATATTAATCTAAAATATATTAATGAGACAAACAATATAGTTGAAATTGATAGAAATAAATATAGGCTAACCCAACTTCCAATTACTTTTCATCACAAAATCCAATTACTTTTCATATGTTTCATATCGACAGAGGAATAGCTATTCGCTATTTCAGGAGTTCAATGAAATATATATAAAAATGTCCCAAATAGTTTTCCTAATTCCTTGCAAAATTTTCGATTAAAATTAACGTAAGCAGTTTTGACTTGATATTTTTTGTTTTTATTTCGTCCAAAATTAAAAAATTATCTGCAGCCCTAAATTTATCTTTTTAAAATAAAAGGGCTGCCTATGAGCACAGAATACCACAAATGCTGCAGGTTTACAAAATAAATACATATTTTAAATACTCGTCCTATATATATGTGCGTTTGTGTAATTACAGTAAACTATTGAATTACTTTTGATAGTTAATAATTTATATATATAAATAAAACTCCATACTTTACCAGCGATATTTCGCAGAGTAATAACCTTTCCCTGCTTCCTCAGGCTACATTTTGGAAAAAATTAAAACCAAGGCAATTATAACAAAGAATAAGTCCTATACAATTACAACAAAAGAATGAGGTTCATAGTGTACCAAATTATTATTCAACGCGATTAAAACAAAAACATAAATTTAAATTAAAAAAAACAAATTCCTTATCCAACCATTATTTTGATAAAAAATTAAAATAAAGACTCAATTACCAGACTATTATTTACCAGTGAATTAGATTATTTTCGGAAGAAAATAACTGTGTTTGTTGTATCTTATAGGAGACAATAATGACAACTTATTAAATCTACCTAATATTGTTTTTAAAGTTACTTATTATTTACTAATTGAACAAGTTATTGTAATTATTGTATTCACGGACTGTATGTATACAAATTATTATAGTTCGTTGCAGTAGGTAACAGATTGTTAAAAATCAAATTCTAAATGTAAAACGAATTTTGAGGAAGAGGGATAATTTTTCCTATTCTCCATGCCTGAAGAAGTTTTCTTGCTTAAAGAAAACGAAATGTAGTGATTAAATATAATGACAACTTATGTTATCAGCGTATGGATTATCAGTTTATAAAAATAATTTATATTAAAGGCAACACAGCAATGTCTTTTTTGTCTATATACGTTTTGTTTTGTTTTATTTTTTTGGTTTTTTATATTGTATTATTTTTACCTTTCTTTCCTGTAATATTAGCATTACTGCTATTATTATTTCTTTCTCTATAACTCCAGGTAATTTTTAATTAAAATCTTATTAATTGGCTTATGTATTGAGTTTTTGTTTCATTTGACTAAACATTTTAAATGCATATTATTCTTTGAATTTTGTTGATAAAGGATTTTGTAATTTTGTTGAGGAAATCACGTGTTTTGTATCTTTTTTAGAAATTAACAATCATTTGTTAGTTTTTTAATAATAAATAAAAATAAAACCATAAATTTACCCTAATTTTTTTTTAATAATATTTTATTTTTTTTATTTTTTTTAAATCAGTTTTTTGGTCTTTTTGTTTGGTATATAATTTATGAAAAAAAACAAATCTCTTTATTCTTTCAAAATTTTTCATATGTTTTAGATATATAGGGTCTCCAAAAAATAACTGAGGTGGTTTGACACCCTGTAGAAAGAAAACTATCAGTATGAAAGAACATTCGCAGTGGCGCTGATAGCGAGATGTGCTATTAATGACAATTGGCTGGGCACATTCTGTGGTCTGATGAGGCTCATTTCTTCATGGGGATGTCAACACCCATAATTGTTCAATATGGGCCACTGGAAATCCAAATTCACTCCAGAATTGCATTCTCCTAAAACAACAATTTGGTGTGGGATAACGTCATCTTTCCTAATTGGCCTGTTCTTCTTTAAAACAGAGTCTCGTCATGGTCTCATTGCAGCTGCAGTGACTGCAAATCGCTACCTGAACATGTTGTCTGTTGTTGTCGTGCCGAAATTAGCACATGGGGGGGGGGGGGTACAACATTAATGCAAGATGGTGCACTGCCACACATGGCTCATACCTCGCTTCACGGCAGTAAAGAGCTGACACCTTTACGGAAGATAAGGTTATCAGTAAATTCTTTCCAACATGTTGATCTCCCAGATCTCCAGACCTTAACCCTTGTGATTTTTGGTTATGAGGTTATCTGAAGGTGAGGGTGTACGAGGTTGGCATTGGGGACTTAAAGCATCTAGAGGATAACATGAGACTTGAATGTATCAACATTCTACCGGAACTACTCTCAGTTATCATGGATAATATTGTTTTACAGTGTCAGTAGAGGCACGGGGAGGTCACATTGAACAGCTGGATACACTGGGCGTCGTACACGGTTCGACATACAGCACCACCTGTGGCACAAATATGAACTTTTTTTTTTTTAATTAATTTGCCTGCCCATAAGTTGGCCACAGTTGAAATGTGGGTGCTTTCATACTGATAGCTTTCATTCTACAGGGTGTTAAACTCAGTTATTTCTTGGAGACCCTGTATGTGCCCAATAATGGAGTCTATATTAGCATTGATAAATTATGATTATTATATGACATAAAAACTAATTGGATACACTTTAATATTATAGTTTGATTTATTAATATAAACAAGTAACGACGATTGCAAGTAAATTTATATTTACTTTTGTTTTGCAATTAATTTTTAAAGTTAAAGTTTTCCAATAACAGGTCTATGTGGCCCTTGGGGTTGCGGGAGGTGAAGCTAAGTTGAAGTTGGGTGATCAACCTGACACTCGCCTGCGTTTAACCCCCGGGAAAGAAACCGGGTAACCAATAGAGGGCTGGTTAGACCCTAGGACCCATTTGGAAGAGAATGGAGGGTGAAAAAATCCCTGCCCTCCACCAAGGCTGGGAATTGAATCCACCACCTCCAACCCACAGCCAAGTGCACTCACCCACTCGGCTACCGGGCACACCAATTAATTTTTACCATTCTTAAAAACTGGGACAAATAATATGCAAGTTATTAGTTTTGAAGTATTTTATTTTTATTAATAAAATCATAAATTAGTAAGAAAAGTTTAATTTATTTTTGACATATTGGAGAGGATTAATATTATCTATAATTTATAAAATAACTGTTTCTCTTTATATGAGTGGGGTAGATTTTGTGTGTGTGTGTTTTTTTTTTTCCAGATTGATAGATAAAGTTAACTTTTGCATAGGTTCCTAAAAATTCCTATGAAATTAAATTAGCAAATAGTTTTTAAAAATATTTTTTATACTTCCATCTGTCTTGGCAAATTCCTATCATGATATTATGAACATCTGCTGTTTATTTATTTTTCATTATTCTAGTTTATTACATTGTTTGTGTCAAATGTAAAAATTACTTTAGAGTTTATGCTTTTATCTTTTTATTGAGGCTTGTTGAGAAGTTTCAATTATGAAAGTTATTATTTTTATTAAATATATTACCAAACCTATCAAATAATTAGGCTACATTTTAATTTAGTCATTTTTTTTATCATCATTATTTATTCTTGAGTATTTATAATATTTCATGCTTTATTATTTATTTATTTTTTAGAAATATTTCCCCGTAATTAATTAATTTAATAGTCAATTCCTTTATTTTTATATTGATCTTTACACTTTTGATTTTGATATTTTTGTTAAAACAGTTTGTTTTTTTCTTAATGTTTGGTAAAATAATTTAAAATTAATTAAAGATGCTTTAATTTCTGTTCATAAAAAAAAAAAAAAAAAATTTCAATTATTGTTTATATTTTTAGTAGGTTATTCATGTCTAGAATATTTTGCTGAATATTTATGTTTTTGATAACTTTGTTAACTTTTTGTTAATTATTTTTCGTTATTATTATTTACTTAAGACATTTATTTTTGACATAGTTAATTGTTTTTATTTAATTATTTGTTTTCTAAATATCAATTTGAAATATCTATTTTGATAAAAAAAAAAAAAAAAAAGTTTTCTTATTGAAGCTTAAAAATTTAATTAGGAAGTAAAGTTAAATAGTTTTATTAAAAAATTTTTGGTTTTAAATAATAAAACTGTATTTGCTTTTTTTTTAGAAAGAAAAAATAGCATCTTTAAACCTACATTTAAGTGAAGATGGTGAATGTTGTCATGAAAAGTTTTTTGATCATATTATTGAATTAGAAGAATCTGTAAAAGAAATGTTCGTAAGAATTCAGAATCAGGTTAGTGTTTTATTAACTACTTGAATTAAAAATAATTCATATTAAGTGAATGATTTTTATACTGCTAATGAAAACTGTTACGTAATTTCGAATGTTTAGCGCTTCCTGTCATCCTTGAACAATCAAATATTAAAGAATGTCTAGACCTATAAGTTGATAGATAAAATACATTTAAAATATCATATTTATATCATTTTTATTTAGGTAATAGTTGATGATGTTTCTCAAGATCATGATTCAATGGAGGAATATAACAAATGTTTAGAGTATCTTGATCAGTTGAAATCAGTCAACAAAACAATCCCTGTAAAGGACTACGTAGCCATTATAGAGAATGTTTCTGACAAGATCACACAAGTATGTATTAACAGTTATTACTTCAGATTTTTTAATTACTCTCCTTTGAAAATCTATTAGTTTCAAGACATAACAATAAAAAGGAAGGATAGAAACAAGTTACGAGTAGAACCATATTACAGAAAATGTTACATTATACCATATCATATTAAAGTTATCAAATATTTCCAAAAATTAACTCTTGCAGAAAATAAAAGTCTCTTATTTTTATGTAAGTTAAAGCTAGGCCTGGAATAAACAGATTAAAAACAAAACAAACTTCAATTTACTTCAATTTTATCTCATTACAAAGATAGAATTGTAGTCATATAAATCATAGAAACACCCAGTACAGCCTCACATCTCCTAATCATTATGGTGCTCTCTGTGCTGCTTTTTTTGTGAATAGCTGCATATTTGTATAATTGGGACATCCATTTCACTGCTGCTTTAGTTTCAGATTTGGTGCCTCAAGGGCTCACAATTATTCAAGATGCTAATAAGAGGGAGTCAAATCAGAATTGTGGTTGATGTGTTTTGGTGATGTCTTTGTTAAAAATTGGTATCTAAATACAGATCCTACTATACATTGTCTTACTGTAGGATTTTGCTGGCATGGTTAGTAATGAATTTTCATTTCACCATTTTTTCCCTATAGTAATTTGTATGATATCTCTCCACACTGCCATTGACAGCATTGTTCCTCTATAACTTTTATGCTATTGTTTATGGAAGTTTTCCATTGTATTGTTGTATTAAAAAAAAAAAATCACCTAATGGTGTTTATGATGCACTTCAATATTTGCTGCTGTTTTGAACAAATCCTGCTTGTTAGCCAATTGCAACAAAAAATATCAAAACAAATAGAAATATAAAGTCTATTTGAATTTCTACACCTTTTCTTGAAAAGTAAGAAACATGTAGAATATAAATATTTATTTATAACCTTTGGAAGATTGTTTTTCAAATAATCCCCAACAACATCCTATTATTCATATGATCTTGTATACTCATGTGTATAAAAATGGAACATTCTGTAACTGACATAAAAAAAATTCTCCTGTTTAACCCTAGAAGGCTAATCCTTTTTCAACATACATTAAGACTAATCCTTCATAAATTTTACTACTTTTTAAACAATAATAATTTCGGGACAAGAATGAAGATACTAGCTTTCAATGATTTATTACATTTATAGGATATGTTTTTCAATAATTAAAGTGGTTACAAATCTTAAAAAGTATTACATCAATGTTTCTCAGGTAATTGTGTTTTCAATAAGCAGACCCATTGAAATATTTTTATACGTTATACTAGATAACTAGCGTCTTATTCTCATGAATTCTTACAATTTCGTTATACGTGAGACCTATCTTCCTAAAAGAAGCCATCACTGAGGACCAAAGGATGAATACAAAGAATGTATATAGATATATATTGATTGTAAGTTCATAGCAGTCTCTAGTCAAATTTACACTAAGACTAATCCTTCACGAAAATTATGATCACGCTTGTGTAACACAAAGCAACAAAGGTCTCACGACAATGGTTATTCACGCACTGAGAAGATCATGACACTACAGGAAGGTACTGTGACTCTTGCTGCAATCTAGCAGAGGAGTTTAAAAATTATAAGCTTAAAAAAGATTTACCGTCGTAAAATTTACGAGGATTAGCTTTCCAGGATTAAGATATTTTCAGATAAACGATTGCAGATAACAGAAATAGATGTGAATTGACTATGAGACTGGATATGAATGTATGAACCTTCTCAACGAAAGAATCGAAGGCCAGTGAAGGAAAGGATGTTACCAACATCAGACTTTTGTGCCATTTAACCATCTGAGCATCTGAAGCTGTTGAATAGTCAATATAAACATGAAGAGCTCAGGAAAAGGCAATTTTAGGCAAATTTTCTATTCTAAGCAGTAATTATTCTAGAATTCGATTTGAAAAAAGCTTACGAATACACATGGAAATTGGTATTTTGAAATATCTTTACAGTTACTGCCTTCGTGGTCATGTGCCCATTTTCATTCAAAATATCTTGCAGATCACACCTTTCAAGTCCATCTGGAATCAACTCTTTCCACTTCATATCCTCAACAACTAGGAGCACCTCAGGATTATGTTTGGAGTGTTACACATTTTCCATAAAGAAAAATGGAATCACATCTTCTTAGCCTCCATCTATCCTCATCTCATTGTACATTGATGACTACACATCTCTTGCCATTCTGTTAGCTTACTACTTTTTGAGAGATAGTTGCAATTAGCTTTTAATTGGTTACATGATTGAACTTTTTCCTAATGGTATGCATTCTCTGTGACAAGACTCGTGTACATTTCACTTGTAGTCAAAAGAAATTAAATTTTCAACAGTATATACAGAACCTTATGAAAGGGTGTATTCTAAAATTAAATTGCCTAAAAATGCTTTCCCATACTACATTGGAGAGTGATCACTTAGCCTTACTACGCATCTACAAAACCCTTATCTGACCACAATTACATTATGACTCCATTTATATGGTTCTGCATAACCATCTACCATTCTCATACTTGATCCTGTCCATCATCAGACTGCCTGTTTATGTCTCAGTGTTTTTCGTATTTTACTTGTTCAAAGCTTGTACACAGAGGCACTTGAGACATCATTAAATCTTCAATGGCAAACTTTATCTCCTTAATATTTCATATGCATTTCGTCTATTCCTAATAGTCTTGCTAAGCAATTTTATGTTCTCCCAATCAAGGATGACGTTTTTACCAATCGTCTTCCGTTATACCATTATTTAGACATCTGATGAATAATTTGATAGATACACTGCAACTCATAGATTAGTGTTACAACTCTACCTAATTCATCATCTGCACATTGGAAATATAAAACGTCAAACTGTGATTTTCACTTTGTAAATATGCGAAAGCAAATGCCCCTCAATAGTCTCGGTCTCTGCACCTTGAACATTCATGATGCCTCTTAGATTTCACAACATTTTATACAGATGGATCCAAAGGAGAGTCTTACGTTGGAGCAGCCTTTTACAATGTGAACTTCAAAATACTATTCATCTTCGTTGTGAAGTTTTAGTGTTTATTGCTGAACTTTATTTATTTTTATGACCTTAAAATTTGCATTCAAAGAAAAGTTATCAAAAATCCTAATCTATAGTGATTCCAAGAGTGCTCTGCAGGCACTATGCGATCATGCCCTAAAGATTCACCTTGTTTTTTTTATCCAATTTAGATTTATTACAATGTTTTAAAACGCAGCACTATCCTTTTCTGCAGGATTCCAGGTCAAGTTGGAATTTTTGATAATGAACTTGCTGATTCCTTCTGCTGCCTGCGGCTACTGCAACTGAGTTTTATTCCTTATTCCGACATTTAATGGTTCACTCTTGATTGAGAGCCATCTGGCAACAACTGTGTGATGAGCTTCATAGTAACAAACTTCATCTTGTTTTATCCTCTCCTAAAAATAGAATGTGTAAAACTCAATGGAATATGTTCTTTTAACGCATCTCCGAAAGCATTAACAGTAAACAGTAGACTAACAGTGATTAACACATCAATATTTTCTGCTTAAAAGATCAGCCTCCCATCTGTGCTATGTCCAGCATTATTTTAACCATTCATCATATTTTAGTTGAATATCCTGCTTTTAATAATCATCATTGTCACTATTTTTACTCTCTTTTTAAATTCAACATTCCATTCCATATTCCCTTGGCTTTAAATGACAGTGATCTTTTACCAATCTTAGCAGTTTTAAGATTCTTTCATCTACATGGCAAGGCAACATTTTAAAATTTTAAGATTTTTACTGAGGATTTTCATATGTTTTTATATAATATTTTTACACTGGTCTTGCTTTTAGCCCTACTATTCTTTTTCTTCATTTCCTTCATTTAGTGGTCTTTTATTTTTAATGTTGTTCAATAGAAAGATATTCTCGATTTGATCTGTATATACTTTATATCTGTTTATATTTTTTCCTTTATACTTTTTACCCTTCTTGATAGCCAAAGGTGCTTTTTGCGCCATAAAAATCAAATAACTAACCAACCAACCAATTATTCTAGAAATTTATGAAAAAGCTAATGTTAATACAGCTAGATAGTTTAAAATGCATACGAAAAGATCAGGACTTGGATAGCACAACAGTTGCTACATAAATCATAATATATATGGTATGGAAATACAGAAAAGGTATGCAAGCTGATCTGAAGATTTAGAATTTACCAAAATTGAGGTAAATTCTGTTGCTGAACAAACAAAAAGAAAATTACAGGCCATTGACGGGTAATTTCTAATACAGTAGAACCTCATTATAACGGACTAATTGGGGCTGAAGGTTGTCCGTTTTAATGAAAGTCCGGTTTATAACAAATAATTCTATATCGGTGTAATGCATCAGGGTGTACATCAATGAAAGGACAATAGTTAGCTATAAAAAGTACTTAACGACATGACTCGTTAAAGGTTACTGAATAAAAACTGATGAGTGTGTGTGCAAATTTGTGGAATTTCCGACAATAACGAAATTAAATGATCGATAGAATTGAGAAAGCAAACGAAGGAACAACGCTACAAAGTTGCGAATCCTTCCTTGTAGCGTTGTGCCTTCGTTTGCTTACTTCGTTGTGCCTTCGTTTGAATCATCGGGCACGTTAAAATTTTTTTTTCATTAAATGATCGATGTTTAATCGCTTGCTTGGAAATGTAAAACTCGTCAGATAAACATATGCATCCTTTATTATTATTATATTTTTTTAAAAAACTGTCCGCTATAAGCGATGTCCGTTATAATGAGGTTCTACTGTATTGATCATTTGGCTGTTATAAGAAAAAACAGACCAATACTAAAATGAGCAACTTTTAAATGATCAAAGATGATCCAAAATTACTATTTAAGTTGTGCAATACTATATAAAGTAGAAGTCCAGTGAACAAGTCAATCTCATATAATTGCATTTTAGTTTTATATTGTGAAACTCCGAAGGAGTTCCCCTTTGATTGAAATGTTTATTTTTGTTTATATATTTCACATAAGTCTCAATGATTGAGAAATTGTATACGAGTTATTTTAATATGTGTATTTAGCATTGGTGTTTTTTTTTATTGGAACACTTTTATTTTATTTGTTTTCATTTTATTACATTTCGATGTGCCTAAGCAGATTACTATTTTACTGATGTAATTAATTATGGAGAATATTATTTTATTAATGTAAATTTCTTTTATAACGTTCGTTTAAGAATTTAGAATGGGTTTTTTCCTAGTACCTTTTTACCTAGAAGTCTAAAAAAGGAAATGTAAAGACGGATGTAATTAAATGATTAAGGAGTTGGGCCATCGGGTGACGTTTGACCTTTACCCTAATTTTAACTTCCTTTGTCTAGTTAATTCAAATTCTTGACAGAAGGTGGCTATGTTTTGTAAATTTGTGGGTGTGGTTTGAGGATGGCCAATCAGTGGAGTGTTTATGGAAAAATAGGGAATTTGTTTTTGAGAGGGAAATTGGAAAGGTGAGTGACACTTGGGAAAGAGACACTCGACAAGTGAGATGCAGATTTGGAAAGCTGAAGAGGTAAGTAAAAGTCTAATGAAAAAGATATTGCTATGATTAATTCTGGAGAGAGTAGAGTAGCTTATTATCTTTTAGACTATTGTAAATGAAAGAATTCGACTTAGAAAGAAAATGTTGAATTAGGGCTTTCGTGCAGTGAATAGTCTAATTTAATTTGTTTCTTTTATCCGCCTTTCTCTATTAAGGTATGTGAGTGTGAAATTTCCCTTTTGTGTTCTATCCGAAAATTTAAAGTACGTTTACTATTTTAAGCTGTGTTTGACTTAAAATTTATTGTTTAAGTTTTCCCTAGAAACTGCTGATAGCTTCGAGTGAATCGAATTAATTTAGCTCCTCGATTGGTCATTTCCGTGATAGAAATGTTTAAGTATTTTTGATACCAACTTATTATTGTCAAGAGCATTTCCTTTAATTTAGGTGTTGTGTTTAATTAAACTTAGCATAATTGTATGTTAACTTTTTACATCTGTTTTAATTTTGTTAAATAAACATTTTTGTTATTGTTAAATAGTTTCCTATGTAGTATCTTTATTCACAGAAAAGTTAAATACTAAGATATCGGTAATTAGAACTTACGCTCAGAGATAAGAGTTTGCTCCTCACATAAATAAAATATGTGTTCTACAACATACCAGGCACGTATGCAGATTCTTATAGAATCTAGTGGTCACAATATATTACTGTTATATCTTATTATAGTCTTTACAGATTGACATCATTCTCAGATTGATGAATGAAAATGCATTGTTCATTTTCCTTGATGACTTTTAAATTTAGAATTTTTGTATTATATTATTGTAAATAATAATTTATTTTAATTATAAATAATAATTTAATAATTTATTTTATTATAAATTTTAATGTTATTATTTGCTTTCAGGCCTTGTTGCTATGGAATAAATTAAGTGTGAATAAAATTCTTCAAAATCTAACAAAAATTCAGCAAAATGTGAGCTTGTTTTCACACGTAGGAAGTGAAGAGGAGTTATTAAATGCATTTCAGGTATTACTGTTACTGAATTAAACTAACTTTATTAAAATATCAAATTATATGTTAGCTGTTTTTAATTCTTAAATTTCTAATCTTTTCCAGTAAATTTTAAAAAGAAAAGACTAAATAAAATACTTTTTAAAACTTACATTTGTTAGTCATGTATGATTTAAATGAATTGAAACTTTGTAATAAAAAGTAAGATAGTTTTTTGCCCTAATAAAACATAATTGCTATAATTATATTTAAATATTTACTCATTGTTTATCTGCTTATTAGTTTTACTCAATTTAAAATTATCCAGGACTTGTTAAAGAAGTTTTAAATATGGTCTTGATGAATATCCCATCTAGGCTTGCACTAAATTATTTATCACATATTGAAACACACACCATAGATCTAGAGAATATTATCACATAGTATACTATATGGCCAGAAGTATCCAGACACCAACTGTCGTACAATCAGAAAGTTATGTAGCACATTTTAATAGGATGTCAGGCCACCTTTAGCATCAATCATAGCCTGCACTCATCTGGGAAGACTTTCCACCAGATTTTAAAATATATGAGATTGAATTTTCTTCCATGAGAGCTGCAGTGAGTCCAGCCACTTAAGAAGGGCAGTTCGGCCTGATGCATAATCTGTGTTCCAATTTTTCCAGAGGTGTTCTGTGGGATTTAGATTGGGACTCTGTGAAGGCCAGTCTAGTAGTTCAACACCCATCTGCTCAAACCATGGCAGCACAGCCTTCACTCTGTGGCAGAACAGTTATCCTGTTGATACAGAAACGATCCTTCCCTGAACTGTTGCCAGAGGGTGAGAAGTGCAGAGTTGTCAAGAATGTCGACATACATCTCAGGATTCATGTTTCCGGTCAAAGGAACTAAGGGACCCAGGCCGAACCATGAGAAACAGCCCCAACCATGATGCCGCCACCATCAAACCTGACAGTTGGCACAATACACTCGGGTAGGAAGCGTTCTTCTGGCATCCATCAAACTGCCAGATCGTGTAGCGGGATTCATCATTCCAAAATACTTGTTTGCACTGCTCCACAGTCCAATGGAGGTGCGCTTTATACCATTGCAATGCCATTTAGCATTCACTTTGCTTATGTTGGGCTTGTGAGTGGCTGCATGACCATGGAAACCTATGTGTTTCAGTTCCCGATGAACAGTCCTGATGCTAGCGATGACGCCTGAAGCTATTTGGAACTCACTGGTAATAATAGTCACCAATGGGAACTTGCAATTCTTCTGTGCTACCCTCTTCAAGGTGGCTGTGATCTGTGAGTTTCTTTGGCCTACCACTGTGATTTCCTGTCGTTGTCATTCCTAGACGTTTCCATTTTATAATGACATCACTTACAGTTAATTGTGGCACCTGTAGCAAGGCCGATATTGCACGAACCAGTTTGTTGTACCGATTGCATCCAATGATCATGCCATGTTCGAAATCACTCAGCTCTGCTGACTTACTCATTGTCTGTGTAACGCCTGTTTATGTCCACCCAATGCTGGGGTGACGACTTTTATCTTGTTCTTTGACATCATAGCACACGATAACAGCCATTCTCCAGAAGGGTGTCCTGATACGTTTGGCCATATAGCGTATCGCACCATACATTGTAACTGTGTGATATAGAATTTGCTATAGAAGAGTTCTTGTCTAATCCAGTTTTGAAGGAGAAGGACATTCCGGCATTAAAGATCCTGTCAGAATATGTAATTTTTTATACTCTAGGTCAATGATTCTCGATCTTTTATGCTTCACATACCCCCTAGTACGTGAAAAAAAAACTAATAAGGCACCTGGTAAGTTGGGAACCGGACATTGCATCTGCTGTGCCTTGGGTAGGCATGGCCTTGTTTGTATAATCTATGTATTAACATTTGTATTTTTTTCTTCCAAAAAATCTAAGAATAGACGTTATAAAGTAGAAGCATGTTCTTTATTTCTTCCATATCTAATGAGTGATAATAATGTCTAATTGAATTAAAATTTCTTTTTTTAAATACCTTTAGCTATGCCCTGATGATTGACAATGAGATTATAATGAATAGCATATTTCAGAATTTTCCAAAAACATAACAGAGTTGGAAATAGAAAATTCACTTATAAGATTAGCAAACCAATATTTTTAGTAGTTATCTAAAACCAAATATTATGTTACTGCAAAGTAAAGCAACTATTTCATTTGCTGTTTATAAATATTAATTATTAAATTTTTTTACAGTATTCTTGTTGGCCTTTTCTTTATTTTGTGAAAGATAGATTTCCTATTGGTTTTATTTTATGTAGTTTGAGGATATCAACTTTTCGAAATAAAATCACATGAGTTTCCATACGTATTAGAAACTTCTGTTATAATCCACATTCTCCCCCTCCATTTTTTTTTTTTTTTTTAACCTTACCTATTTCTTTAAATAGTATTAAAAACAGACAAACTTGACGGTTTCTGTCTTTTTTTTTCTTATCTTTTTCTTTTTTGTCCTCCTTTCAGATCAATGTGAAGTGCTTAATTCACTTCTTGGGTATAATGAATACCTATTTGTTGGATTTGCAACTTGAACATATGAAGCATGATCTAGTAGTTTCTCTACATTTAATTTATAGATGGTTTATGCTTTTATGCAAAGTTATAAAACTGTGTATGAAGAAGCCTTGTGATAATCTTGTTGAAGTAAGTGCAGTTTTATTTATTTAATAAAGCCAGTTACTGACTTATTTTTCAATATTTTTTTGTTTCACTGTGTTTATATATATATAACGTCATGTAAATATTTAGAGAGCTTCAAAAGTAAACCTTGAATTAATTAGATAATCAAAGAAAACATTAATTTGTTATTTAATTCTTACTTTTAATTGCTTCTTTAAATATCTTTTGCATGACAGTTTCAAGTTTAATCACAGTATTAGTGAACAATTCCAAATTGCAAACTTACTGTTATTGAAATATTAAATGCTACACATACATTTAATATGCTGTTAATATTTTTTTGTTTTTATTTTAGAAAGGATGCAGTTTCATTGTGGATCACATAAAAGAAATAGTAAATAAAATTGCATGCCTTGTACGTGGGGAAACTTCTGAAAATTATTTTGAACATTGTATGCAGCCTGGTAATTTTGTTCATATGATGGATCAGGTATGAATATTTTATTATTATTTTTTTTTTCAGCAAAGATTTAAATGAGTATCTTAACAGTTGCTTATTAGAATATTTATTCCATACTATTTAAAGGATTTTTCTTTCATTAACTCATCATTCATTTTTTTAAAAAAAAATGTTCTTTTCATTTATACACTCAACGGCAAAATTAACTTCCCACCTCTAAACTTCAAGATATTTGCCAGGTTTATTTTTTCTTACTTTTAATATTAATTGTAATCAATTAAATACAAAGTCAGGGATTCAAAAACAAGCTTTAAATGTGGTTTTGTGGTGTTTATCATAAAATTAAACAATTTACAAAAGGGTCCTCAATTGTAAACAATATACTAAGCTCTACAATTACACACTACAATCTCTGTGGTCATCGCACAACGCTCTTTGGCGATCATCAGCCAGGAGCAGTCACCAGTAAACAACAATGCCATACTGAGGCTAATATGAATGAAACAATTGGTAAACAATTTGGTCTCTTCCATTTTTGTTTATCAATAAATGCAATTGCAGCTTTTTGAGAACTTGATATTCAAGTGATTGTAAATCAACAATTCATTAAAAATAATGCTAGATTCTTCAATTCTTCTATGAAAAATGTATTATTAACAATTGAAGCTTCAGATGCACTAGAATTTTACTAAAGAATCATATAGAATTTATTTCTTTCTTTCTTTCTTTCTTTCTTTCTTTCTTTCTTTCTTTCTTTAATATTTGTTAAATATTTAGGCTTCTAGTGACTGTATCCAGCAGAGTATCTAGATAAATTCTTGCATTATTTTATTCTTATCTTTGCTTATCTTGTACAGTGAAGATACACAAGCTACGTTGATATAATAGATCCAGTACTCAAAATTGGCTCGTAATTTTAAGCTTTTTGGATTCCATGAGGTGATTCCTGTTTTATTAAATGTTTATTTATCTGGACATTTCTTGTTTGTTTTCAGTTATTGGAGCTTTTATCTGATTTACCCAATTCCTCTATGTCTGAAATTGGCAATTTAGTTAAGATTTTAAGTCAGCATTCAGCAACTGTGGCTAAATCATCTGCTCAATTAGAGAAGAACAATTTATTGGAAAACACCGATAAGGTATCAAATCACATATTATCTTATTAATTATTTTTGTGAATAGTTTATTTTTATGTATATTTTAAACTCATTTTAAGAAAGTAATTGTAGACTGCAGAGATAGTGTAGTTTATTTATTTAAATAGCTTCATTTGATGCTTTATCTACATTTTACCTTAAGGTCTGAGATAATTGCCGGTACTTATAATTTTTCTTTCTTTAAAATATTATCAACTATTTCAAATTTATTCAGTTATTCAGCAAAGTATTAACAAAATTCTATAAGATGCTAGATTGCAATAAAAACACAATAAATTTCATATGGGTCCCTTGAACATACCAGTATGGAATGAAATTGCCAACCAGGAAGAAAAGCAGCTGAATCAAATGATAACTTTACCATTATTCAGAAATCATATAAAAATAGAGTTCTAAAATCTTAAGTATATATAATTCTAAATCATCTTAGCAAACTTCTGCCAAAGAGATTGTTACTGGAAATTCTTTCCAATACTTAAAGACAGGATACAAAATAATAAATTACAATTAACTGTATGAAATTACCTTATTATATCAAAGAAGTTAATAGGCCATGTATTTCAATGTAAAAATACTTCTTTTGGAATTCAGAGTAAATAACTGTAAACATCGTAAATAGGTGTATATATTTCATTTTACATTATATAATTGTTGTATTATAGGTGAGTGCTAAAGTTATTAAAATTATCTTTTTCATATATTGCTATAATTTGTATGATGTTCTTGCTCAAAAATACTTCAGTTATAATAAAATAACAGAACTGTAACTCCAATCAAGGCCTACCTGTTTGAGAAATTACAGATGTAGGCTCTAAACACTTGGCTGAATTCAAGACACTGGAGGTTGAATGGTCATTCCAATGCTTTGCCTGCTGTAACCGTGGAAAGAGAGTTCAGTCACACCTATATAGAGGAGTAATGGCGAGAGAAAATTCCTAACCTCAAACAATAAATTCTACTCCTTCAGCCTGTTAAGTGCTATAAGGTTCATTAAAATAAGATTTTCAAAATAGAAAATTTAAATTTGTTAGCATTTAATAATCTTGATTTTCCATTGCTGTTGTAATAGCAATTATCAACAAGAAGTAGTTGGGTTAATTTCGTGCTGTTAAGCAGAGGCTGTTAACTTAATATCACTATGGCATTGCATTTTGTATTTCACTTAATTCTAGATTTAATAGAATGCATTAATGAAAAAAATGGGAATTCATCAAATAATGTTGATTCATAGCAGTTTCCTAGAATTTAATAATGTTAAGATTTAAATAAACTGACTGCTTCCTCAAAAAACCAGTGTACTTCTTAAACTATCCTAAATTCTGAGTATATACCCTGTACATAAAAATCAAAGCAGAGTGAACAATCTTGATGAAACTTTTTATGCAACTAACTTCCCGTTGGATATGCAAATGATTAATGGTTTTTGTCAAGAAACGTCACCATCATCATCCCCATGGTTCAATGGAAGTGTCCTCCTGTGGTCCAAATAAGGACTCTCAGAATCTTACTAGACCCATTCTGCTTCATGAAACTGCTACATTCATATCAGTGATCGACGGTGTGCTCATAAACCTTAAGAGCAATTGCGGGACTTCATGAGATTGCAAGAAGTCAGCTGGCGATGCAGACTAATTCTGAAGAAGGACTGGACAGTGCTTAAATCCTGGCAATTTTATTGAGTGGCACACATCCATTACAACTAGTATAACAGTGTCAGAAGGCATTTCTTACGATAGCAAATTCCTTTCATAGAGATTAAAGAAACTTTAAATGGACAGTGATACACACAGGAGACCTTATAACCTGTTGTTTTGTTTTTCATGCCATGCCTGCCAGGAACAATTTCCTAAAAGGATAATGTACATCAACATACTGGAATATCTGCAAGCAATTCAAATCTTTCCTTGGCCAGCTGGTCCCCAGACTTATCCCCTATCATGTCTCGGACTTGCTAGAACCTCATTTTCATCTATCATCCGACATTTGAGCAGCAATTACAGAAAGCTTGGCATTATCTGCCACACGACAACTTCAGGATTTTGTTTCAATCCATGCCAAGTTGTATATCATCATGCATAGCAGCCATAGGCAGCTTGGGATTAATGTTGAAACAAAGATGCTGCTATTGTTCATTAAAAACTTGGTTTTCACTGAGAAATTTAAATCAATTCCTATTTTCTTACAAAATTGTACGCTTCTTTACAGTACTTTGATTTTTTTCTGTCACAGTATATCTAATGTTTTCTAATAAAACCTTCTATCTATAACGATGCTTTGTTCTGTACAGTTGAATGTCATTGGAAGATTTCTGTGTGTAATGCTGTTTTAACAAATCAAAATAACATTTTAATATTCTTTGTTTTGTTTTTAACCCCACCCCCCTCCAAAATCTCTTTAAAAAAGATTCTCGTTAAAATTAATATAAAAATATATCCATTCCATTCTAATTACAGGTGATCTTCTTACATTCAGTTTTAAATGAAAAAATGCAGACTTATCAAGAAAACAATGAAAGGTTAATTTTGATAATATATTAAAATAATAATTAAAATAATCATTGTTCATTTATCTGTAAAAATATTTTTAAATGAGTATTTTATTACTTAATAATGAATAACAAATGTAGATACTTTCTTTATTATTTCTTATTATTATTTTACTATTAATTTTCTTCATTAATTTAGGTGTGAGATAGACAGTGAAGAATTTTCTCTTAGTTTGGAACAAATGGAACTGAATTTAAACTTGGCTATTCTGCAACAAATTGTTGATACTTTTGTGGAAACTACTCAGCCATTAAATAGGTTAATAAAAGCAGCTACTGATTTTAATGTGAGTATTTATTGTACCGTACTTATATTTTTTTTTTCATATGAAATATATAGATTTATTTTGTTTTTTCACAAGTATATTTTCTTTATGATAGTGATATTTCTTTAAATATCAAACATAAATAATTATTTAAGTACCGTATATGCTCCAATAGAGGCCCCTGGCATTTATTTGCAAAACTAGTCTCGGCTCCTGGCTGCTATTAGAGGCCGGCCATTATTAACAAAAACCTAAAGAACGCAATATTTTTACACATAAATACCGGCTAATATTACAAACTGCTACTTTATTTTCCGCTTTCTGCTTGCACCTTTGTACACTTTCACAGACACAAGAGTATCGTATTGTTTCTTCCACTCTCTGATTCTTTTCGGATCAACACCATAATGACGAGCGGCCACCTCACCGGAAGTTTCATTCGCGTGTTCCACCGCCCGAATCTTAAAGGTAATGTCAAATGACCGTTTCGGCGGCATTTTGTAAGGCAATGTACCGAAAGGTATTACGCACGACTATAAAGATACGGATGCTTACACTAGTATTGATAGGCAAATATCAAAGACCCGGCTACTATTAGAGACCGGCTATTATTTGGCCATGTCCCCTCTGCAGCCCGGCGCTTATTAGAGACCGGCAACAATAAGAGCCTCGGCTTTTATTGGAGCATATACGGTATTAACTAATTTACTGAATTAATAAAGAAATGTGAAGTCGTAGTATATCCATTCCATTTAATTATAGGCTTTGGCCTGATAGTGCATTTTTTGCTCAAACAGTGTTTCTTGAAGCCTTCAAGTTGATTTTCTACAATTATTATTGCTGCTTTATGCCAAGTAGCATCAATTTTATTATGTTTTTTCGATTTTTCTTTTAATCAATTATTTGAAGCCTATTTTCACAGATAGTAGGAGAAGGGGATGTATTTGACAGGAGTTTTTGGATTTGTGGATTTGTTAAATTTGCATTGTAGGATATTTAGGCAGCTGTGAAAGAGGTAGGAGGGGTAATTATGGAGGTCAAGTATGCTGTAAATGGTACTGAGAACGCAAATTTAATAAGCCCACCAAAACCACAAATCCCAAACCCCCTATCAAATACATCCCCTTCTACTATCTACCCCCTTGAAAATTTCATTTACAATTCCTCACCCCATACCAATATGCCCCTGCCTTCAGATCACCCAGCATAAACATTATACACACTACACAACACAATGATCCCTCCAACACTGTATATTGGATCCCATGTAAGCAGCTCTCCTCTGGTTATGTAGGACAAACATGCCACCCTTATCTACAAAGAATACAAACAAGCATTCAAAAACAAAGACTCCCATGTTCATATGCAGTAACACATTACAATGAAACTAGGGACACCTCCGACTTCTCAGCTGGCAAACCCCTCTCCCACCACAATAAACTTTCCCTCATTGCTGAATCTTTCTAAATCATCCAGCTTAAAGCCTTTAACCCTATCACCGACGGGCAAAATACCCGTCGCTATTGCTAAACCCACTTAATCCCTTCTCTTCCCACTCACTATGTATCATCACTTCATATTGTCTTGTATGTTTGTGCCAATCCCGGAAAATGAAATACTCATAGTATTCTGAAACTGTTGGTTTATTACCATCCTTTTAATCCTATTAATTCATGTACATTAGAAGTAAGAACACTGGTATGCATGTACAGTCTGTCTACAATTATTATTCTTATCAACTTAACCTAAAAAAAAAGTTGATATCCCCCGAATACCATAAGACTTATCCTAAACAAAAGGCAAGCATTTAGTTTTTTAGTGATGTTTAATAACAGCTGCAATGAATTTCTGAACCATTTCTTCAATAGTCCAATACACGCTTGGTTTGGATATTTTATGCTAAATATTGAATTTAATTTGCTTGAAATAATATTCCTAGTGCTAATATCGTAGAACAAGGATGACAACTATATAATTCTAAATTTTTCATTTACAAAAATGTTTTGAAAAGTTATTGCTGTTAGCAGTAGTGAATAAAATTTTAACTTTTCATCTTTTTTGACATTTACTGGCCATCAGCTTCTCCTGTTTGTTTTTGTTTTTTTGACAAAAGTTGTTTTTACTAAGAATTCCAAACATTATCTAATGGATGCCTAAGCTACTTAACCTAATAAGTGCTCCTTTATAACTCTCTTTTTGATTGGAATGTCAATTTTAAAACTTTCCATTCTTTGTAACATTTGTAATTGTTGTAATAACTAACTGACTTACACTGTTCATTCATCAGCGAATAAATTTCAAGTAGTGAATCCTATGAAACACTGTATTGTTAATTGTTCATTAATCAGTTTTTGGAATCATAAAAATCGTAATTTAAATTTCAACATTTATCTGAAATGTAACTGTCAACCTAAAGCTTTTCTAATTTGATATAGAAAATAGCTTTTTAATTTTTCATTGTCATTGATTATATATAACAGTGCATCTTTTTTAAAGAAATTGTTTTGCTCATCATTGGAGATTTAATCTGGTCCTTGTTTACATGTTATTGTTTGTGTATTTCTTTGTCTAATGATTATTTTAAAATTGCCTGTAAAAAGATGTTCACAAAACTAGCATTTGAAAAGCTTCTTTATGTTAGATGGTGTCCATCAGCTAGGACATATTAGTTATGAAACTAATCTTTGCAGAGGTGTAATAAATTCAATTCCATGATTAAATTTATTTCTTTTAACCCTCTGTTCAGTCTTTCCATCTTATTGCACATTTTTTTATCTAGTAAATTCTTTCATGATTCTTTTGTGTAAAGATAGTTTTACAAATAATAATTCTGCATTATTAAATAGCAATTTCCCATCCATTCTTTATTAACATATTAAATTTATGATATTTTAATGAAGAATTTAATTTACTTCACCTATCTTAAATTTGATTATTTCTATAATCTAATACATTTGTTTGAAATTAAAATTTCTTCATTACAATTTTCATAAGCAATTTTGAACTTTAAAATATTTCATTATTGAAGATTATGTGGTTGTGATTAAATTATTACTATCCAAACTGCCATATTTCCTTGTTAGTATCATTACAAAAAATTCAATTTTTGACCATTATATTAATACATGTCACAAATACCATGAAGAGCTTAAATTTTATGATTTTTTTTTTTTTTTCAATCTCTGATCCTTTGAAATTTAGTATTCATGAACATCTTTAATCTTGTGTTTAAATAATTAAAATAGGATTTTACATTTTAAAAAATTAATTTAAAAAAAAAAATTAAAATTAAAAACTCTATCTTTTTTTACTTTTTTTTTAGGATACTTCTGAAATTTCAGATTTAACTACTTTGCATCAAAATTTAAACAGTCATATTGAATTAATGTGCAATGTATCCAATTTTGCTATCAGTTGTGCAACCAACACATCATGTAAGGTTTCATTCTTATTCATATTTAATTCATCTTAATTGTTAAAAACAAAATGTGAAGATAAAATATTGATGTAGAAAGTTTTATGATTATCAGTTTAACTTATGATTTGCAACCATATTATTTAGAATAATTTTATATTTGTGATCAATCTTTACCTTGTTAGGATGAGCTGAATTGTTTAGAAATATATATATATTGAAAATATTTTATTCTTTTAATTTTCTTGTTATTTTCTGCTTTATTACCATCTCCTCTTTCATAATAAAAATACTTGATAATACTTAAAATACTTAACAATAAAATAATAATTAAAATTAAAAGGGGGGGGGGAAATCTAAGAAAAACACTTACGTCATTTATTCAGAATTGATTAATGAAAATAATGAACGGAAAATATAATGATGACATTACATTAGATATTGACTCCTCGTGCATTCAAGTCGGACAATGAAAAATTGATAAATAAAGTTTAACCTTTCTTTAGCTCAGTACTTTTGTGAAGCAAAAAATAAAATAAATAGTTATGTAAAATTTTAAAATCTAAATGCAGTTACAAACTAAGAAAACAATTTTATTATTAATTATCTGTTCTTAATGGTTTGCTTTCTGAGAAGACATTATAGAATCTGAATTAGAGAGCTTTACTGCATCACTATCCATCCCTTTCAAAAAAAGTGAAAATTTTTAGAGAGAGAGAGACTAATTAGAATCATTGTTTATTCTAATAAAATGAAAGCGTCAAGAATCATTATTTTGGAATCTAAAGTATGAATATTAATTAGGGATTGAAGTACAACAATGGACTTGATTGAAGAAGTTAGAAACAAAGGGATGAAAGTTATTTTTTTTTTTTTATGTAAATTATAAAACTATTGATAACTATAAAAATGGCAAGTTTAAATATTAAATTGTTTCTTGGTAAAAAAAAATTTGAAAGTGAACTAAATCTCTTTGGGCAGGATGCTGAGGCGACTGGTTGACTTCAGTTATTTATGTCTAAAAATTGATGTGTGTGTATCAATAGGCCAAGGAAGGCTTTTTTGTTTTGTTGTTTTTACATCACAACCTTTTGGTTTTACGCCATTCAGTTATTTGTATCTTAAGCCAGAAATAATTCTAATAGTTGAGTTCATTTGGAACAACATTTTATGATTTATTATTAAAATTTACTTAATTTTTTTTTTTGAGACTTAAATTGTTTTAATATTGTGGATGTATATGTAGATAAACATTCTCCAAAGGTTTTTTTTTTTCTTAAAGATGTTAAAAATGCAAAGAAAATTAATATTCACTTTTCAATAAAGAGGACAGCTTTAATTTTGTATTAGATATTATGAAGGAAATTGAAGTCATTGATATTAAATTTAATCCTCCCAATGGGTGAGATGTGCTTTTAGAATGGTTAAAAAAAAAAAAATTCTAATTAGATCAATTAACAATTGCCCTTTTTCCCTTCTTCCTAACTATTGAAGGAGGGGAAAAAATCACTGGAAGGATTGTTAATTTTTTTATCCCTTACAATCTTTTAAAATACCTAAATGTGAAGAGAGGACATTAGACTTCCATTAAAAAAGCTCACAAGGCATAGATTATAACCAAACAACAAAAATAATTCTGGAGTTTCTCATATGTTCTGTATCTTTACATATAAAAATATCTGCCTTTCTACTGTTTGTTCAAATCACTTTTATTTGTTGATCCTATGTAAACCTTTAAAATATATTTTCTGTTGCTTCGTATATCTTTTCCTACCATGTTAATTTCAATATCTTGAATTCTGTTGGGTTTTTTTTTTTTATCTTTTTCTTATGTTTATTATCTCATTATTTTTTGCAGTGGGAACATGCAATTCATTTATTGTATAAAAAGCATTGTTATTTTAATTATTTTCAATAGCTTGATGATGCGTTACATTTAACAAGGGTTGAATTTGGATAAGGTGTGGGTGCTTTTTCTTCCTCATCCCTGCTCCTCTCCATCTGAAACATTTTTAATGGTGCAGATTTTACATTGAAGCCACAGAGAATATAAATTTATCTTACTAATTCAACATTATTATTTCCTTTATTTGTGTTATGAATAGCTTTAGATTGTTGAAATTAATAGATTTTATAAAGAATACATATTTACTAATAAGATTATGCGCCCATATTTATCTCCATTCTGTTGATTCCATTCTAGGCATCCAGCAAATTCAAGTTTGTTGTTATTTATTAAGAGAGCTTTCTGAAGAAATAGGAACAGCCACAATAGCTTCAACAGCGATAACAAGTGATAAATCTTTGCTTTATTATATAAATATATTGGCAACTGAATGGACTGAAACTCTCAAAATATTAACAAAGAACATTGATGACATTACTGAACCGGTTGCATTCTCGCAGATGTCAGGTATTTCATATTATTTTTAAGAAAAAACATTTCATTGCTTAGTGATCACCATTGACTATCAAAATGATCGTTATTTTGATCTGCCAACCTATAATCTAGTGACTCTGCTCAGAATATTTCTATCAAATCGTTTTGGTAAACCAAAGGATATGGTAGCGCTTGAAATTTTAGTCTTTAATTGGAATAAGTTTGTTGGTATTGCTTAGGATTTCCTACCTATAAAGATTTCAATAAAGTTGTTTATGCTTTATTTAAAAGTTTTTGCCAAACTAAAACTGATCATTATTTTGAAATTTGACTGGTGCTGTAATGTTTTATAGGGGAGAGAGGGTATCACTGGTTCTGTAAAAACATGCATCTATTGAGCTATTCATTAATTGAGTAGTTATGTTTGATGATTGTTAATTTTTTGAAGACCTGCTGTTTTGGTAATCTAATCATAATCCAGCCACTTTACAGTAATCTCTTTCATCTTCAATAATTCTGATCTCAAAAATTTCTTAGAAGTTGCTAAAAATTACGAAGCTTTATTAGAATTGATATTTGAATGGGATTTCTTTTTTCAAATATGTAATAATAAAAATAGTGGAATGTGTCTTAGATTTTTCATTCAGTGTAAAGAGAATGAGTATTAAAATTTTGGAAAACATTTGGAAACCCATGAATAGAATAAAATTGCTCAAAGCAGAATTTAGCAAAAATAAAGCCTGCGTGTCGAGATTAGTACATCTGTTTCCTATTTTTACTGATAGGAAATTCTTTAGAATGTACACTGAGAGTTTGCAGTTTTGACAAAGGTAGATTACAGACAAGTAATTATTTTTTTTTTTCTATCTTGAAACAAAGCAAACATAAAATTTACTTACAAGAAAATTACTTGCGACTAAGTTGGAGCTTTGAAATGCATGATAAGGATAGAGCTGGAATTCATTATAACAATCCATTGTGATTCACTTAATTGTTGTAATTAAGTCAATTTAAATTATAGATTTACAATAAATTAACCATTTACAGTTTTATGAAGAAGAAATAACAATAAGAGAAATAGAAAGTAACTATTACTGTAGGCTTTGAAGTAATCCAAAGAATTCAAAAAAACTTGCATTTTGAGATGAGTGGTTACATATTCCAAAGTCATAAGGCTTGTGAACATAAAGCAATGTAAACAGTAATGAATGGGGATTATGTAAGTTTTGCTAAAAAGGAATTTAAGTTTACCGTTCCTGAAAAGCTTACCTTGTATAGAAGAGATCAAGGAGAATGTAAAAATCTAACTGAATTGGATATCAGAATGGAAGATCATTTCTAATATGATTAGCCGAGTACCGTCGCTTCGCTCCGGAACCCTTGCATATATAGCATTCAAAAAATAAACTTTATTTATTTAGCAAATTAATGTTGCGATCGTCGGAGAATATACGACTTCCCAGCCCATTGTGGCTTCTCTGGATAACTCAGATGTATTGCGGGTCGGCGTCACACACCGAAAATTCACATTTTTGCATGTATCTTGCAAACGCTGAAGCGTTTGAGAATAAGTGATACATCGTTTGATAGAACTTTCAAATACCAACATTTTCTCAATATAATGTTCTCTGCCATCTTTTACACTTTTCGTTTAAATTGAGAAAAAGTCAAAATTTGACCCTTTAAAAGGCGACATCTTGGAAACCAAAAACTTTTTTCGAAAGATTTTTGTAGCATTTTGTTTGTCTTAAAAAGATCTACATTTTATCCATTTACATGACCACTCTATCTCTTAGAGTTTGGTCACAAAATTGGAAAAACGTAAAGTCTTATGACAGACAGAATAACGCTTTTATAATATAAGATAGAGCTTAGATAAAGCTAAGCTTTCTGTAAATAGATAGTAAATAAATAGACTATAAATTCAGTTAGTTATTTTATTATAAAAGCAACGATGTGTGTTACCCACAAAAGTAACTATTAGTAATAATATGTTACTTCTGATCCCTGTACATAGCCATGTAGTTAATTTTTTTACCTATTTAAATACAATATGTTTTGTAAGAAATAAATGGACAAAACAAAGAAATGTAATGTTTACATATGTACAATAACTTTTATTCTGTATATAATTATTGTATACAAGCATTTCAGAATTTATGCAAATTATAATTTTTTTTTCGTTCATCTTTTTTATGAAAGCCACAAAACTTAAGAAGAACTTTGCGGAATACCTTGAAGCACTAAAGGAAGGAGATACTGCAACATTGGAATTGTTAAGTTGCAAGCTATTTAATTACGCAGATAGAATGGCCCAAGTAATACAATCACAGCATTACCAGAATACAAGTAGAAATACAAGTAGAAAGGCAGACAATCTTTTGGAGAATGTAAATCAACTACAATATGGTAAGATCTTTTTAAGTGCAATTTCTTGTAATTAAAATTCGTAGAAGGAGCAAATAACTTGCTATTTATTATTTATTTTTAAGTGAGGTTCTGACACTACAAAAAGTAACAGAAGATTTTAGAAATGAATAAGAAATGCCTCCACAATATCTCAGGGTTGATCAGAAAAAAAAAAGAAAAAAAAAAAAAACTCCTATTAATCAAGATTCTGATTTTGTTAAAAACTCAAATATTGCCACTATTCAATAATGAGTTTCGTGTTCAGTATCGTAAAATTTGAATCTTTTGTTCAGGAGGAGCTACGCTTTGGTAGTTCAATATGGCAACTTGCTTGAAAACTAGTCTCCCCTTACAAGTAAGTGGTGTTATACAATTTTGTGGGGAAAGAAAATGTTGGAAGCCAATATCTTGACATTGTGTTTCACCTTCATGACATTTGTAGAATGCACAGCCAGCACTTTACTGCGAACATCCACCATACAGTCCAGACTAGGCCCCAGTAACATTTTATTTGTTTCATGCTTTGAAGAAGCACTTGCCAAAAGAAAAATGCTGCAAAGTGGTGGCGAAAAATCAGAGCCAATCCATCTTTGCATCTGGATAGATAAATGCATTGCCCAATACGTCAAGTTCCTCAATATACAAGGTACCTGTGTTAAAATAGAAGTATAACAGTGACAGTTTCATTGTGCATTTCAATTTACTTTTATAAAATCTTGCCTTTGAATTATGTAATCTTTTTTTATCATTTCTTTCAGAATATTAAAAGCTGTGTTTTCAATCATTAACTTTTTATTATTTTTGGCAGAAAGCTAGTCTATTTTTAGTTTAATAAGAATTAAAACAGTTATTCAGCAAATACCAAAGGAAAATTTTCCTTCATTGAAATTAAAATTCCTCTAGTTTTATTTGTATTTTCATCAAATTATAGTATTAATATTCAATAAATCTTGTTTTTCTTGTCTGCATAAACTATCTTAATTTTCATTTCATTACTGTATTTTTTTTTTCAGCACTTTCGATTGTTAAGAGAAGAAGAAAGCAAATAAAAGTTGATCCTGAAAATTTAACCATTTACAACAAGCTTACAAAAGATTTAAAACTGATTCTCAATTTATCTACTGTAATTGAGAAAGAGCTACTTAAGTGTGGAGATCTGAGTTCTTCAGAGACATCTTTCAATTTTGGTAAAGATAAGATATTAACTTATATTTATTTTTTAAGTTAAAAATAGGTAAAATTAAAATAGGTTAAAAATAGATTAAATTTGATCTTAGTTCATTTTATTTATGTTTCAAATAAATATGTTAAGTGGGTCCCCTAGCCAAGTGGTACAGCCAGGGATTCTTGCGGAGATTGGGAATTTTTCAACGATGAACCCACCCTTCAAAGAATAGGTACCGCGTTTCTTTCCCGGGAGTTAAAGACTAATCACTCAAACTCAACTTTGTCTCGTTGGTAGGGAAAAGCCTTACCTCCTGCGACCCCAAGGGCCTACATAGGCCTGTAGTGGGAATACTTTTTAAATATATAAAAACTAAGATTCTTTTTTGAAAACTTTTAGTATTTATTCTAATCACTTTTGTTAGCTAATTATTTACTAACAACTTTAATGCTTTTCTAAGTATCTTTCTCAAATTAGAGTTATTGCTTGTTTTGCTCACCACAGTAACACTATAAAAATCAAAACTTTGAACCATCTCTTGGATAATATTGTTTCAAGTTTCTGTCTCTCCTTATTTTGGATACTTGAAGATTTGAAACATACTTTTAGAATGAAAGTCACAAAGAAATTTTTTACTTACTGAAAGATAATTCACAAAAGGAATTACAAGGATAATTCATATCTTTGTCGTTTGTATACACAAATATTTATAAGTATATAAGTTTGGAATTTAAATCTTACTTTTCAGTTCTTGCCATGGCTTACATGCCCATTGAAATAATGTTGAAATTCCCCATAGGTTCAAAGATTGTTGTCCTCATAATCTAGTTACTTAGGGAAAGGTACTGTGAGTGGCATTCCCAATGTCACATTAGCTGCCCAATGCTTCCCCGCATGCAACAAGTTCTCCGCTCTTAGACTGGAGAGCGTGTTGCATGCGGGGAAGCATCGGGCAGCTAATGTGACATTGGGAATGCCACCCACAGTACATGAATGAGGGAAGTGCAATTTATAATTATTTACAATTTTATCTTTCATTACTTATAGTTTTTTTTTTTTTTTTTTTTATAACTGTTTTAGATTTGACAATGAAGACACCAGGCTCCTATAATGTAAATGTCAGCAAAATTGGAAATTTCTCCACAAGGTCTATCAAAAAGAAGATGGCACTGTCTAATTATGCAGTTAATAAAGATTTCTCAGTTGATGGTAATTGTAGAAATGCTTCAATAAATATTACAGGTCCTCCTCTTTCTGAAATATCTGGCCTCAATATTACAGGTGAGGTTTTATAATAAATTACTCATATTAAAATTCTTGGAAGAGGGGAAAAAATGAAAGCTTTTTAGGACTCAAGTAGATGTTAGCATTCAATCTTTATTTCCAATTCCAGCCAGGGATGTGTGCAGCGATTTTCTAGGGGCACCAGTTATGGCCTGCAAGCTCTTTATTCATAATAAAAATGATCCAGAAATCCTCTTATTATAATGTCATTAATGTCTTTTTAAAAAATAAATATGTACATTTCCTACATACATTTTTTTTTTTAAATCCTTCGATGCCACATAAGTCTTATACACTGGTGTCGATATACCAACGACTCTGTTCCAGCCCACATAATCAGCTCAAAAATTCAACTTATTCTTTTTGTTATGCTAGATATTTCTAAATCATAAAATTTCTCATAAGAATCCTCATTTTATTTGTGTTCCATAAATTTCCTAAACCTTGTAAACTGCTATAGTTTAGTTTATCTTTAACATTTCATTAGTATTAATAAAAAGTTGTTTTTGGAATGAAATTTAAATTTTATTTATTTTTAATGTACAATTTAAATTAAATATTTATATTCCAAATAGAACTTAAGCCTTCTTTTTATTGCTGAAGAATGTTTTCTTAAATAGTTGCTTCATGAGAGTATTTTTACAATTGTCATGTATTTTTAATTCTCCTTATTACTGTATTATCAGATAAATATTGAATTTGTTTATATTTATAGGTATTTTAGAGAAGATGGAGAATTTGTCTATCGATTTTATGAAAGAGATAAAGTGTTCTCAGAGGAATGAATCATCTGAAATTAGTACACAGGTTAGCACACCTGAAAGATTAAAAGATATAGAAATGCTAAATCTGAAAATGAACAAGCTGAGACAACTTCAGCATCCAAACAGTTCAAGTCAAGATTCACAATAAATGTAAAATTTGATCATGTTTATAGAACATTGTTTTAATCTAATGTCTAGAAGTTAAGATATCTATTATGTTTATTATAAATATAGAAAAATTAATATTTTTATGAGAATTCCATCTACATAGCATTTAAATTATTTCATATTTTTTTTTAACGATACATAGATATCAAGAATTCTACTTTTGAGCCCATTTAAGGCTAAGCCAACGATGGCAAATATTCTAATTTTATATTCTGTCATTCACATGTTGTTCATATGTGACAGTTTTCATCTATCTAATAGAAAATAAAGGAATCTGGAGTGGGACATGTAGACAGAGATTGGATAGAATCCTTGTAGAAACTGTAATTTTACTATATTAATTTTAATATTAATAATTCTTTAATTATTTTTTGGGACTAAGTTAAGTTAAAATGTAAGAGGCCAGTGTAACCCTTTAGATCATGGTCAGGTTGCCAGGTGTTCAAGGTAAAAATAAGGGACAAAATTGCAGTATTGTACATCATCACGCACGTTGATGAACAATAAAATTCAAGTCCAGGCTCAGAGAGTTTATAATTACACTGATATGCATTTTTTACCTTTCAGTCTGCTTCACGAGAAAAAACAACTGATTTTAGTAAACTCAACTATCCTGAATCCGAATCTATATTCAGAATTTTTGTATCAAGTCTAGTTTTTTTGTAATTTGCAACTTAAACTCAAAAAAACAAGAAATTTGGCAAACTTCATAATGTTTTTTTGTTGTTTTTTTTTTTCAATAAATGGCGGCGTATCGTTTCAAGTACCTGCTGTCCAAATTTCTTTCCATTTGGAGCCTTAGAATGTGCTCCAGAGCCCTCTTTGTAGAGAAACTGTAATGTTAACAACCCTGTATTTGTAGTGGACAATTATCCATCATCTGAAATCGTAGAAAATAACCTTTCAATTGGTACGATAAATGTCAATATCCAACAATACTGCAACCTGATATCGGGCCTAATTTCAACAATGCTTGCAATATCATGTATGGACTGAACGCTCTCATTGCCTGTTAAAAACAGTGTTCCAAAAATTACTCATCAGTCACTTTTGAGAAGTTGAGCGGTACACATCTCATCTAATTTTGTTTAGGTCATTACTCACTCATGAAATGGACTCCACACCTGAAGAAGTAGCTTGAGTTGTTGCCTTTTCCTCTGTCGCTCAGCTGTTGAACATGAGTCAGCCTGTCGTATCATGAGTTTATCAGAGGTAGCTGGAGACTGGTACCTTCGATCGGAGACAAGGTTCACACAAACGGCGGTCCACATTGCAGAGAGACGATCACTTTACTGTCTTAACCTCACTTCAAAATCATCACCTTACTGGAATTAACATTCAACTGAAGTTGTGATAAACACGGGGGGGGGGGGGGGTAGATATCTGTGAGTGGACAGTCAGAAGACGATTGAAGAATGGTGACCTGACACCAAAGAGGCCTGCTACTAGGCCTCTCTTGATGGCCGGTCATCAACAAGCACGTCTTCGATTTGCTCATGAGCACATCGATTGGAGTTTAGAGCAGTGGAGCAACGTTTTGTTTTCCGATGAAAGCAGAATGTGCTTGCATGGCAGCAACAGAAGGGCTCAGGTATATAGAGACCTGGAGAATGTTATGAACAATGCTGTAACAGAACAAGTGAAGTATGGCATCGGTTTCTGTATGGTGTGGGCTGGGTTTTCTCTCTAGGTGAAAACAGACCTCATTATCATAGCTGGTGGTTTGATAGTAGACGAGTATATCAAGGACATCTTAGATGATTATGTGGTCCCGTATGGAGAGTTTGTCAGTTACGACTTCGTGCTAATGCACGACCTGTTGCGCAGTGCATCCAACAGTATCTGCACAAGATCGGCATGTCCACTTTAGAGTGGCCTCCTTGCAGCATGGACTTAAATCCCATTGAGCACATATGGGATGAACTGAAGAGAAGGGTTTTAGCCAGAAGTCCCACTCCTAGCACCATCACTCAACTCCAGGCAGCCATTCCATAGGTAACAGTGCAGAAGTTAAAACAGTCAATGACCGTATGGAAGCCATTATAACAGCTAAGGGTGGCACAAAAAATAGTGCATACAATAAATTTTGTTTCTTTTTACAGTATTTCGGTTCTTCATTTCAAATTTATATAATATAAATACCCTCAGAACCTATATGCAGATTCAACATGCAAGAATCTTGTAGGACTGAAATTGTAAATTTATAAGAAATAAATAAAAATAAAACAATTAAACCCTTTCCATTTCATTGTTTCTTCCTCTACTTGCTTCTGTGTTTTCCATTCTAAGTCCTTGAACAAGACAATTTAGTTGTATATTGCTTACTTGTATTACCAATTGATTGTACTTTCTAAGCTTTCAATGTTATATACTTTTTCAATAAAAATAATTTAATTTCTGAAACAATAGGCAGCCAATGAAAATGTCAATGTTGAGCAATTTTTTTGCTCGCCAGTGTAGTTCAGCTACCAATTTGACTTGACTAATATTTTTTTTCATCAATGAATATTCAATAGGATTCGCACTGTAATATTTATTTATTTATTTTTTTTTTGAATATCCTCATCCATGAACTTAGATAACGTAGCTGCAATATACATAACATTTTCCAATGACATCCTACTCTAAATCAGTTAATTTATATCCATGTGTTACCAGAACTATTCAATTGTGAGATTAGAAGAGATTTTTGCTGGGCTATAAAATGAAAATAGAACAAGAAAAATAAACTGGCTCCGTATAATAAAGCATGTGTCTCATTACCAATCCGTATATGTGATCTTGTATTCTACTGGGATTTCTATATTTAATTGGATATTGTAAAGTTGCTTCATACAAAATTTTAAAACATTTCCACCCAAATTACAGCCAGAAATTTGTGTGAACGAGTGGCTAACAATAACATTCATAATCTTTCTATTAGTAGGCTACAATGAATAATGATAATATATAATTATGTTGATCAAATTGTAGTGGACAATGAAAACAATAGTTTTTGAAAAATAGTGTACATTTTCTATTTTCACAAGAAGCAGCTTGATTAGTTCACTTGAATTAAAATCAACAATCTTCTAAGATACATAAATAATTTATTAAATAACAAATTAACAAACTCCTTCAAGACTACAACATTATGGCAATATTTCGTCTCGTTTCCAAGACTTCTTCACAGCCTATTTTAAGAGGATTTTTACGTTTTAGAATTCCTGTTTGTATCATTTATTGTTTTGGAGTTTAAGAAGGAGGGAAGTCTCCTCTTAAAATTAGGCTGTGAAGAAGTCTTGGAAAACGAGACGAAATATTGTCATAATGCAGGGTGTCTACAGAATCAGGGAATCAGGGAATTATCAGGGAATTTTGTTATTCTGGAAAAAATCAGGGAATTATCAGGGAATTTTGCAATTATTACTTAAAATCAGGGAAATTTATGATGTTTTGCCAAGCGCGAGCTTTTATCTTAAGGGAGCATTCAAGGTCACGCGTCACGTCGATCCCCTCTTTCCCGCTGGCCGGTCTAATGGTGTTGAATAGTGACATCATATCCTGTACTATATTCCCCCCACTGAAACTGAAACCGAAACTTACTACGAGGAATATTAGATATTGGTGTACAAAGACAAATGAAGTAAAAACAAGATATTTGAACTCAACCTTTCTTGGACGCACTCGTGCAACTGATTTGGTGAATTCGTTTGTTGAGGCTACTAAACCTCTGGATTTGAAGAAACTTCTACAAATCTCGATGGATGGGCCTAACGTAAATCAAAAGTTTTTTAAAGAACTTTCGTGCTCTTTAAAGGAAACTAAGGAAGATGCTGAAGTACTGAATATTGGTTCATGTGGACTACATGCATTGAACATAGCTTTCAAAACAGGAGTGTCAGTTACGGACTGGAAGATTATGGAGTTTCATCGAGCTTTATATTACTTGTTCAAAGATTCCCCAGCAAGAAGAACATTATTTACGGAATATACAAATTCACAAATATTTCCAAAAAAGTTTTGCTTTGTTAGGTGGGTTGAGAACACTGGTGTAACAGAACGATCATTGCAGCTTATCCCATTGCTAAGGAAGTTTATAGAAGGAATAGAGAAGGACAAAATGGCTCCAAATTCAAAAAGTTATAAGGAAGTTAAAAGTGCTATTTATGATTCTCTCTTACCAGCAAAGCTTGCTTTTTTTCATTTAGTTGCTTCCGATTTTGAAATGTTCTTAAGGGAGTACCAAACAGATGCTACCTTAATACCATTTCTTTATTCTGACCTAAGTAATTTGTCACTAAAATTCATGCAGCGCTTTCTTAAAAAAGAGGCATTAAGCAAAAATATTACAAGCATAGACGTGGAGGACAAATCAAATTTTCTGCCAGTTAAACAAATAGATATTGGTTTATCTGCTCAAAGCAATTTGAAAAAAGGCGAAAGTATCTGATTTGCAAATAGCTGAATTTAAAGTTGACTGTAGACGCATATTGATTCAATGTTTACTGAAACTCCAAAGTAAATCTCCCCTTATTTACAAGCTGACTAAAGCAGTGTCCTGTTTTGACCCTAAAATAGCTATAAATGAAAATATATTTTCATGTAGATTATCAAGTCTGTTGGTAATTCTTTCTGAAAAAAACTGGATATCATGCACTTTAGCTGAGAAAGCTAAGAATCAATTAAAACAAATATGTTCACAGCCAGAAAATATCTCAAAGTTAAGATGTATAAAAGATCGATTGCACGTATTGATAATTTCTGGTGTAGTTTGATATCTGCTGAAGAAAATGGAGCACCTGTAGCTATGACAATGATACAGTTAGTCATGGTATTGTCGCATGGCAATGCAAGCTTAGAAAAAGGTTTTTCTATAAACAAAGATACTTTAGAGCAGAATATCAAAGAAGAAACTATCATTGCCAGAAGATCCATTTATGATAGTGTATTGTCTAAAGGTGGCATAAATAACATTGAAATTACTAAGAAGATGATCCTTGATGTAAGAAATGCAAGAGCTAAGTATTCCGAGGCAATGGAACAAAAAAAGAAAGAAAATCAAGAATTGGCAGTAGCTGTTAAAAGAAAAAGAGAGGCTGAACTTGAACTGAAAAGGCTTAATGACAAAAAAATTAAAATCTTAGAAGCAGCACAAAAGGAATCTGAAATGATTGAAAATGAAATTGCTGCGATAAAGCTTTCAAAAAATTAAATAACCAGTATCATGCTGTACATTACAATGAATCTTGAATTCCGTTGAGTTTAATTTTGTGTATATTGTTGCAATAAATCTTTTAAAAGGTAAGATATTGTAAACTCATTAATTTATAATTTTTTATTTCTCTCTTCTTTTTTTAAGTATTTCATCATTACTGTTTTTATAGAATTTTTTGCTTATTCTTTTATTACACTTAGATAAAATAGTAAATAGTTACCAAGTAGTTAAAATCAGGGAATTTTTCTCTTATGATCAGGGAATTTTTAAGAAATTGTTCGTGAAATCAGGGAAAAATCAGGGAATTTTTTTATTCAGATTTTGTAGACACCCTGTAATGTTATAGTCTTGAAGGAGTTTGTTAATTTATAATAAAATCAACAATCTTTATAATTTAAATTCAGCTATTATTAAATTAAGTTTATTTTAATTAACTAAAAAAATTACACTAAGAAAAAAATTCTACAAAAATTTTTAAGGTCTTTTTAATTTTATTTTATATTTTTGTTAATGTGAATTTTTTTTTGTTTTTTTAACCTCATGACAGCTCTTAGTATCTCTGAACGTCTATGCTGAGATAAACTCCTGAGATAAACGTTCCTTCCTTCTGAAAAACATTAAGTGATTTAAAAATAATCTCCGCTTTGTAGAAAATTGTGGACTGTACTTTTCTACAAAGTGGAGATTGTTTTTTTATCATTTAATTTTTTTGTTTTTGTTACAATTCAAATTTCAGTCACAAGTTAAACAAGTCTCAATTAATCGGATTTTTTTTTTTATTATTATTTTGTAACGTTTTATTATAAACAATTTCATTAATTTCTTAATTTGTAAAAACAATAAAAATAGGTTTTTGCCAAAGGGAATTAGTGATTATATGATTCTAACTCTAATCCATTTTTCTGGATGATCTGGCATCCCCGATATTGTAAAGTTGTTCTTACAACATTTTAAAGCATTCCCATCCAAATTACAGCCTGAGATTTGTGTGAACGAGTGGCTGACAATGACATTCATAATTTTTTTTATTAGTAGGCTACAATGAATAATGATAATTATAATTTATCGTTACGTTGATCAAATAGAAAGATCCATGTCTCTAACAGAAATCTAGGAATTACTAAATGCAAATGAAAAATCTAATTAAAGTCCTGTTCCTGAACTCCATGAACAGGGAAGTGGTGCCACCTATGAGGGATTAAATGAACTAATTCTGAGTGGATGCTCATT
>JAFIDM010002131.1:84964310-84979483 GCA_023159025.1 Thereuonema tuberculata | reverse complement strand
TGGGACCGCCTCATTCACATAGACAAAACTATACATCACAACAGACCTGACATCATACTTGTTGATAAGGTCAACAAACAGACCTATCTCATTGATATTGCAGTGCCTCTCAGCAAGAACATGCAGAAAACTCACGCAGACAAGATAAGTAAATACACAGACCTAGCACACGAGCTCCAGAAGCAGTGGAGGCAGGACCGAGTACGTGTTGTACCTATCGTCCTGTCCGTGACTGGTCTGGTGCCTCACACATTGCACCACAGCCCCAGCACACTAGGACTTCATAAACACACTTATGCACAACTCCAGAAGGCTGTGGTACTCAACACAACACGCATAGTTAGGAAATTTATGGACACAAGCACACATCCCTAACTATCCTTCCAAACATTTTTTTTTTTTTTACACTTGGTAATATGTGCTTTGGTCCTTGACCCGCCATATTGTCTTAGCTGGGGAAACCCATGGTTTGAAACTTTTTCGAGATTTTTTTTTTTTTTTTTATTTATTTCTTAGTTATTTTAAATTACATTTCAGTCCCGTTAGGAATATAAATTCCTATCAACAGGTGCTGTATTTATTTTAATACATAATAATTATATTAAAAAAATTACATTTAAATAAAATTTACAAAAATTACAAAATCAACTTCCTCAAACAATTTGAAACAAAAATATCAACAAATTCGCACAACATAAAATTAACAAATTATTAATTAATATTATCTAATATCCAACTTTTTATATTATTTTTTACAATGGAAATTCTTTTACAATCTTTAAAAACATTCCAATTTACATCCTTAAAGGTTTTCTCAATTATATAATTTAAATTTCTTATATCATATTCATTATAGATATAAGGATAATCAAGTTTTATTCTATTTTTATTTCTCAAATTATAATTTTCATTTATACTTTCATCTTTTAATTTAACAACACTATAAAAATTCTTTATTATTATATTATATATAAATTTTTGCTTAGGATATAATATATTGTATTTTAGTAATATTTGTTTCCTTTTATTAATATTATTCCAAATGTTTTTAGGAAATATCAACTTTAAAACTTTGGTTTGTAGATTTTTTAAATTTTCCAAATGTATATTTCCTACATTTGCCCATATATTAACTCCATAATTTATTAAAGAATCAAAAATTGCAAAATAAATTAAAATTTTTATATTAAGTGGAAGAATATTTTTTATTTAATAAAATATATATATGGTTACATTTAGTTTTTTATGTAATATATTTAATTAGTTATCCCATGTAAAAAAATCATTTATAATTATACCTAAATATTTACAATTATTTATTATATCAACTTCAGTACAAGAAATACATTTTGTACTATTTCCATGTAAACAGTCATGTGAATGTATTATGAATGTAATTTTTTTATCTACTATTTTCTTTTTGGGTTTTATTAATATTCCTTTTGTTTTTTCATTATTAAGAACAAGTTTATTATCATGAAGCCATTTTTGTAAAATATTAAAATTATCCTGTAAAGTTTTATTCAAATTCTCCAAATTTAAACCTGATGTATATATTATTATATCATCAGCATATACATATATATAACAATCTTTTAAAACATAAAAAAGATCATTTAAAAAAATTATAAATAAAATTGGCCCTAAATTGGATCCTTGTGGCACTCCAATATTAATTGTTTTCCTTTTACTTAATATTTTATTTATTTGCACATAAATCTTTCTATTTTCTAGATAATTTTTCATAATATTAAATATTTTACCTCTTATTCCATATTTTTTCAATTTAATCAAAAGCAAATTATGATCTATCAGATCAAAAGCTTTACTCAAGTCAATAGTTATTAATAGTACAAAATGATTTTTATTTAAATTTTTATTAATATGCCCACAAAATTTTTCTAATAATTTAGTTGTACTTTTAGTTTGATGATAAGCATATTGATTTTCATTAATTACATTAAATATTTTTAAAAATTCTTGTAATTTTTTAGTAAAAAATTTTTCTATTATTTTATTTATAGTTGATGACACAGCAATAGGTCTATAATTTTTACAATCATTAAAAGCATTATTTTTGAATATTGGAACAATTTTTGATATTTTTAAATTATTTGGATAGATTTCTTTATTGAGAATTAATTCTATCATTAATGCTATCAAATTAGCAAAAAGTTCCTTTTTCTCTTTGATATCAGAAATAGATATTTGATCATGTCCAATTGATTTTTTATTTTTCATCCCATTTATTATATTTATTATCTCTTCATCATTAGGTACATCAATTACAATTGTATTTATTAAATATGAAATATTTATATCTTGTAATAAATTCTCTTTACAATTTATATTAAAATTATTACTTATTTTATGATAATAATTACAAAATTTTTCTGCAAGTGTTTTAAATTTGTTTTTATCTTCTATTTCTTGTGCAAACCTATTTATTTCATTTTCTTTTTCAGTTTTATGTTTATTACCTTTTTTTCTTTCTAATAAAGCATTAATTTTTTCCCAACAGATTTTTGGGTTATTTACATCATTTTTAAATTTATTATAATAATAATTATTTTTTGCTTTTATTATTTTTGATGTTAGTATATTTCTTAAATTCTTATAATTATTATAATATTGCTCATTACTATTATTGTTTTTATATTTTTTAAATAATTTGTCTCTTATTTTTATTTCTTCAATTAATAATAATAATAATAATAATAATAATAATAATAACTTCTCTAGATATGTAACGTTTTATCATGGTGGATTAATATCAATTACATGCCATAAGAGTAATTTCTGTAATTAAAGCTATATTAATTAATTCAATAAGTAGAACAAAGTTAAATTCTCAACATTTTTTCAGATGATTTGTGAAGTCTAAAGAAAGATAAAAAAAAAAAAAGAATTCTTTTTTAATCTAATTGTTCTTTAATGTGGTTATGAACAGTTGGATGTTTATATTTACAATTTATCTAATATGAGTGTGTCAAGCTTGTCTACCGAATTCAGATCGGGTGCTCTGGATGGCCATTTCTTACAAATGGTTATTTTCCTCTGTAGCTGTGGTCAACCACTATGTGGATGGCATTATTGTCCCACAAAATGGAATAAGGAATTATGGCTGCAAGATAAGCACATTGATCCAGGATGTTATGCTACTACCTGACAGCTCTTAAGCTACTGCATAGAAAGCAGTGAAGATCATTGTGATATTAAATGTTTATCCAGCCCTTCACGTCACCACCCCATAACTTTTATCATTCTTGGATGTTTTTTTTCTGCTTCTACTTATCGGAGAGATTTCCTTTCTATTACATTTTCATTTGCCCATTTTGGGAAAAATGTCAGATCAGAAATTGATCTTGTTTCTCATATTAAAGCTAAACAAGACCCTTTCCTATTAATGTTATTTGTGAATCAATATTATCATTGGAGTTGTATTACTTTCAACCTTCTTATTAACTATAAACGATATGAAATGATCTTATAAGTGTGCACCGACATCGCATCAAATCCTTCACCCTTGAAGTATTTCTCCATCTTCCTGCCTTGATTATTCTTTGTTGTTTTGTATAATTTAAACCCAAACTTTTATGTTTCAAGATCATGCAGTAATCTCTCATCCTTCTGATCATTCACTCTTTTTTTCTTCACCTCGACTATATATTGTGTAATCATTGAACTGCCCCATCTCCTTCCTCTTAGTAGATTATTTAACCATCTTTCAATCTACCCCCTTCAACTTAACCTACATCCACTACTTCATTCATTATCAACAACATCCGTTAAACTCAGGAGCTTTTTCTTCATTCGTGTAATCATTCTAAAACCACAACTGTCATCAGAACTATTTGCAACATCTTCTATACTTAAGATTAAAATTCTTCCAAATTTTATTGCAATGCCTACAATGAAATCTCTTAAAATCATCATGAATTTGTGAAAAACTATCAAACCTTCGAAGATAAATTATAAGCAACTCTATATTTTAATACAGTGCTGCAAACCTTATTTGCTTCATGGCCTCATGTTGTTCTGAAAACCCCAGGGAACATGAAAAAGTTTAACTACATATGATTAATCTTTTGAAAGAAACCTCTGCATAATTTATTAGATGACTAAACAGCATTTGAAACATTTACAAATATTCTTTAAAGCTGATTTTAACTGTATTTAGCTAATTTGGTAGAATAAATAAAATGCAATTGGAATTTCTTTGCTGAGATTACTTTATATAATGAATTTAATGGTCATTACAACTTTTTATGAAGGTAAATGCTTACTATAGATATATTCTAAGATGTAATGATACAGTGGTTGAGAAGTAATATAGGATTATTTAAGGCTAATGTCATTTTTAAACTTCATAGTTTTAAGCCAAATTCTCATTCAAATTTAAGATTATTGCAATAAAAAGATATGTAACTGAATGAAGGAAATTCAATGTATTTCATATTATTATTATTATTAAGAAATACATAAGGAGTACTTGCTAAAATACGACTAGGAATGAAAGTTGAAGTATTGAATTCCAATGAGATGAAGTAAAATAATTAAATATTCTCATTTTCATTTTGAACGAAATGTTTGTCAACTATTGACAGTAGTATAACAGAAATTACAAACGTAACATTAATTGCGAATGTAGATTTAACACTAAGAAATTAAATTTTACCCTTTGCTTAAAACATGTTTATCATTAAGATTACAGCAGAAGTAAAAGACATATCCTATTGTAGATATGATATCAGAATGTGTGAGAGTAAGATACATTTCCAGGAAATTACTACTTTTATTGTGTTTTGCAATGAATATCGCCAGTAATGTAATAAAAAAGATATGTATAGTTGAAATTACTTTGCACTTTTGTTGTTAAACATATCGGAACATTACAAAACCATACACGAAGATTCTGATAAGGTAAAAATACAAACTATTTCTGGTTTGGGTGTTATTACTGTGAGTTTAAGTTTGAAGGATTTGTTTCATTTATTTGGTTAAACATTTTGTAAAACAGAAATATTAGAATCACAAATCTAGCAAATTAAATTTTTAAGGGTCACTTTTATCAGATTCCATCATTATTAATGTATAATGGTAAATACAGCCTTTTTTATATGAATTTTTGGATTTTTCAGAATAATTCTGTCAAGGATAATAAAGTTACAAGATTCACTACACAAGATTATAAATTACAAAAATATATCTTTATTTGCAAATTTATTACATACAGCAGTATTAATAATACAGCTACTGATAATTATAATACAAAGGACTATGTAGCATGAAGGATCAAACATGAGAAAATAAATAATTACATAAAGAACTGAAAAAATTACAAGTATGTTGTTGTGTACAAAAGATAGATCCATTATCCAAAAACTATACTTCCTGTTGCCCTTCCTCTACTAATGAGGAAGTGGATTTATGGGGTAGAAAATATGTAAGAATAAACTATTCTTTTCTAAAGTTGAAAGCAACAATTCTGTTACTTGAGAACACAAAGCACATATAAATGAAAAACAGTCAGAGTGAAGTATTTTTGAATTAAGACAAATTTCTGTAAATTATTTAACAATAACTCCTCTTATGTTTCTAGATTGAAAATTACAAAATGTGGAAAAAAGAAAATACTAAAGAAAGCAGATCACATCAAGCTGCAGGCAACCTTTTACCATTATTATCTTCAGTTGTTAGTCGGTATGCACCAAAGTGCATCTGCGAAACTTCACAGGTCCATGTTCTCTGGTGCTGTAGCGATGGCATCATGGCAAACCCCTAGAAGAATACAAAGAATTTCTAGAGAAAGATACTGAGGTGGTTTCCCGCGGCCTTCCTCAGGAAATCATTAACGAATGAGTTCAGACTGAAAAAGAAAGATGAAGAAGCAGACAAACACAGCAAAGGAAATTTTTCAAACATCCATTCCGATGCCGGGATTCCAATCCAGGTTCCGACACATCTGTCTCATGGCAGACCAACGTCTAGATTACCTTCACTAAGGAATAAATGTAATGCATTCAAACATTAAGTTTCAGCAATGAAAGTGACACTAAAATGTGGAAAATTCTTGCTTTATCAGGGATGGTGAATGTTTTTGGCTTTGAAAGCTACTCTTCAAAAAGTGGGGATCACATTTAATAAATTCCATAATTGGTATTCTACTGACAGCTCACCACATTCCTTACCAGAAGATTCCAATTTCTTTAACATCATTTCTAAGTTCTGCATAGCCTTATCAAGAACCTTTACACCAGAAATTGGCTACATATGTTCTGCAAACACTTGGGTTTCCCTGCAAACTTCATATATTCTTTCACCTTCTTTTTTAACTAAGATCAAGTTTTCTGAATACCATTAATACATTTCTTTACAGAGGTTATTATTGTGATTAAGAAAACTCAAATTTTTTATATATTTCAAACTTTCTAAAGATTAACACAAACTGTCATTTTGAAGTCTTTTGCTTCACTTAACGATTTAATTTCTTGGCTGATAACCCTATAACTGTTGAATTCTCCTGCATGAGCACACTTATATTCTATTTCAGAATACAAAAGATCAGGATTAGGAGAATAATTTTTTCGTCTCTACCTAATGAGAACAGAATGACTTTTCTTAGCACACAATCATCAAAAACCTTCTTAAAACTTGAAAATGAATCAAACTGGGCATCTTCATTGATGTTATCAATACCACCATCACTATTAAGTACAGTAGACAAAGAAAAAAACCATGTTATCAAGTGCTGGAAATGACAGAACCATAACAACAAAGCCTTCTCATGAGGAACTCTGCCATTTGGCATGTTTGATGGAAGAGTACTGCCAGTGGATACCTTCGGAATGGGAACAGTGATACCAAGAACATTTGAGAAAGGAAGAGCACTATCGAGTGGCAGTTTTTATGAAGAAACCATGAGGGAGGAGGAACAGTACCACCAGACAGCTTCTAAGAAAAGCAATACCATGAGACAGTTTCAACTAAAGAACTGTGCCACCAGGCACTTCAAAGGAGGAACAGTGCCACTAGGTAAAAATTAAGAAGAAAGCATTGTCACATGACAGTTTTGACAAAGGAACCGTGCCTCCGGCACCTTTGAAGGGAGAACCATGCCACTGGACACTTGCGGTGAATCTATGCAATGAGACAAACAGGAAAGGGTCAAACAATTTTCGGGAGGCCCACGTACACTACAGCATAGGTTCTCATGTAACACACAAGGGCTCGCAATCGTAGTAGTAGGTGAGGAAAAGTGGATTAATAAGAACTGATATTTCCCTAAATCAATATAGGCAATTTTTAATGGGTTTTTATAATTTCTCATGTTATAGGATCAACAATTTCATGGATGAATCTGATGAAGACCTAAAATGATAGAAATTATCAAATGAAATACTACCATACTTTGTGTATGTGTATGTATGTGTATGTATGTATATATAAATATTGGATTTGACCCTTCAACATGTTCGATCATGAAAGACATGAAATTGATTTTTTTTTTTTTTTCAAAATTGAAAATATAAAAAAATGACCACTATTAAGGTGCAATAGTTATTTGCTAATGATAAAATGATAAACAGACACAAACACTGAATTTTAAGTGTTACAGTTTTTGATGAAATGCCAGTGCTACAAAGCTAAATATAAAATGTTTATTCATTCCATTAATAAAGATAATTTCTTTTTTAATTCAGAAGTTTAGAGGTGGAGGTGCATAAGAGGAGCATTTCTCTCAACAACAATTAAAAAATATAAATAAATGGATTTGATTTAAATTTGAATAAATTGATAGTACAAGAATAATCAAAATCTATTTAGCACACATTGGTTCTTGTACCAGAGTCATTCCATGTCAAATCACCCAATCTTGAAAAAAAAAAAAAAAAAAAAAAATTCATATCTCAGAATTTGAGATTGATTTTTTACAAGTTCTAGAAACAAATTTATGAGACCCGTATTTTTTTTTTTTTTTTTTTTGCATACATAAAAAATTAAAGAAGTTATAAATTTTCCAAAACATGCTCTTAAGCCTAATTTACGCCCATTTAACATTAGTGTCAATGGGAAAATTGGTGTGAGACAAAGATGCATAGCTCAAAAGGGAGGTGGTAGCAGCATGAAATTTTTATGAAATACTAATATTCTTAGGGTAACATTTAGAAAAAAAAATTCAGTTGCTCCCACTATCCCTTGGTTGGTTGGTTGGTGTTTAATGGCGCAAAAGCAGCTGCGGCTAAGCTGCGCCAAATCCCTTCTTCTGCAAAAAAATTATCAAAGTCACTATAGTATTAACCCAAATAAAACATTTTAACGTGCTGTGAATATATCAATAAAATCAAAACAAGAAAGGAAAAAAGAACAGCACATGGATAAATAAATTACCTTTCTGAATCAATTATCGGAAAGAATTGGGAACGGCCGTTTCGTCCTTGTAGGGACTCATCAGCCCAATCCGCCTTCCCCGATAAAAGACTCAGAAAGGCATGAGCTTATCTGAAGGCCACCGTCACACCTGCCCAGAGCCCCCACAAGGGGGGGGGGGTGTCAGTTGGTCCCTCAGCATCGGGGCCCGGCCGTCAAAGGGGCCCGGGCTGAGGGGACCAACTGACTTTTTGGTTGTCGATTTGGAGATTCCGTTTTTTTTTTTGTTGTGAATTTGAAAATCCCGTTTTTGTTTTTTTTTTGGTTGTCAATATGGAGATTCCGTTCTTTTTAGTCTTAAGGTGACCGCGGCACTTGGAGTATACTTGAGGTAACCCTTACCTTACATAAGTCTGCCCACCCCTGCTGTAGAAGTATGAAATCGTGTGGTATTTTGGCGATAGTTTTGGCTAAGAATTTATGATTTTGTTTCTAACACGGGGGGGGGGGGGGGGGGGAGGCCCGGTATTGCATTTAGTACCTGGGCCCGGAATTTGATGTAGGGGGCCTGCACCTGAAGAACCAAGAAAATAAATTGCTGTGTTATTTTACACAACTGAAAGGCCTTGTTAGCCTACAACTAATAGGCAAAAAGGCTTTTAATAATTGAACTAAAGGTTCAAAAAAGGTGAATTAACGCCAATAAAACATTTTAATATGCTGTGAATATATCAATCAAAACAAGATTTATTTTTTCTTGCTTCTTTTGCTTTCGGGGGTAATCGAAATCAAAAATACAGATCAATTTTTGATCCATCCGGATGTAGTCGTCTGCAGTGTTTTCAGGAAGTGCGCTTTCTTCAAACCAACCAATCAGGAAACTTCTACACAAACGGCACCAACGGCAGGAAGCCAACCATGCATTTCCGGCTGTATCGGATATTGTATTAGAATAGCCATGGCGCCCATTTCGAGTTGGGATATGGTGCAATTAAAAACTGACTTAATAAATGCAAATCGTGAATGCACTCAAAGAGGTTTATTACAAGGGGCTAAATGGTAGGTGATGTTGTAATGAAATACCAGGAGAATTTGATTAGTAAAGTAAAGTGAAACAGTGTAGCTTAATAAAAGTCTTGTATACTGAATATACAGTAAAACCCCGATTATCCGAGTTTCCGCTTTAACCGAGCTATCAAATATTTCTAGGATTTTTTTTTTCGCAAATTAATCTTCATCCGTCTAGTCATATGACCTCCTGGAATCGGGGAATGGTTTCGACACCAACAATCCTGGGTTATCCTTAAAAAAAATGCCGAAACATTGTTGCAGAAAAACGTAAAACAAAAAACAATTAAGGATTTTTTTAAGTAAAAGAACTCTTTCAATATGAATTGTATGTGGTGTATCTGTATAACTTTTGTATTTGTTAAAATATACATTTAAACCTAGACGATTTGTTTTATTTACAATTTTCGGTTTAACCGAGTTTTTCGGTTATCCGAGTTAGTCTTGGTCCACATTAACTCGGATAATCGGGACTCTACTGTAAATCTATATTAGAAAATAATAGGTTACTGCTGTTTTATCGTAAGAATTCTTCTGCGATTAGTGTGACCTAAAGTTTACTATTTTAGAGTTAGGTTTGGGAATCAATGGAATACTTAATTCAAAACAAGTCTATGGTTCATTTCTTATTCGTTGAGTGAAAGTGAATTTTGAACGATCGACTAATATCTTAGGGAAGATAATGCAACAGGACCAGGATATGAAAAAAACAAAAGACAGGTTTTTGTTGTTGTTTGTTTTATAATGCTTTTCTGTTTATTGTTCAGTTAAATGTGTCGATTTAACCCCTCAGAATAAGTCTAGGCGATCCTGAATTTCTAGTTCTTTAGAACAATCTTTATCTCAATTCATTTCGTTTTGAACTCTGTTTACATTGACTGGTTTCTAATCTAAATCTTAGCGATGGAAGTTTTTGTTAGAATTTATAGAACTTGGCTTACTGCATTGGGCGTCAGCATAAATCTAAATCTTAACATAAATATAGAAACACCAATAAACAATCAGCCTTATAAGAAATTTACAGGCATTGATCAATTTTGTCAGTTGTGAAATATTGTGTAGTTAGTGAATTTCTAAGCCATATGATTCCAGAATATAATATGTAATCCTAAAAGTTTCATTTAAAATTGACCTTGTGCATTTCGCAGTCAAATAAAAAAATACTTGAAAATAAAACTGACCATTGCAGTGAAGAATGGCCAGAAAAAGAAGTACTATAGATTATCAAAAACAGAAAGGGAACTAACTAAATAAGAAGGCTATGAGCTAATAATTGAACAAATCACATAATCCCAACTTCAGTGCGAAAACCTTTTATTATATCATTGTGTGTATTTTAGGCAGATCCTATTTTCTTGACTTATTGTTGTATTTTATAAGTTTTTCTTAATGTTGGATAAATCATATTGTCCAGTAATACTTTGATAAATTTCTAGTCATCATAACATCATTAACCATTGCCACTATTTCAATAGATTAAAAGCAGAATCTGCCTTCATTCAACTCATTTCAGCTGATAAGCTTTCACAGTTCAAAACTTTTAAAAATTATTAAATGCTATGACAACAAATTTAACATGCAGAAATCACAATAAAAAACATACACACACATAAGTAAGGATTCTCTAGGCAGCTTTTAGTATTTTTGATATGGGAATCCAGGACAGCTGTTTCTGGTTTCCTAACCATCATCAGCTAAATTCACCCAGTAGCTACAGCTCAGAGATCTCAAGAAATATATAAAGAAAACAAAATAACAGCCCTCCATATTAAAAAAACAATAGTATATAAATTAAGAATTAAAATAGAGCAGACGTTCAATCCCCACTAGCAGTCATTTAGCTTATAAAGGATTAAATTGTAGAAAAATAATGCATATAACAAATTTAACAGCTGTCCTGGATTCCCGGTATCAAAAATACTAAAAACATCTCAGTGAATCCTTAATTAGGCTCATATTGAGGGGCTTTATTTTGTTAATTTTGTTTTCTTTATGTTTCTTGAGATCAGTGAGCTGTAGATATTGGACAAATCCAGCTGATAATGGTTAGGAAACCAGAAACCAAATTTTTGTCCTAGATTCCCTGTAACAAAAATATTAAAAACAGCTCAGTGAATCCTTACTTATGTGTGTGGATGTTTTTTATTGTGATGTTATTATTAAATGCTTTTCATTTATCAAATGTGTGCTGTCTTTAGTATATGTAGTATTGTCTTATCATGTTAAATAAAAATCATTGAATAGCCAACATATTTGTTATTTTAAGATTCTTTCTTGCAATTTCAGTCTCGTACTTTTTTTTTTTGAAATGAGTAAAACATTGACACACACATGTAGGAAACAATAATGTATATTTAAAAATATGAAAAAAAGAATTATTACATAAATGGGCTTGAGGGCCGCACATTTCGACATCCTAAGCGGATTTTCATTCTCAACAGAATCATAACAGAAAAGAAAACTTTATCAAGTTTCTTTTCTGTTATTATTCCGTTGAGAATGACAATCCGCTTAGGATGTCGAAACGTCCGGCTCTCAAACCCATTTATGTAATGTATTTTTTTTTTTTTTTCATATTTTTTAATATACGTTATTGCGACCTACATGTATATGTTAAACTCCTGAATAACTTTTTTTTATACTTAAAATAACACTTGTAGTTATATTTATCTATTTAATTTTTAACATTTTTGTAGGGTAGCAGAGCTTGCTTTCGCATTGCAGGATATCAAAGTAAACTTAAATGTTGTTAATTTTAACCAAGATGATCTGGTGAGTAAAAGTGAAATAACCAATGTCATACACATTTAAGGTTGATGGGAATAAAACTTAAACTGTAAAAGAAAGTAGTTTTAAAAGTTTTGTTTACTTGGAAATTACAATTTAGAAATTGATGTAGAGGTTTGGATTTAAGCATTAGAGAATATAACTCGTATGTCATACATAAACTGTCTCAAACTTGTAGCCTTTGAAAGAGCTCTTTGGAGCTCATTATTTAGTTTTATTTAAAAGATGAATGATTTAGTTCCCAAAGCTCTGTACTGAATTAAGCAATATTTCAAAAATGATCTATTATATAATTTTTTTAAAAGAAATTGTTATTAAAATAATAATAATAATAATTATTCTTAGTATTACTCGATTATTTCAGTTGTTATATAGTTTGCTAATTTTGCTTAGTCTAATTGTGTCTACACCACAATACATGTAACTTGCCTATGCCATATTGTGACCCACAGTTAGTCTGAAGCACCTTATTATTTTGGCTGTTGAAGTGAAGCAAATTTGTGACCTCTACCAAATATGTAGGTAGAATAAGAAAGAAAAACCAAATGCTATTTATGTAAAATGCCAACACAAAATTTAAAACTAACTTTGAAGTTGTTTAGCTGTTTGTGAAGAATTGTCTTCATCACATTCTACAAATCTTTGATCAGCATTTAGTAAGAACTACCTTTGCTCTTGAACAACTCATCTGGAGCATCTGAATTTGATTTAATACTTTGTATAAAACTTTCCAAGACTGTTTGGATGTCTTCATGGAGTGACAATTTCATTTCAATTTAAGCTCTGAAAAAAATGCTAAAGAATCCTTTTGAAATGAGATTGTAGTTGTCTGTTCTTCTATATCTTCAAGAAAAAAATTAACGTATGCTGTTTGTTTTTCCATTCTCTCCTGTAACAAAATAAAACAGCCAAAGTAGATAAGTTTTACATCCGTTATAGCAAGGTAGAATCAGAATTTGCATCATATTTGAAAAATGAGTCCAAGAATAGTTAATATCCAATTTTTTTTTTCTTTTTTATTTGTTTAACCAATCATTCAATTATGACTGCTATACTTTCCACGTAATTTATAATTTAATGATAATCATTTATACTTTGTGCATTTTTTTAAATATGCTTATCTTATCAGAGTTTTAGTTTAATTTTTAATATTGCTATATTATCATTAAAGTATATTTTACCGAGGGATTTGCGCAGGATCCTGAAACATCATGTATACATGTTTTAATGTTGCAAATATTTTTTTTTTATTATTATTTGTTTATTTGTTGCTGTAATTAGTTTGTCAATTTGAGTGAAACTTGAAACTTTGTTTTTGTTTTTGGTTTGTTTAATCAGTAAAGTATTTTTTTTTTTATTTATTTAGGACTTTTTAAATGAATTTGATAGTTATATCCATGCTAAAAGTTATTTTGATTTGAGAGAATATGATCGTGCTGCATATTTCACTGAATCATGTAAAAGTGCAAAGGCTCATTTTCTTCACTTATATGCTCGATATTTATCAGGAGAAAAGAAGAAAAATGATGATATGGCTGAATCAACAGGTAATCTCTTAAAGACAACAATTATAAAAATATATTTCCTGAGTAGAAAGGAAATTTGGTATAATTTATCTTTCTAATAATTATTATGTGAAGATCATTGTCAAAAGTAATATATCGGTCGCATCTCCTTACTATGATGTAGTACATTTACGAGAAAGAAAAAAAAATGTTGTTTACACTAAAGGAACCTAATAAAACTTCTGCCGGCAAACTTCGGTGCCTTACAAAGATGCCCTAAATAAAAGGGCCGGGTGTCGGTCAGGGGTGGGACACTTAGGCATTCGTGTTGACATCCGCCCACCCAAGTGTGGTGTCCCTTCCCCCCATAGGAGAGATTCTAGATCACTTTTGGTAATGTAAATGAGAAAGGGAGGTGGGCCCTACAAAGGCCTCTAAATAAAAGGGCCCGGTGTTGGTTGGTGGTTCGACACTTAAGCAGTCGTGTCGACATCCACCCACCCAACCATTTTTATTACCAACCAACATTATAAGGAAATTATCATAAGCTAATAAAATTCAGGCTAATTTGAAACGGTACACAACTGAACAAATTAAATATAACATCTTCAAATTTCATGTATCTGTAGTTATAAAATCATAACTTGCATTAGTTCATTTTTTAAATTATTATTCATATTACTATTAGAAAATGAAAGTACCATTACTAGAATAAATAAATAAACTGACTGATGTTTGTGATTTTATCTTTCAGCTCCCTGTGATTCCTTAAAAAATAGTTCCTTAAAAACGTTACGAGCAGAGTTTCAGCAAGAACATTCCAAAAAACAGCTTGATGGCTTTGGACTTTATTTATATGGTGTTGTCCTAAAGAAACTGGATCTCCTTGCTCAAGCAATATCAATACTTTCAGAAGCTGTGCGAAGTGAGCCTTTACATTGGGGAGCATGGATTGAATTAGCCACCCTTGTATCGGATAAAGATTTGGTAAATTTTAATCAATTATACAATTAAAATATTTCCTTAAAGAAAATACAATCTAGAAACAGACTTCATATCGTGAACATGTACTTTATAAAACCTACTCTTTCCTTGACCTCCATAGTAGATTATTCTCTTCCACAAATCTCATGTTTATCCCTCAAATTCTTGCCTTCCACCCTTTCTGTTACTAATCTTGTGGAATGCAAAAGGAAAGTGCCAGAATAACCTTCTTGTAAATCGCCTGTATTGAGGAAATGTATCTTTTGACACAAAAATAGCGAATCTATGTTTCTTTTTGGATTAATATTGTGTACTCAATAGAGGATGAAAAGGTCATGGAAGACAGTACTCACAAGGGAATGGTTAGACTTGTCAGTCCGAAACATCCCTTAAAATTTTTATCATTTATTCAGGACCTTAAGTAGTTGACGTATACCAAATTTTAGCTGCTTTTTTCCA
>JAFIDM010002131.1:84889487-84955598 GCA_023159025.1 Thereuonema tuberculata | reverse complement strand
TTTTTTTTTTTTTTTTTTATATTAAAATACTTGTAGTTGCTTACTTTCAATAACAATATTTAAACCAGTTCCAGCAGATATGCTTCCAAATTGGATATCACTAGTATGCTTCTACAGTTCTCTACAATAATCGAATGATTTTTCACCTGTATGGAAAAGTTCACTTCGAATACGTCAATGACTTTCACCAGTGTGGATACTAAAGTTCACTTCAAATACGTCAATGACTTTCACCAGTGTGAACACTAAAGTTCACTTTAATAACCTAATGGTTTTCACCTGTATGAATAGTTAATAATTTCTTGCTCAATGAAATTAGCTCACTTCTAAAACTGCTATTAATTTCCTGAATTATTACAGCATAATGCGTACGATAATGTTTCGTTTCGATTTACTAGAATGCTTAAACTAAAAGTTTTCTCTGTCACCTTGACTTGAAACTTTAGTAATCATAAACTTGAATTAGGCTTGCTTCGATTAATTCGCTGATTAACTATTTTACTGTTCACTTATAAAATTATTCAAGCCTCGAATAATTTTCACTGTTTATTTACTTTAATAACCTTCTAGTAAATTTCCTTATCAATTCAATGTTAACTCGCTCGTTCCAATTATTTCCTTCTGTTGACCAAAATTACGTTCACTCAGTACGTTTCTTCTTTTAGTCTTCCCAATCCAAAAATAAGGAAATAAATAACTTTTCGACACTTACAGTTTGCATTCACTCTAATCAATATTCCTTCCTTAATTGTCCTTACTCCAGCGTTGCCTTCGCTGTAGGTGTCCTCCATTTCCTTTCCACGGATTCCAAACGCAAATAGCAAATTGTCTGACTCAAAATAACCGCCACGCTTGCGTCCAGTTCAAGCGGCGATTACAATTCTCGATTTTGAGTTCTCACATGTTCTAGTCTGACGTCATAAAGTTAACCTGGTGGCACTTTCCATTTTAACTTAAGGGTCCAGGTTAATAATGGGACTAACCCATAATTAAATTTCTTAATTAAATAACTCCAGACGATGTGATTGATTTAACTTCAAATTAATTTTATCTTTTAATTAACACTTAATATTAATTTTCGTTTGAAGCTATATTAAATAATACTTTTAATAAACCAATAATATTTCCGGGGGTGGAATATTTACTTTATTATTACACCTTCAAAACTATTGGTAGAACTTTCTAGAACTTCGCACAGAAAATTTCTAAGCTCATTGTTCAATTTAGCTCAGTTTCTGCCAACCCTGTAGTAAAAGTACAAGCCAAATTTGCTTTGCTCATGGTCAGTTATAGATTCATTATTGTCCTCAAAATGAAAGATGACCGGCGGAAGCTTGAACTGCGCAACCCTTCCGGTAGCTGATCAATTATGTTTTACTGTCACAATGGATGCCCGTCATCTGTTTTCACTGAGAAAGACATGTTGATAACGCCAAATTAAAACTTCTCTCGACTATTTACCGTTATTTCAATACCAGTTGCTAACAATAAGTATTTATATAAATAAATAAATATATATTATTTATAAATACAATGCTCTTTTGCAAAGTAACAAGCCTTTACCGTAATGGCGACGTCCAGTGATAAACTCATACGGAAGTGCCTGACTAGAGTAATCGATGATACATGCGCAGATCTCACAAAAACAGGGCGGCCATCATTCACTGGGAGCACAATACATTATTTATTCTCATTCTATCTCTCTCTCTCTCTCTACAACCCATATACTTTCTGTTGTTCACCATGCTTACATCTGGCCGAAGTATTTTTGATAAAAAAATGATTACATATATTTCATCTTTTTAAATTTCATAAATTCATCATTTTATGTTGAATCTTGCAAAATGTATCCAGAGTTGCATTTAAGATTAGTTATCATTAAAATTTTTTAATTTATTTAGCAAAAATGAATTTTTTAGTTAAGAATTTATAATTATCATTCTTCTGTTTCCAAACCTTTCTTCTTCAATGACGTGTTGTTAGATTTACAATCTTCGAATAAAATGATAATGTTATCATGCAATGAACTTCAAGGAATTGCCAAAAAGAAGTGAATGCTTCTGATAGAAAGAGTTCTTTATTACCTTTAGAATTGAGAACAAAACTGATTCATGGGTTTTACTCCATCAGCACTATTTAAAATAATGTTTTATTAACTACATTTTGTGGTGAATTTTTTTTTTTTTTTTTTTTTTACTTCTACAAAAATCTAAACTTTATTATCATTATTTCTGTTATAATTAGGGGTGGGCGAGTACTCGAGTTTTCGAGTATCTGTCGAGTATTTTTTAATACTCGAAGCTCGAGCGAGTAGTGGAGACTACTCGAAAACGCGAGTCGAGTAATTAAAAAGTGTTGAAAATGCCGATCGTATTATTTTACAAAAAATATGTTTGAAAATTAAAAAATACTTAGTGTGTGTTGTTTTATTTAATCCCATTCCTTTAAATGAATACTGATTTAATTCGTATAATCAAGCAATAAGTAGAATAATTAATTCAACAGTCATCTATATTTTGTTCCCGAACACCGTAGTCGGAGTAGACGGGACAGACAGCATCGCAGACTACGCATAGTAATCTTTATCGTATTAGTATCGGTAAAAAAAGTTCCTCTTAACGTTGCCAAAAATAAATATGTCCCGATTCTTAACGTTACAAAAATTCCAGCATATTCAACAATGAGTTTGATATCCTTCCGCATATTGCTAAAAGATTACGATATTACCGATGTGGGTGTGAATCAATACTAAACAAGATACACTTTGTTTTGACCATGCATTCACATTGCCACAGCCAAAGTCCAAACTTTAATCCATTCCAGTTAGTTTTCCCCAGAAATAGAAATCAATCAACACAACAGTGCTCCAAGTGGTCATAGTATCAGCGGATTCCTTTTGAATACATCGCGCTGTACTTGCCAGACTGGGTTAGTGTAACGGCCAGCCACCAGGATCGCTAGTGTTTCTCGGGAGACATTTATTGAGTTATAATTTACATGTTGCAATTGTAGTTTATTAGGGCACTTTACTTACTTGATTAATTCTAAATGTAATATTAGAATTATAATAGGCCTGCTTAATACTTACCTGACACTATTTTATTTACACTTGACCCTTTTTTTACTATATTTGTATCTTGAAGTATGGTCATTTCAGATATTATAGTTTGGTCACAAAATTGGAAAAACTTATTTATTTACACATTTTAACATTAAAAGTAAAGTAAAAGAAAAAGATTAAGTCAAAATTTTATAATTTTGAGTTTATACATTTGTAGGCCTATATAATTGTAAACCAATATTTTACAGATAAGGAACATTTTAAATTTTATAATAAAACATTGGAAACTAAGTCTTTTACTTATAACCCGTGCTACAGTGGCGTAGCAGGGATGGGGGGGCGGACCGCCCTGGGCCCCACCTGAGAGGGGCCCCAAAAGCCAGCCTAGGGGGCCCACCAGTCAGCCCAGGGGCCCCATCCACGCAAGTATCCCAACGTTGTTTTTTTGGTTGTTGAAATAGAGATTTTGTTTTTTTTTGGTTGTGGAATAATGGAACTCCCGCCCAGGGCCCACAAAAGCATTGCTACGCCACTGCCGTGCTACTCGACTCGAATCAAAAAAACACTACTCCCTCACCCCTAGTTATAATCATTGATATTATTAATTTTGTTTAAAAATCTCAGTAAAACGTCTTTTGAGAATGACATATTGATTTCTTTCAGATGTTGATCAAGCCGTAGAAATGTTCCAGCATTTACAAAAAGTTGATCCTTATAGATTAGATAATATGGATACATATTCTAATTTACTTTATGTTAAGGTAAGTCAAAATTTATAATTTATCATATTCACCTATTCTGTTTTAATATTGTCATTTCCTGTTCTGGATATTACTTATGATTTTTTTATTAACTCATAAGAATTTATTTAGAATTTAAAGAAATATCTTGAAAACTATCTTTGAGCTGTATTGCACAGACAAATTGCAATTGGAACACTAAAGAATCTCTGAATTTGTGCAATGTATCTTAGGAGAGATACTTTGAACTTTTATATCATTGAGTATCCCTGGCACACCAAGGGGGGTTAGGACCCTCACCCCCACCCCCATTTCATCCAAAAATGGAAAAAAATCTACATAATTGATCTCTGTAATGTGTAACATCTGAAGTAGGAAGCTTTCAATATATATGATTATCGGTAGGGTGTCTTAACTGGCAGCAATCTTTGCTCAAAAAGGCTGATGAATCTGATTCATTCTACCATTCATTTATCAAAATTCTCGATTTAATAGTCAATAAATTTAAACAAAAAATCCTATTGCATATTGCTAACATTGCAGTATTTCTGGTAATGAATTTATTTGGTGCCAAACCAGATCAATTGCTGGTGCTTCTCAAAATATTATTCCCATGTAGCACAATTTGCACTAATACAGTTACTGCTTTAGGAAACATTTTCCAGATTTAAAATGGCCATCCATGCAAATGGATAATACTTAAATGAAGGACTATTCCTTATCAGAATAGTATAATTTAATGTGAATGAATAGGGACCGATATCTTTATATTCACCCTTTAAATATTGGCAATTTTTTACAGTAATAATGCATAATTGCAATACAACAGCATTCAAATTCAATGACATTTCCTTTATCTCATGTGTAAGCACAAAAACAATGCATTGAAACCTGCTGTTTTTTGTTTTGCTTTTTAATTTAATCTTTTATTTATCTATTTTGTAGGAAATGCGTGTGGAGCTGAGCTATCTTGCACATCATACTTGTGAAATTGACAAATATAGAGTGGAAACATGTTGTGTAATTGGTAAGATTTCTCTGATACTGTTACGAAATTTTTCTTCTTTTATTTCTAAGTCATTCAGTTTGCGTACAACCAATTTAATGCTTCACAATTTGCTTAAATATTGCACTTAAAAAACAAAAAAGTTTCTATTTTTAATAACTATTCTAAATATATCCACCTTTGTCTATCTACATAAACATTTTAAGAAAAAACAATATTGATGATTGATGTGTTTTTAATAGTTTAATACTATGTGAGATTAATAAATTAACATTATCATGGCAATATGAGAACTATAGCTGAAAATACAAATGTATATTTGGAGTTTAAAAATTAAATATTATTATTTATTATTATTAGGGCAAGGATGTATATGATCTAAAAATGCAAGCATTTTTACCCTCTAAAATTACAAAATATGACCTACAATCTCCAACATAATGGAAAATAATCGTCGAGCATTATTTATATTGATAAAAAAATCTGATAATTAATTCTCAAACATCAAGGTGGAACCTAAAAATAAACTTGGGCATATTGATAGCATTTTACTTTAGTTTAAGGCTTAAATATTGTTAAGTAGTTAGCCTGACACCCTATCATCTTTAATCCCCAGTACGCTTCTTTTAAACCCTAGGACTATCTGAAGTGTGGAAAAATGCCCAACCTCTGCTAGGTTAAGGATAGAATCCAGCTTATCCAGGAAATAGCACCTTCTCAGCCATTTCTAATGTCATAAAAAAGAATATTTTGAGAACAATACAGAAATGATAAGAATAATAATGAATAGCATTGGATACAAATAGTTTCTAAGTATTTTGCAGCCAGGTTTCCTTCAGGTGGAAAAGAAGGAAGAAAAAACATGTATCACAAGGTTGACTTAAAATCTAATGAATGAAAAACATAGTTATTGCTTTGCAGAGGGGGTTCCCATCAATAACTCACAGGTTTTTTTTTTTACATCACTTTATAAGAAATTTCCTGCTCTTTCCAATAGTGTACGCCCCATCTTTGTATCTGTTCTGTCATTTGAGATATTCATGACATTGCGCTTCAAAGTCAACATCATTGGGAATTTTTTTTTTTTTTAGCAATCATAAAGCCATAGCTCAAAAAGTATGAGGTTTATCACAATTTTGTTGACATATTTGAAATCTCCAGGAAATTTTACATCGGAAACACAAACGTTTTATTTTCAGAAGTCATAAAACATTAAATAAAAACCAAAAAAAAAAAACCACATGGGCCTGTCTCTGTAAAGTATCGGTTGCAACAACATTTTTAGAAAAACATGCTAACTTTGAAGCACTGCTATTCTGGATCCAGGAGGCCTAGAAATCTGTAACTTGGAATTTGAACTGAGGCCCTTACCAAGAACAAATATACGAAATTTCATCAAAATCTGAGACTTTGGCTTACATGGTCGGCATGATGTGGCATGGAATGACCCATAAAATACAAATAATTAATTTCTACAAATAAATACTATCTAAAAATATTTACATATAAACTGTTACAATATCATGACCTATCTAATGAGCAAGTTTAATTAAATGTGAAAAATTGGACATAGTTCAGGTTAACTCTGAATCCTCCATATATTGCTTATACATTCCCAATTCTTTATTTGTAATTGAACCATAACTCCAGAAGAAAGATACTTTTTGCCAGATCAGAAAATCAGAAACTTACATTCTGCATATAATTTTAACAAAATTTGATTTGAGAGGAACAAATTGCATAAAAATGACAAAATACGACCAAAAAAGCCAAAATATGCGATTATATATAAACAATAAAAGACATATAATTTTAGTCAAAGGAAGCAAAAAAATACGACATATCATAAATATTCTTGCTCTACTTATATTATTTATAAAATAAATTAATGTAAAAATATTTAATGTCTAATTGAGAAAGTTAATTTACCTCACCATGATACTTCAACTAGAGGTTTTACTCATAATTAATTCACTACAGGCTTTCAGTCTTTAACTGATGCAAATTGTGTTGTAATACATCTTTAATTTTTCTTAATGTTTAGGCGAAGATTGAAATCGCCCCAAAAATCTACTGCTCAACATCCAGTATAGGCTATTTTTTTTTTTATTTTTGAAACTGTTGTTTTTTTATTGAATGTACGATATTTTATAATTATTTGGTTTGATTTTTGTTTTAAGTAGATTAAGATTTTTTTTCTTTCTCTGTTTTATACTTCATCCAGGTTTCATTGATTTATTCATATTCAAACTCAAAACCTTCCCATATTAATGCAGTGAATGGCACATACACCAATGAAACAGTCAATCACATTAAGTAGAATACAAATAAACTTTTTAAAAATATGTGAATTCTTTACTATTCTACATAGATAAAAAAAAAGATGAAAAAAGATTTTAAAATATTGAATGTAAACAATAAAGTTTATTACTATTACACAAGAATATTTTCCGGTATTTCATTTGATTGCTTAAGCCAGATAAGCTGTGAGAAAGTCAAAGTGACAATTATTATCAGGTCTCATTTTTTTCTCATACACACACATTTTTTCTTGTTAAAGAAAAAAAAAATATGATATTGTTATAAGCTATTTGGGTGTAACAAGAAAAAAGCTTAAAACACACACAATTAAAGCTATTGTATTTTTTGTAAAATAGCTCAGTGAACCTTTAATTGTGTGCTTTTTTTATGCTTTTTTCTTGTTATATATCCTTAATTCACATTAAATTTGACTATTTTTTGTGTTTTCTTCAAAAATAATTTTTAAGATCTAAACTCCTTCATCCTCTCTAGAACACTTTAATTAAATGTATTGTAATTCTTTACTAATTCTTTCTTTATATATTTTAAAAAAGGAAATTTTTACAGTTTACGATCACAACATGAGAAAGCTGTGCTGTATTTTCAGCGTGCGTTGAAACTCAACCCTCATTACCTGTCTGCTTGGACTTTGATGGGTCATGAATTTATGGAAATGAAAAATACTGCAGCTGCAATTCAGGCTTACAGGCAAGCAATAGGTGAATTCACTAGCTTATTTCCTTTAATTTTTCTCAAGCATTTTGATGTAATAACAAATATAAAAGTTTGATTTTTTTTTTTTGTTGTTTTTTTTTTTTGTTAAGAAGTAAACAGAAGAGATTATCGTGCCTGGTATGGATTAGGACAGACTTATGAAATTCTGAAGATGTCTTATTACTGTTTGTATTATTATAGGCAAGCTCAACAATTAAGGTAATTATTTCAGAAACATTTAATCAGGAATATTACTGTAAATTTTATCATCTTGATGTATTATGGCAAAGATAGTAATAAAAATAATAAAAAAAGAATGAATGCTTGTATGTTAGGCAATCAAAACGCGCCCTAAAAACACATCTAAAAGAGCATGAACATGCCTTAAAAAAAGGCAACATGGCTTATCATACTGTATGTCATTGTCAAACCTTTGGACATGAGTTGGATACAATAAATCCTGCTGATTATGGAGTTAGAAAGGACGCGTACTTACGAAGGTTTTTTGAGTCCCGAATGATGAGGATACTTCGTAGTCACAATCAGGATCTATCTACAAATAACATTCTGGAATATGGTTTTTGAATTGGTACAATAATAAATAAATAATAGTTTTAATAAAATAAATAAATAAAAAAAAAAAGTCTTCAGTCCCCAATGCGCCGCAATAGACAAGAGCAGACAGCTTCTTCCGTTTTTTTAATTTCAAGATTCAACACCAGGGATGATATATATTCCCGACAATTTCTCTCAACTGTCATTTTTTTAATGAATCCCACTAGGGAGGATTTTGATAGGTAGGGCACTGTGCTTGAGAAGGGACCTTAATTACGGCCGAAGGTCCGAAACGTTGCATGATTTTTAATTAATTTTAAATGTGTAAGTGCTTTTTGTGGTCGGCTGTTTTTACTAATGCATTGGTCTGTTGGTTGGAGGAGCTCGCTTCTGTTTCTGGCAGAGGTTGGGGATTTTTGCCAGGGTATTTCTTCTGATAGGTGCTACGATGGAAAAAATGGGGGCCAAGTTGCTTTCCAGGGTTAAGGGTGAGAGGGCATCAGAATAACTATCTGACCCAAATGTGATCTTGATGGTTGAGATTCATTGACTGTCTTTTCCTCCAGTGCCCCAGAGAGATCATCAAGGAATCCTTAACTAGTTAATATTGTGTTAGCTCCTTCGTTAGCCTACTTTATCTTTAACTTGGTTACCCCACCAAAAAAAAAGAGATTTTTTTTTCCTTAGTAAATCCTCCAGATGTCTTCTAGGGTTTATCCAACCATTTTTCAAATGGCTACCATATCGTACTAGTAACATTGGACTGGTTCTTTGACCACATTGTTTACTTTGTCCACATGTTTGATTTTCACAACAATGTTTGAAATATGTTATAGCTATATGTTCCATGTACCATTCTCTAATATAAATTGATTCTAAAATCAAAACATTCATTTCTATTTGGAAAATTAGTATTTAATGAGAATCTTTTCCTTCCTTCCCTCTTTTCATTTAATTTCCTTGCCATTTCAAGTTTCACACTGTGTAACATTAAAAAAGCTGAAAACTTGGCTTGGTGTAAGCTAATAGATTTGCAGAATTTTACAAAAGAAATCTGAAATTAAAATATTTTTAGTATCTCATTATTTATCAGGTAGTTGTTAGACATAATCCAGTTGTAAGTTCCATACTGAACACTTAATTTTTTTAATGTAAAAATTAAATTTTTAATCTTTCAAACATTTATTTACTTTAATTTTGCAGACCTAATGATTCAAGAATGTTAGTTGCTTTAGGCGAGTCATATGAAAAACTAGAGCGGCTTCAGGAAGCAAAGAAATGCTTTTGGAAAGCACATTCTGTAGGAGATATTGAAGGGATTGCTCTAATCAAACTAGCAAAGTAAGTTATACTAAAGCAAATAAATTCTTCGTACTAATATTTAAAAACAACAACTTTAATATTAAAAACTCCCTACATAACTCGGATATTTTGAAGGATTAATCATCCTTCTTCTTCAGCTCCTTAAGCCTTTTTTACATTTATGGGACGCGAGAACATCTCTCTCCTTCCTGAACTAAAATGCACAAACAAAAGTATTTAGAAATTCCAAATTAACAAATAAACACGTGAAGCATTCTTTTAAATAATGTCCGAATTGTTGTCTACAAATTGCAGAAAATTTGATCTTCTTTTTGTCCAAAAATTTTTTTTTCAATTGCTGAATAAATTAAAATAATTATCTTTGAAGAAAAATCAAATTTAAAAATCTTCACCTTAATTTAGAAATTCCTCCAATCTTCTTGGTTGTACAAAAACTCTTCACCTTAAACCTTGACGTCTTCATTACTAAAAGCAAATAAATTCTTCGTACTAATATTTAAAAACAACAACTTTAATATTAAAAACTCCCTACATAACTCGGATATTTCGAAGGATTAATCATCTTTCTTCTTCAGCTCCTTAAGCCTTTTTTACATTTATGGGACGAGAGAACATCTCTCTCCTTCCCGAACTAAAATGCACAAACAAAAGTATTTAGAAATTCCAAATTAACAAATAAACATGTGAAGCATTCTTTTAAATAATGTCAACAACAATTCGGACATTATTTGCAGTAATTGGACAAAAAATCACTGATTCGTTATGTAGGGAGTTTTTAATATTAAAGTTGTTGTTTATAAATATTAGTACGAAGAATTTATTTGCTTTTAGTAATGAAGACGTCAAGGTTTAAGGTGAAGAGTTTTTGTACAACCAAGAAGATTAGAGGAATTTCTAAATTAAGGTGAAGATTTTTAAATTTGATTTTTCTTCAAAGATAATTATTTTAATTTATTCAGCGATTGAAAAAAAAAATTTTGGACAAAAAGAAGATCAAATTTTCTGCAATTTGTAGACATTATTTGCAGTAATTGGACAAAAAATCACTGATTCGGACATTATTTAAAAGAATTCTTCACGTGTTTATTTGTTAATTAGGAATTTCTAAATACTTTGTTTGTGCAGTTTAGCTCGGGAAGGAGAGAGATGTTCTCTCATCCCATAAATGTAAAAAAGGCTTAAGGAGCTGAAGAAGAAGGATGATTAATGTAGGAGTTATGTAGGGAGTTTTTAATATTAAAGTTGTTGTAATTTTTTTGTAATAAGAAATAAATTTATTTAATAAGGGTTTAAAAAAAAAAATGCATATTTTTTCCCCTGCGTTTTACAGATTATATGCAAGACTCGGCGAAGATAATCAAGCAGCTGCAGCTTTTACAAATTACATTCAAGAAACAGAGGAACAAGGGGTATAAAGATTACATGATATTTTATATTAGTATCCTTTATCAGTATTTTTTCCATAACCATCCTGCTCTAAGAATAAGGTAGCCTTTGTGTTATTGCATAATAATGTGTTATATGTTGATGAATCCTTTAAGTACAATATATACAAAGGTATGTTTATAATGTTAGAAAAATAATGATTTCAAGATGATCTAAAAGGATTGCAAAACAATGTTTGTTGGAATATTTTAAGTGGTTTAAGATAAAAGTTGTAAGGATTTATCTTATTCAGCAAAAATTTTTAATCATTTAAAACTGTTTCATTTTTTAAAGTTTCGATGAGAAAAAAAGTTCTAAAATCATCAACAAAAATTACTTTAGAAAATCAAGAAAGTTTAGCTAACTTTCTTAAGGTAACACATATTTGTATTAGGTGTGTAGATCATTTAAATGCAGAACAAGTGGACTGTCAAGTACAAAGGGCAAGGGAAATAATTAAAAGAGAGAGAAAATGGATAGATGAGTAGGTTGAATTGCGAAATGTTTTTCAAAAGTGAATGTGGCCCCTTTTATATTTTTGGAAAATATGAAATTGATATGAAATATCACAAGTGTCAAAGATTGAGAAGGCACATGATACACTTGCCTGCGGACAATATTGAAGTTGAAAAGATTTTAGAATGGAATGGACTAATACATATTTGCATATTTTCACGACATCTCATTAATTTCTACATGATTTAGGGAATATAGATCATATCATTTGTTTAAAGCCTTGTTCTTCAACATATTGTTTGTAAATTGCCTTCTTGTATGAACAAGTATTTCATCTATAAACATCTATGAAATATATCAGCTTGTTATAAGGATCTAGTATCTTATTCTGATACCCAAAATGTTTCATATATCAATACAGAGGTATGTTCATGTTTTTAAAAAAAGCTATCACAGTTAGACCACCAGCACAATTACTTTAAATATCTGCAGAAGATTCCTCTTCTCCCCAACAAATGTATACACATTGTGTCACAAACAATGATGGTGTAAGATTCAGCCTACTGTACACCATGTCTATCTGGCAGTTAAAGGAACATACAGTGTAGATTAATGAGCATTGTAACAAAGTGAACAAAGTTTGTTTAGAATTTATATTAATTTACCGTTAGAAATTGCATTTGATTTAGTTTGATTTAATTAGTGAAATTTGTGTTAGTTCCCTTAGGGATGTAATTGTGTGTGTGTTTATAATAACGCTTCCTCTCCTGAACTGTAGACAGTGCGGATGGTGGCTGCTAGGTGGCGTTAGTTGTTTTTAGACAAAAACATGAGAAACTGTGCATGGAACGATTTGGACATTAGGCCTACGTAAAATTGTGCTTAGTTTTTAGTTTGAACCTTAATATTAGTAAATGAATAATTGGCTATTTTCAAGATAAGTTGTGAATGGAATCTTACTTAGAAATAAATCTTAGTTAATGTGTAAATTGCTTTCTTCAAGGATAAGATGCCTTCACACGAGGTCTTCCCCTATCGTGGTATTCGCTGAGAGGAGTTACTAAAGGGGTAACATCCTTTAAGCATATAGTCCAGCCTCTAATGAATCATCTTGTAACTAGGTGTTCCTGTTGTTTTTGTTCTTTTCCTTCTATTTTAATAGCCTTCTTGGAGTTAATAGAATGGCCCTAGAACAGGACTGCTAACCACTGTTTGGTTTACTTGAAATGCATCCCTACCCTTAAAATATAGTTTAAGTTCCATACTTACTTTTCAATTCCTCCCTTTTAATTAATATATTAAAATTAATATAACTTCACAACAATTAAATATATAAAATATGCAAGCCAATTTTTCAGAAAGGATTTTACTTCTTTCCTTTTTCAAGCCATAATCGTAAAAAAATATATTGTTAACCAAATTTCATGTTCTCATATTCCCATTTTGTTTATGATTATGGCGTGAAAAAGGAAAGACGCAAAATCCTTTCTGAAAATTCGCTTCCATTTAATTTAATTTAATATTTAATTGGTGTGAAGATAGGTTAATTTTCAAGTATAGTTTCTGGGGACTTCCATGTTTTTGACTCTTAAATAAAAGACAATTATGACTTTATTGTGTGAAAATCGATTAAAATGAAGGACCAGACACACAAAAATATAAGAAAAAAATATAATTAATCAGCTTCATTACTAGGGGTGGGCGAGTACTGGTTTTTTGTTTGAGGCGAGTAGTTGAGCCAACTACTCGAGTATCGAGTCGAATCGAGTCGAGTGGCATGGTAAGTAAAAGACTTAGTTTCCAATAATTTCATTATAAAATTTAAAAAAGACATGAAAGTTACATCTCAATAAATGTCTCCCGAGAGACGCTAGCGATCCTGGTGCCTGGCTGTTACACTAATTCAGTCTGGCAAGTACAGCGCGATGTATTCAAAAGGAATCAGCTGATACTATGACCACTTGGAGCACTGTTGTGTTGATCGATTTCATATTTCTGGGGAAAACTAACTGGAATGGATTAAAGTTTGGACTTTGGCTGTGGTAATGTGAATGCATGGATGAAACAAAGTGTATCTTATTTAGTATCGATTCGCACCCACTTCGGTAATATCGTATTCTTTTAGCAATATGCAGAAGGATATCAAACTCGTTCTTGAATATGCTGGAATTATTGTAATATTAAGAATCGGGACATATTTATTTTTGGCAATGTTAAGAGGAACTTTTTTTTACCGATACTGATATGATAAAAATTATTAGCGTCATCTGCGATGCTGTTTCTGTCCTGTCTGCACAGACTATGGTGTTGGGGAATAATTAATTAGTTGAATTAATTATTCTACTTATTGCATGATTATATGAATTAAATCAGTATTCATTTAAAGGAATGGGGATTAAATAAAACAACACACAGTATGTTTTTAATTTGTCAAACACATTTTTTGTAAAATAATATCGATCGACATTTTCAACACTTTTTAATTACCCGACTCGCGTTTTCGAGTAGTTTCCACTATTCGCTCGAGCTCTGAGTATTAAAAAATACTCGACAGATACTCGAAAACTCAAGAGTACTCGCCCACCCCTATTCATTACATGTTATGAGGTATCTTGCAAACCTCCTCTTCAGATGAAAAATATTAAAGGAAAAACAGGCATAATTTAAATTATGCATTATCGAAAAGTAAAATAGAATTATAATGACCGAGCATACAATATACAATCTCTAACCTTGTGAACCATACATTCATTGACAAAAAAAAAATAATAACAATGTATACTTACCAAAGATCATAATGCAATGCATTATTTATAGATATATCAGTGTTATAACACTTTTTTGATTTAATTAACAATGATTCAAAAAACTAAAAACTTTCTCAAATAATGGCCTTTCACCGTAGCATAAGTAACTGGGTTTTCCACTAATAATCGGTGTCCTGTTTCGCGGTGATGTAAAGCTGTCAAATATTGCATATTCTTTTGTCTAATGGCCCTATTGTGCTCGTTCATGCGAACCTTGGCCTTTCTTTTGGTCTCTCCAGTATACCTGCAACCTATATTTCCCCCTTCACATTCAATACCATAGACTACTTCCGTCTTAATTAAATTATTGGCATCATTTTTTGTTACGTGATTCAATACCTTCCTTAGAGTGTTGCCAGCTTTAAGAGCAATTTTAATATTTACCTGACCTAAAATCGGAGAAAGTTTTTTGAATCATTGTTAATTAAATCCAAAAAGTGTTATAACACTGATATATCTATAAATAATGCATTGCATTATGATCTTCGGTAACCATACATTGTTGATTAATTATATCTTTTTCTTATATTTTGTGAGTCTTGTTCTTCATTTTAAAAAGACAGTTACAGTAAACTCCTGATTATCCGCGGAATTGGGTGGCGCGGCAATGACGGATAAGCGAATTCCGCGGATAATCCGAAAAAGAACGAAAATCAGCACAAAAATGCTTTTAACATGTTTTGTTTAGATTAAAATGGCAATACATACATTATAAACAATTATTTTATTTTATTTTACTTTATTTTCTTATTTTTTAATAAAAAAAAATCGGTCAATTGTCTGTTTTTTTGTGTCGAAACACGAAAAACCCCTACTTGGATGTCATTAAATGTGACTCTTTTATTGTTTACCTTATTCTAGATTTAATTTTTTTTTTTTGTTAATTCCGTAATTTATTGTTCAGGGAAAAAAATGGAAACAGGAGAGGTCCGCGGATAATCCGGAGTTTACTGTACTTTTTTGATTCTTTGAGATAGCCATGAATCTTTGGCGAATTCAGAATTGTGATAAACAATTTGAAAATAAAAGCATTTTGAAAGAGTATGCATTTGTAGGGTATCTTAATTTGCACCTTTATGATATGAAGTTGCAGAATTTTAGTATTATATTGTCTTTCTAAATGTACGAATTACTCATACATATTACTAAGGGAAAGTAAATACTATTTCAGTAAACGCATTTTAATAATAGGTCTCTTTTATTTGATCAATTTCAGATTACTGATAGGGATGAACAGTGTCACGCTTATAAATATTTAGCCAACTATTATCTGAAGCAAAATCTCTTAGACGAAGCCTATAAAAATGCACAGAAATGCACGGATTATAATGAGGTAATTATGTATTTTTGATTATTTTGAAAGGTTTTACAAATATTATTTCTATGAGGAACATTTAAAAATTTCAAAAAATAATTTTAGTTTCTAATAGTGATCATTAAGAAATAAAACCTATTATCTTTATTTTTTTTCTTTCTAATTCAGACAAGAGAAGAAGCCAAAGCATTATTACGGCAAATAGCTCAATTACGATCACAACAGGATAATGTTATGATGGTAAAAATATTAGATAAACTCTCATATTTCAGAATAATGTATTTTAATATTAGATAAACATTGGCTTTTTACTACATTTTTTTTTTTATATGTATATATATATAGGTTGAAGAAAATGTAACAGCGAATCCATCTGGGACAGTTTTAAGACACAACGATACTGCACCAGCAAGCCTTTCTCCAATGAATCTGACCTTCACTAGTTAACATTCTGAAAAAAATTTAACATTTACATTTTTCCAAGCTATGAGTAAGTTATTGTCGTTTTGTTGTGCTTATTCATGGTCCCCCATTTTGTAAAATTTATATTGATTGTTTCTTCATTTTTGTAAATAAATTATTTTTTTTGTTAAAACCTTTCTCTGACCTCTTATTCATTCATTCATTCATTTCAACTATTTAAAAAGCCACAATAATGTAAGCTTAGAAAAATATATTTTAGCTGAAAGAATAGAAACAAGTATTTTTTTATCAAAAAATAAAATAAAACAAAACAATGTCAAATGTGAATCTTTGTTTTTAATGTAGTAGTTTCAGAGATGGTAACTGTTTCTATAACTAATTGATTTCCCTCTCTTGCAAATATAGATTTTTATTAATTTGTGCTATACTAATAACTTCTTATTACTGGAGAATATATATATACAGTAAAACCTCGTTAAGTCGTCACTCCGCTTAAGTCGTCGTTTTCCTTTGGTCCCGACAAGGTCTCATAGACAGTAATGTAAAATAACCCTCTTTTACTCGTCACCAAATTTAATTCTACTCCGGATAACTCGTCACCCTCAAAAATGGCGAAAAGCATCTTTATTCTCAATTTTGCCTGCTATCTTTTCAGCCCCGCCCCTTCACTCTAAGAAAACCTAGCCTTTACGGTGAATTTTCACGTGGGAAATTACACACTTCTCACTGCGACTCTTGTCAAGAATAGACGTTTTTCTTGACCGCTACTGAGTGTGAGTTTATTTCATAGCGAGTAAGCCCCGAAAATTTAAAAGCGATCGAAATTGTTTTTCTTCTTCCAAATGTAACTGCACTTCTTCAGCCTTTAGATCAAGGGATAATTCTTGACTTTAAATGGAAGTACAAAGAAATTCTTGTAAAGGACATGATAAAAGCCTTGGATAGGAACGAAAAGCTAGCAGTTTCGGTTTTTAGATACGATTAACTATGTGCACAAAAGTTGGAGTTCCATTTCATTACAAAGTGTTTCGAATTGTTACCAGTAATCAGCACCTTCATCAATCAACACTGTTGGATTATTTTAATGCCAGTAAAAGAAAATAAAATGTGGTAAGTATAAAATTTTTTTTTTTTATTTTCCACTCATTCTTTTGCATGTATTGATTTCTGAAAATCTTGTTTTTCTCATCGAATCCTACGGCAATTCATAAAAATATTATATTTCAGTGGTTTTTTTTTTTTGGTTTTTTTTGTTTTTTCAAAAATGCCCACTCCGCTTAAGTCGTCACTCCGCTTAAGTCGTCAAAAATGTTCGGTCCCTTGAGTGACGACTTAACGAGGTTTTACTGTATATATACATACATACACACACACAGTACACCATCACTAATCTGGCATCATTGGGACCCGTAGGATGCCAGATTAATGATTTTGCCGGATCACAGAGTGATTATGTTAGGATACACTTAACCCAATAGCTAACCATCTCATCCTACCTTTAAAATATCCCGTAAATCAGTACAAGTTAGTTAAAAAAGAAACATTAAATGAAAATCAAGTGAAATTTTAAAGAAGCACTAGTAAAATAAATGGTACAGGTTATTCTCTAGATTTACACAAGAAAATTCATCATTGCTGCATCCAAATTGAAGAGCTGAAATTTGCAACTAAGCACATTTACTTGTCTTCATGTCGACAGTCATGCCAATAATGTAACAATGTAAGTAGCGGCAAGTTGGTGGGGTGACACGAGAAATTTGAAATTATGCTATCCGAAATGGTCTGTCCAATCAAATTCCTTTTTTGTTATCTATATAAGCTCTTTCTTGAAACCGTTCCTTTAATGACCTACCTGTACTTCCAATATAAATTGCTTTACAATTCTTACATTTTAAAACATAAATAACTCCCATTTTATATAAATCATCAAAATCCTTGTTTCCAATCATTTTCTTAAATAATCTATTACCATTGTAATAAATAATTTTAACCCTATTCTCATTACACACATCTTTTATATTATCTAAATTTATTCCAATTGGTAACTATGATTAACATCTTATTGGGCAGACCATTTGCCTGATGTCTAACCACAATCCGGACCCTTTAGTCAAAATTTTATATGAGGCTCATGATGAATCTGAAAGATTACTTCTTGAATCATGTTTCATAAATTGGAGTAAATGTATTAATAAGGAAAAATCTTTGAAAGTAAATGAAATCTCATTTGGCATTGTAAAATTTATGAGTAATTATGCAAAATTGAAAGAGATACTGAACTTGTTGTAAGTCTATTATTATTAATTAATTATTTTTGTTATTCACTTTTGTATTATTGTTATTGTTATTATGTTATTATTCACGTTTGGATCGTGGATGGCTTGTTTGATTTTATTGTTATTCACATTTATATTTAGTTTATTTGTTGATTCTAGAAAAGAAAGATGTTTCTTTTCTTCTTGCGTACTCCTCGAGAAAGTTCTTTGAATAAAAGAACGAAGTATTGGTGATGATTGGTGTTTGTGTCTATGTTTGAAGAATGTGATTTTTGAAGTTATTTTGCAATAACTTCAGAATGTTACTATAACATACTCATTACTAATTTTCTTAGAAATTCCTTCCGTCATGACAATTCCCAGAAAATAGTAAATCTATTATCTCATTGTTCAATTATTTTTTTCAAAAATTGTTAATTCTTTTTAATTTAATTTGATTAAATAAAATCAATGTGCAGAAAATATTTGTCAAAATGAAAACCAAGGCTGCACATGAATAAATAAAATGCCTTTTGAGTTTATCATCAGAGGGAATCAGGAACGATTTTTATTTTAATCTTATAATTTGCTTCTCTTTAAAACTTCTACATTTTTTATGACAATTTACAATTATAAAAGTTGGTGAACGTTCGTTAATGTGTGGATTGAACTTAGAGAATAATTAGTAAACACGCACAAATCATACTATTAATAGGCGAAAACCGTACGGATGTTTGTTTGTGTGTCATCACAACAGCGCTACAGAAACAGTATTTATGCAGAAACAAAATACAAGGTGGCGCCACCAAATTTTAAACATTTAGAGCCTAATAATTTAATTACTAAAGAACTTGAGGATACCTTTCCTTTTAAGAATTAGATTTTTCCACAAGTAAACTATTTAGCTATTTCTACAATCATACTATTAATAGGCAAAAAATGGTTGTTGAATCGGAGAAATAACCAATCAGTACAGCTTTGGAATACATCAGTCGTGACGTCACGCCCAAGTGTAGACATGGCGGCTCTACTATTTGCCCCACTGCAGCTCGATGGAGCACGATTACACGAGTATTATCAGCATATTGAGATGTTCTTTCACACATAAATTATGTTTATACTGAAACGCATGAAGTTCTTGCGTCAGAATTTATCAGTGTTTGTAAAACCTCGGTTTTCACAGCATCGGCTGTAGTACCATGGAATTCTGGGATAGCCGCTCGCTTGCCACTGAACGAAGTGAAGACGTAATAGAGAACGAAGTGCTGTCATTGTTGCCCAGGGAAGATGGATTATTATTGGCTATTGTACATTCGTTATTGTTACATGTGTTACTGTATTGTTAAAATTAAAAATACACTAATAATTAATGGGGTTTAATGTGCATTAAATGTAATATGAAAATGGGAAGAAAACTTGAAAATTCGTTTTGCTTTCATGCATTGCTGTCAAAGATGGCTCAATGCGTGAAAGCAAAACGAATTTAACAGAATTGTGCATTCTCGAGTTTTCTTCCCGTTTTCAAAAATACACTAACAAAATATTCTCTCTCTAACTCTCGTTTGAGAGTTCATTGTTGTGTATTTAATCTATTGAGCCATTATGTTTCATAATGAGAATGCGTAGCGCTGGCTACTACAAAACTGGTAAATCAATTTTGTATTTTGTTTTATTTTAACAAAAGGTTGCTTAGTCATTCAAATTATATGTGGTCTGATATGGAAGTCATGGCTTTTCCAAAATGAGCATCATTTTCAATTGTCTTTTTGAAACATTTCATGGTATTTCAGAAATGTGGAATTTCTTTTACTTCCGTGAATATTTCACGGATTCCACCTTGTTAAAATTAATGCTGTATTTAAAAATAAAAAATGGTACATGATTAATTTCGACTACTGCACATAGTCCTTCTCAAATGTGTCTGAACATAAAAATCTCACAATATATACAAAGGGGTTGGGTATCATCCTAGAAGGGGCCAATCGTGGGCATCTTGTTACTTCCGTGTTTTCACTTAATTGGCGAAATGAACAAATTTGAGTAAAGTACATTCTTTGCCTTAAATTTGCATGGACCTTTACTAAAATTTGTTTGTTTTGCCAATTAAGTGAAAACACATACTTTGACTTCCTTTTACTGACCTTCTTGTTGCTCTTCATTTTCATCATCTTCTATTCTTTGTGTCATTTTCCTGTATTTATGTTTTCACTCCTTGATCTGGGTTCGTTCTCTTTCTCTACAGTTCTCTCACCATTTTCTTGCTCAATATTTTTATTTTTGTCCTCTATGAGTCCACAAGTACCTGCCTACTGTTAGTAACTACCAACATAAACAGAGCCGACCACTTGGTTCTTGATAACTGGCTAATCCCTGGGAACCCTGCATCCCCGCCAGATCAGCACAGGTGTACTCAGCGGGAAGAATACTAGTAGTAAGCAGCGATGGGAACCACTATAATTCACGGAAGTAACAAGATGCTCACAATTGGCCCCTCCTTGGATGACGACCCAACCCCTTTGAATATATTGAGATTTTTTTTGTTCAGACACATTTGATAAAGACTATGTGTAGTAGTAGAAATTAATCTTGTACCATTTTTTATTTTTAAATACAACATTAATTTTTATTTGTGTGTGTTTACTGTTTATTCTCTATAAAAGTTTGACTTTTAATTCATTAATATTATTATACATGGAGAGGCGTGTTTTATCAGAAAGATACCGAGTCCATGTGAAATCAATTTGTAGAAAATTGAAAAAAAAAAAACAACTGCATATATAGGAAAGATTTCAAATAGAATGGAACTGGATTTTTTTTTTTTAATTTAAATACTTTAGCATATATATCATCATTTTCAACCCACTGCATTCCTGCAGTGTTTTTTCTATTTCTTTCACCCGAAAGCTTTTTTTCTTCCAATTGAAACCAACAAAACTTTTAATTTCATCCACCCATCTACCTGGTGAATGCATTCTCGGTCTCCTTTCTTTCCTCTGGATTTTGAATTTCTGTTGAGCATTTATTAGCATTTCACCTTACTATATGGCCAGCCAATTTCAGCTGTTTTAGAGTGATCATAATATCAAACACTCTGGTTTGCTGTCTCACTCGTACATTTCTTTAATGGTATCATTGTGTAATTTTTAATATGCATCATTAAATTGCTTTCCTGGTCAATGTACATGTCTCCGTATTTTTACATTATTTAAAGAGAAAAGTTTTAACCACAGTGGCATTTCTGCTAAAGGCATTCCATGCAAGTTTGATTCTACAATTAATTTCTGGCATAATGCTTCCATTCATGCTAATTTGTTGTCCAAGATATACATAAATGCTAACTTCCTCTAATTCAAAATTACCGACTTAATTGGTTGCCTATTAATAAACCTATTACACATAATATTGATTTACTTTGTTAATATTGGTTTTCTCATATACACTACCTCCCAACAAGTAATTGGACACCCGCAAACGACGATATCGGCGGTTTTGAGACACGTCACATGGCAGCTGCCATTAAATATCGTGTGGGAAACAACAACGCCAACAGTCGCATGCAAGATGCCACGCAGTTCGGAGCTCTCCGATTTTGAGAAAGGGGTAATTGTCGGGTATCACAGAAATGGCCGATCCATACGTGACATATCCAGTGAGTTGACATACCCAAATTTGACAGTGGCCTACGTGATTTGCAAGTGGAAGGAGAGGGGTGACTGTCGGACTATGCCCCGACCCGGCAGACACAAAACTGGGAGTTAGAGACCGACAGGTGCTCTCCAGAGAACTTTGGAAGACCCGCCCCAAATCGATGGGCCAAATCTGCAAGGAATTCCAACAGGCAACTGGCACTGTTGCGTCGATGAATACCATCTGAAAGGAAGCCCATCTGCTCGGTTATCATGGACGTGCTGCCGCCCACAAGCCTTTCATCACCTAGTCCAATCGCGCTGCTCGGCTAACGTGGTGCAAAGAATGTCAACAGTGACCACTGAACAGTGGAAACAGGTTCTCTGGAGCGACGAATCAAGGTTCACCCTCTACCTTTCGGATGGCAGGGTCTGGGTTTGGCGTATACCTGGAGAACGCTCCTGCCGGAATGTATTGTGCCAACAGTGAAGTTCGGTGGAGGTGGAGTTATGGTGTGGGGGTGTTTTTCCTGGTATCGCACGGGACCCTTGGTCGCAATTCCTGGTAGACTCAACACCGAGACCTACAGCACTATTTTGGATGACCATGGTTTCCTACGTTGTGGCAGTTTTATGGGGTGGACGCATGTTACTTTCAGGATGACAATGCCACCTGTCATGTTGCGAGGTCCACCATAGCTTGGTATGGTGACAATGGGGTTAATCGACTGAACTGGCATGCGCAGAGCCCAGACCTTGACCCTATCGAGCACCTCTGGGACGAGTTGGAGCATCGACTTAAGGGGTGCCCCCCCCCGGTCCAAAATCTGTGAAGGAACTGACCTTGTTTCTCTAAGCTGAGTGGAAGAAAATACCGCTCGCCGTCGTACGACTGGTTGAGAGTATGCTCGGAGGGTCGCAGCTGAAATCACCGCTCGTGGAGGCTCCACCAACTATTGACGGTGAATAAACTTCGTTTTCCTTGTCTATCACAGGTGTCCAATTATTTGTTGGGAGGTAGTGTATTTATATATGTATGTATACAGTCAAACCCCGCTTTTACATTTCCGCATATAATGTTTTCCGTCATTTACAACATTTTTTCTCGGTCTCTTCAATTTTCCTATTATTATATTTTTCCTCCTGTATTTACGCTGTCGTAATATCAAACTTCCCGCAATTTATGTTGTATTCTCCAAATGGAGTAAAAAAAAGATATATGGTCCATGCAAAAAAGTGAACATAAAAAGGTGACTACCAACGTAAATTTTGGCATAAATACGGTCAATTTATGCAGATTCAATGGTATCAAGACAAAATATGGCACACCTTTTCCAGCAAATATAGTCTCTCCCCCTCCAATGTCCACTTATTACACTGCTTTGTGATTGCAACGCGCGAGACCATCGCAACTTCATTTATCGATTGTCTCAGCACTCCATGTCTTCATTCTTGTTACCTTTTCTTGTTTCCTTTAAAATTTGTGTGGGCCTTATATTTTGAGATTTTAAAGTGATTAAAATAATGAAAATTTTCCTTTTCTAAATTAAATATTTAATATAGTTGCGTGTGTTATAAAAGTTCCAAACATTGATTACAAATCATTTTATGTATTGAACATTGTATCCTTAATGTTCTTGGTATGTGGAAACCATTTCACATAATTTGCACTTCCCTCCACTGCATACGCTCAATGCCAACTGCATTCAGATAATTCTGAACTGCAACAGCGGTGTGTGGCCTCGCGTTGTCGTGCATGAAAATGAAGTTTTCTCAGACGAATCCAGCGTACAGCAATACATATTGTTGTAGCACTTCGGTTATATACCAGTGAGCCATCAACCCGCCTCCTTTGGGTCCAGGGTTGATAAACACCAAGTCCGTTTTGGCTGCAAGTGAAATACCTGCCCATAGCATATAGGAGCCTCCTCTATAACTGACCGTTTCATGGAAGCAGCATTGCGCAAATCGTTCACCAGTCCTTTGGTAGACACGGTTTCGCCCGTCATTGTCATGTAAGCACGTTCACGTTTCGTCAGAGAACAATAATCAACCCCATTGCGCTACAGTCCAATCAACATGATCGCGAGTAAATTGAAGGCGGGTTTGCCGACGAGCTGTGCTCAGATGTGTTCCTGTTGCAGGTCTATGTGGGGTCAAATTTCCTTCCTGTGGTTGTCTTATGTCTGTCCAGCCACTTACAGCTACCCCACATACGCAGTGCAGCTCTTGTTGGACCTGATTGCCAGTCAAATTACGATTGAGTAGTGCAGTGCTAATAATAAGTCGGTCATCTCTTGCAGTTGAAGCTCGATATCCACCAGAACCTGGTCTCCGATGAAAGGCACCAGTCTCCTGGAACCTCCAATAGACTCGTGATACAGCTAACTGCGACATATCATTGAGTGTGACCCTGCTGTAGTAAGACAACTGCCTGCGTCACTTCGATTGTTGTATCTATCTTTGTGGAATAATAATGACAATAGGACTCCAATAGAATAATTCACATTTATGAAAAGATATGTAAGTCTGTGTACAAAAACCATTCGGAAACACGTAAAATTGTTATGTACTGCCACGCATGTGAATTTCATATCCTTTCCACCAATTACTGCCATATCTCAAAAACTTGCTGTTATATTATCACACGTTTGGTGTTAGAATATAAAATTCATGTTATCATTTGTTAGTTTGAAAACTATAAGTAATAAAATATCAAAAATTTGCAAATATTTAAGGCTCAATTTGAGTCGATTTCCTTGCACTGGAGTGTATTATATTGTGTGTTTTGGAGATTTCTGTATCTTCAGGTTAAATAAAAATATGCTATTAATATCAATAACAGGTCTATTTATTCTGATTAACTACAGATCAAAATGAACAGTAGTTCATATTACACTTATTAATATTTAGCAAATTGTCATCTTACTAATTGTTTAAGGCTTTCATTTTCAATCTCCATTAGGGTATTTATATTTTCTTAATATCATCGACTTTGTTGTTTAATTTTATTTTTGTTATTTTTGTTTAATTTTAAATTCAGACAAGAGAAGCATTATTGTGGCTAACAGCTAGTTACAATCACAATAGGATACTGTTTGATTATAGAGAAAAATCTAAGCTAAAATATATATTCTGAAGTTTCACATATGATGAATTTAAAAGATTAAAGAAAACGTGACAGCCAATGAACCTAATATTGTTTTGAGACATAAAGATGCTGCATCAGGAGGCCTTTCTCCATGGAATCTGTCCTTTGCTTCTTAATCTTTTTGAAAGGTTTTAGATTTATTTTTCTCAGTTCCATTTTGGAAAATTTTCATTATTCCTATGTTATTATAAACATAGAAGCCTTTATGTGCTCCATCATTACTTTGTTCATTTAGAGGTTTTAGTTATTTCAAAGACTATCTCTGATGGTGTAAACTTGAAAAGATAATTTGCCTGAAAGAAAAAAAAAAATTTCAAATTTAAAAAAATGGGACACTTTTTTATTTATTTAATTAATATTAATTTTCTCAGTAAAACTTATTTCTTATAAAATTTATTTTTGAAGTTGAGTAAATACATATTTATTTGTATGATAATTGGAAGAAGAAACAAAATGTATGAAACTATTGTAATACAGCTGAACAATAGGAATAGTATAAAAATTTAAGAAAACAGTTAACCTGTCAATAGTAGTATATACTGAATGATTAAAAAATGAAAATATATGTATATCTTTGTTAGTCAGTTTTAACCAGAAAATTTCATAAATGCAGAAAACAAGTTTCTTTTAGTTAAGTTCAACCTTTAAGTACAAAACCCAGAAAATAAGCTTTTTCATGTTTTATCTTTTTATTTAGCTATCTAACTTAAGTGTATAATGGAGCGATAAGCCTGAATTGCATTGTGATAAACCAGAAATTTCAGATGTTTTGTGAATGTCTAGTATTTTATATTAGGAATTGCAGGAAATTCAAGAACAATATTTGGTCTTTTTTTTTATTACAATCTATTACACAAAAGTCAACTTGTTTATTTTAAATATAATGTTGATAAATCTTTATGATGTGAAAATCGATTACTTCTTTACCATTTTATCAACAAATAGGGAGAATGTTCAGGAGTAAATAATATAATAAAAGGAAGTCATGATTGCTTTTAGTAAATTAATTTTCTGAATAAGCAACAAGAGTTGTTTCAGAGTAGAAAGTTATTCTATGTGAAAGGCAATACAAACATAAAAGGCATTCCACGTAATTACACTGTTGCTATTTCTGCAAAAAAAAAAGAGCAATTCTTTGTGTTTGTGTATAATTTTTGCTTAAAGTCTGTTTAAATAGTCTTTCTTAGGTCAAAGAAGCAAATACAGTTGGCAAAACTTTCCCCATGAGGGTTTTGAATTTAATTCACAACTTCCTTGAGTATCGTTTTAAGAAGTAATATATCTTTTTGAAATCCATTGATAACATTTATTATTATTTCTTCATCTACAGCACCTGATAAGAAACAGGGCGTGTAGGCACATTTGATGTCTTTGTTTATAGTTTCTATTAGGTAACCGAATGCTGCGCATACAATTATCAGAGATTCCTATTTATGAAAAAATATTGTATCAATGTTAAGCTGAAATAGAAAATTAATAGAAGAAATCATTAATTATTATCTTACAATTGGAAATAAGTAAGAAAGATTTTCTTAACTTCTCTGGAAATCAGATCTCAGAACTTCCAATTTAGTTTATTGTAAATACACTACAAGCAATAAATTAAGCTTTTAAAAATTAGTAAATAATTAATTAAAATCTAACAAACCAAATAATCAATTGGGTCTTCTGGATCAACAGCAAAGCAATCCATAATTGCTTGCAAAAGATAAGGTAGGATTTTTTCTGAAAGATATTTCATCAGTGGTTTAGATATTTCTTGCAGGATTTGTTCTTCTTCATTCCTTATTTTCAGCTTTGCAAGCATCTAAATATTACATTGTTAAAATAATGAATGGTAAGTAAGAAAGAATTCAGAAATATACCGATAATATCTAAGAAAAGAATTTAAAAAATTCACGATTTCATTGTAACTGTTTATTAAACAAATAAATGAGGATAAAATGCAATAAACATTATTTAATATTGTACTACTTGTTTTTAAAATGAAATAATTATAGCAGTAAAATCCCCCATAATATAGCCACTATAATTTATACAAGAGCACCAAAATGTGTGCATTAGTTGTGGTAAAAGTCATTTTGTTTTCCATCTTTAGAGATACTGAGAAATACATCATTCCATTTTCATTTGTAGTATGCCCCCCCCCCCCCCCAAATTATATGATTTTTACAGTTTATCCTTATTTTAAATGTAGGTCATGAGGGAAGCAAAGTATAATTTTATCATAGCAGCACATTCTTTTTGTGCTTTTAAAAATTATAATAAGGATTGTTTTTTTTTTCTTAGCTAATTAAGTGATATAAATTAAATATTATTAAAACATTTTATTATCCTTAATTATGTTTATTTAAATTAATTAATATTTATTTAAGAAGTAACACTGGAATGGAATAATTACAATAAGCAGCTACACAGCTGAGATCATTCTAGGCCAGGGATGGGCAAATGAAAAAAACATTTCTACTGGCCAAAAACTTTTATTCATTAACTTTTCTTAAAATTCGTTTAAAAAAATGATAAACACACTTAATAGATTGACATGAATAAGTTTAAATACATTGAGAAATGCAACACAATCATAAATACCTACTAAATTGTTTTGAAATTCATTCAGAAAATTTATAAGATCGGGTGTGAGATGAGTGTAACTGTGACTGACTTGTGAGCTTCCAGCATTATTTTATACTCTGGGTTAATCTGAGTTGTTGTTTAAAATTATTAAAATAAAGTTATTTATCCCGCAGGCTGGATTGAACAGGCTGGATTGAACACACCGGCAGGTTGTAGTTTGCCCATTCCAGTTCAGAACAGGCTGGATTGTATCAGTTAATTTATTCTGTTTCTAATGAATTTGAGTATTAACAATATTATACAATATTAACATTCATTCAATTATGGTTTAGTTATTTTGATATTTGCTGCATAAAGAATCTAAAAATATATAAGACTTTATCTTACTTCATTATTAATCTTTGCCTTTTGTTGCTTTTCCCTTTCCTTCTGTTTTTCATACTGAATATCTATTTCTGAATCCCAATCTAAAGACTGCAAAGCTGCTTTTAAAATTTCTTCTTCTGGATAAGTAGTTTTTCGACCTATTCAAATAATGTTAATTGATTCAAATCTACACAATTAATTACATTTTCTGATTAAGCACTAGGTACAAAATCATTAGCAAATTTATAAAAATCACAAGAAATAAAGGAAATAAATAAATCATCATACATTGCATCCATAGAAAATATATTTTTTTTTTTCATAAATGACAGTCATTTGAAACTACTGCAACTAAGTAACACTTATCTAGCAGCTCTATTATCGTATAAGTTCACTCTGTGTTAGAATTCATGCCTTTGCGTGAATCTATTTGATACTTGCATTTTTCACGCAGTTTTTACTCATTTCACCAGATTTGAAGGTTTAGTTCTCTTTAATCTTCTCGTTACCTTTCTATAATTTAACAGATGTTGTACCGAGGCATTAGTATGATTGTGAAGTCTCTGTTCATGCCTCACTGCAGTTCGTTTTACCACTTCATGGACAGTATTCATTTTTAGATCATATTTTTGTTTGACACATTTTTGATTTATATAACAAGTGTATAATACATTAAGTAATTGATAATCTTAATACTAACGCAAGGTTCAAGGGCAAAGGATTAAGGGATTAGCTGTTCTCAGAGGCTAAGCACCCCAGGTTGGCCTGCATTCCTGGAATTGAGGCTGTCTCTAATTGACCCTCTCTCATAGGCAGATATGGATGGAATTAGCAGGCAAACTGGGAATCCTGATGTAACTGTATATAAACCCTCTGCTGTTGTAAATAAGGAGTCATGCGTATCAGATATGTTAAGTGTTATCAATGTGTACTTATGTTATTTCTGATCAAAAAACAACACAACAAATAATAACAATCTGTTACATCAGTTTTCATTAACGTCCAATATTTAAATTCAATTATAAATTAGATTTAAACAAATAAGAATGTCAGTGTCTAGGAGTATTCACACTTATTCCAGATTAGTAAGTCAGTCTTTTGAAATCATCTTGAAATTCACAAAATTTCATTAACTGTGAGATAATGATTTTAACTGATGTTAATCAAATCAACCTGAGATTTGAAATTTGGAATAACTTATTATCTAACATTCATTTTTCTAGCCCTTACAATTCCTACTATAAGAAAGGCAGTAAAACTTGCAGGCTTATGTTTAGTCAGGCAGTTGCTTGAGCACAAATAAACATGAAAGCAGCAAAGGTTAAAAGCCATCCAAACTGGAATCACATTCAACAAGCTTTGAATTCATTCAGAAAAACTACTATAATAAAACTGAAAAAGTATTCAGAAGAATGTGAAAGAAACACTGATATTGACTAAATGACTTGTACATCTTTTTAAATTACAGTGAAAGATTTAGTAGGTAACAGGAAGTGATCCCATAGACGTATGCTTGCACCTCATAGTTTATAACCGAAGGTCAATGAAAAGGTATAAAGCCAAATGCAGCATTTAGACAATCTCTTCAAGATCTCTTAAAAGATAGCAAATGAGAAAGGTTAAGGCTGAGACCTAAACAAACTGGTGAGCAGAAAAGTTCATCAATTGCAGAAATCTCTGAATACTGAGAAGCATCAGAAACAGATTCAATGATATTATATCTGTTCGTTTTACCAAAGTGACATTCTGTTCACCACCCCCCTTGTAAGTAGTCTGGCCTGGTGCAAGAAACACCATTAAAATGGCAATTGCGCCAAACTAAGGGAAGTTCGGTGGCCACCACCAAGAGAAAGATGAGAGCAATTGCAATCAGTTCGGCAACAGCAACCCAACCACTAAGAGAAAGAGGAAAGCTATCACTGTCATTTTGGTGGCAGCAATACAGCCACCAAGAGAAAGAAAAGTCCGTTCATGGGCGGCGTCTAACCAGTCAAGCAATGCCCTGAAGCAGAAGAGAGGCTCACTCAGCAGAGAAGGCAGGGACACTTAGGAAGGGAACGCACAGCAAAGGAAGAGATGACTGGTGCAACTGCCTTCCACAGAGCAGTGCAATCTGGAACATCACCTACCAGAGAAATGTATAATTATAGTAATCACCTGGAAGAAAAGAAATCTTCATAGGCTAATGAATGATGAAGACTGACCCAGCGGGTCGACAGAACCTTCATATGTCCCATCAAGTATCAATCAGCAAATGACAGAGCTACTTGATTCTCTGCGCAGGTAGCAATATGACAGTTGAATGTAGGCAGTAACAGAATTCAAATGCAGATAACAATGGTAAACAATGATTAAATCTAGAGAGAGAGAGAAATTAGCCAAAGAACACAGATGATGCATGAGAAAAATCTGTGGATGTTTAAAGAATGACATTGATAAAACCAAGCTCTTCTTAAAACAATATGTAGATAAAGGATATGGCAACCACTGATTCACTGTTACAGAACTCGATGGATATCATCCTAATGAAATTAAGATCCACGAAGGGCTAAATACATGGATCTTGATGAAACTTGGAGAATTGGAAATCATGAGCGTAGAAGCTTCATAGCTACGAAGAGCAATTTATCTTTGTTCACAAGATGATGAAACGATAGTCAAATTGATGTATCGAGGGGAGAGGGTACGGGTTGTAACCCTCCTATTGTATCCGAAGATGGCAAAAATCGAGGGTTTTGGACCTGTTTTTCTGTTTGGAAAGTTCATCATTTTGTTTTTAATAAAATTTCTCCTCCATTCCCGAAAAGACATTATATTTTTTTTATGTTTGAATGGGTGTGAGCAACATAACACCTCCCTCCACTCCCATTTTAAAATCCTGAGTCATCTAAAGATAGTGACATATTGAAATATTACAATACCACAAGCTACAGTAATTTATGTTTAGATTGTAGTACACAGTAAAAAGCATCATCCTAATTCATTTGTGAAACAAAGAAGCTCTAAAAGCTTTTTGTTAAATATTTTGAGAATTTTTGAAAGCAAAAAAAATATTACTAAATAAAAACAGAATAATTGATTTGTAAAAAAAAAAATACTATACAGAACCATTTGTGTTTTCAGACCATACATAACAAAATGCAAGGTATAGTTGATAGAAATATATAAAATATTACAACAAGGCAATTTACTTTTATTTTCAAAGGAACAAAGACATACAATAACCTAATTAAATAATACTTAAACTAGAGTTCCATTAAATATGAACATTGAAAGTATTTTGACAACAAACCATAGTGCATCAGCTCCTGTACTAAGCCAGGTTAAGTACAGCAGGGGCGTTGCAGTGTAGACGGATGCTAGTGTCAGGCAGTTTGTTTTTGATTGGAAGGACCGTGAACCAATGAAGAGAGGTCAGTCATAATAGCAGTAATGAGCGAGGAGGGGTAATGATTTAAAGATTGGTGGAGGACATCAAAAGGAGTAGCTCTGTTTATATACACTTTCAAGTATCTATTTTTATTTAAGTGAAAACTTGCTAATTTTATGTAAAGGTAATAAATTTTAAATAGCACTGAAATAATTATTATTGTGAGTTAGAAAAGGATTTTTATTAAAATTGCACCTTCTACTGAATGATTTCCTTTTTACCTAGCACACATTTTAAATGAATGCTTGGATTCATTTATTGCTGAACAATTAACTCAACTGTTTTTCTGTTAATTCATTTTTTATTGAAGACCAAACATTATTTTTTCATTATCTCTGATTACGTCCTCATTTTTTTTTCCTAGGCTAATATTCAAATGAATAAATATCTAAACAAGCCTTTCTGAACCTACATACATCTTAGTTGCAGTTGCACACTAAGTCAATTTACAGATCTTTTGAACGTGAGAATCTATTGGCATATCATCCTATTAATAGGCAAAAATTGTACGGATCTTTGTAAATTTGTAATAACCAATCACAGTGCAGCGTTGGAACACGTCAGGCATGACGTCACGCCCATGTTTAAACACGCCCATGGAATCTCGAATATTCTTCCCACTGCACCTCGACGGATCGCGATTACACAATTATTATCAGCATATCTAGATTTTCTTTCCCACATAAATGAAGTTTACTCTGAAATACATGAAGTTCATGCGTCAGAATTTATCAGAGAGTTTGTAAAACCTCGGTTTTTACCTAATTTCGGCTGTGTAGCCGCTAGCTCACTACTCAACAAGTAGGAGACAATGACGAAGCAATTGCCGTCATTGTTGCCCAGACAGGATTATTGGTATTGACTGTTGGACATTCATTATTGTTATTGTTGAAACTGGTAAATCAATTTTTTATTTTTTTTTATTTTAACAAAATTTGGCTTAATCATTCAAATTATACATGGGCTGTTGCGGAAGTCATGGCTTTTAAAAAATGAGCTTAGAACATCTTTTTTAATCTTGTGTTTTTCAAAAATTTAGGACATTTCAAAAATGCGGCATTTGTTTTACTTCCGTTAATATTGCCTCAATTTCGACGAGCCTATTCTTTTAGGGCAGCAGGTTGCCATTATGTTTCATAATGAGAAACCGCAGCACTGGCTACTACGAAAGTGGTAAATCAATTTTTTTTATTTTAACAATATTATAATATTATTTTAACAAATAAGCCGATATTCAAATTACATATGGGCTGTTGTGGAAGTCATGACTTCTAAAAAAATTAGCTTAGAACATCTTTTTCAATTTTTGTGATTCAAAAATGTGGAATTTGTTTTACTTCTGTGAATATTTCACGGGTTGCAGCTACTTAAATTGAATTTAAATACTTCAAACCATTTCCATCCTATCTTTTTATTGTCCTTTCTTCCCCATCCATCATTCATTAATTCCACACAAAAATGATCAATATATATAATCTTCAAGTATAGATATGATTGCTTTACATTTTCATAATATAAATTATTTTTCTCAATGGTGAATTTTATAAAAACTAAAAAAAGAATTACCATATTTCTTGGGTGGACCAATTATTCTGTGAAAACGCTCAAACAAGCCATAAGGACTTAAAGTTCCTTGAATGTCAACTATGGAAAAAAAAAAAATAATCATCATGAATCAATAATTTAAAAGGAAATCAAAAACAGCAGTTCAAAGGGGAGGGGGAGGGGAATGGTTTTAGCTTTTTTTTTTTTTATTTTTGATTTTTGAATTAAAAAAAGTATAATTTATGCATGCCAGTTTACAATTAAATACATAGCCATGAGACATGGTCCTATTTTTGTTTCACTGAAATGGTCAGTATTATGTTTCTATCATTTTTTTCTCCATGTCAAATCACATGATCAAAGAAGTATGATGCAATAGTATGTATGATTGGTAGAGCTTTAACCAATCATCGTCGAGTGGAAAGGTTTTGGCGGCAACTCCAAGCATTTCTCAGTTACGAACAGATGGTGTAGGTAGATCTTACTTTATTAATAATATATAGACAAAATGGGCCAACCATCGCAAATTTTTGATAAACTCTTCCTCAACATGTTTCAGAAATGGTAGACAAAGCAAAGAGATACAGGTTCCAAAGGCCATTTTGAGTTTATAATGTTCTATGACATTTTGTTGTGCAGGCTGTAGTTTTAGAGTTAGGAAATGAATGCTTTGGGAATAGTCCCTTATTAAAGAAAGCTCAGTTCACATTAGGAAGTGTCCGGATTGCTTTTTGTAATAAACCTTTACCTTATTTACTTACACTTCCTAAGATGAACTGAGCTTTCTTTGATTAGGGACCATTCCCAAAGCATTCATATCCTAACTCTAAAATTAGGCCCATACACCAAAATGTCATAGAACATTTTCAACTCAAAATGACCTTTGCAACCCGTATCTCTTCCCTTTGTCTACCATTTCCAAAGCACCCTGTATATTGATCATTTTCAGAGAGAATAAATACAGAATAACAAAAATCTCAATACAACAGTCGTATAAATGTCAACAATGAAATATGAAATGTATTGTCAAATTTACAGTATATTCTAAAGCTATTTCAATGATAGGACCAGTGACGAAAATGGTGACAGGTGCAAATCACACGATCATAGAGCTTCAATGATAGGGTCAGTGATAAGAAAAATAGAATTATATAATTTGGCTATTAGCAAGTCACTGACAGATGAATAAAAAATTTTGATAATTAAGAAGAATTTCAATCTATTAAAATAATGAAGGCTAACAGTAAGTCCTGCTTTATTGTAATTACACTCATTGACAAAAAAAAAATGGATAACCACGAAATTGAATGTTGAAGTGCTTCATAGCCAGGTATGCAGATGAAAGTTAAATTAAGTTTTCATGTTAGAGGGCTCTAAGGTCACCACAAGAGGTTATCATGATTTCTGTGACACTTTGTAAGTTATGTCAGAAATCTTTATGTTAGCATTGTGGCTGGTTTGCCAGTTTGGATGATTTGAAGAAACTGTGGAATGTCTTAAGTGTTGGATTACGAGAGAGAACTGTATTGTTAAAAATTGTCAGACATCATAGCAGTTTGATGTAACATTGGGGAAAAGTTGACAACAGAGATTGTGCACTATATTATCAAGAAAGCTCTGATTACTTACAAGCAGACAACTCTTAGAGAAATTCATAGGATCATTCGACAAAAGCCTTAATACTTCCAACAGCATTTCTTTCCACCATCCACAGAAGTAACTTCATTGATGAATCAACCTGTATTAATATGCATATTGCTTAGTATTTGCAACAGCAGGACTCTCCATTCCTGGAGCATCTTAAGATACAGTATCTTTCATTATCCATCTACCCCATTCTTATTTGACTAGAATAATGTTGTCTGAACATTGTAGAATCACCTCTTTATTAGTATCAAGTCTTATTTAATGACGAGTTCTGCTTTTTCTTGAAGAGAATGATGTCATACCATTCCCTTTGTCATTTGATATATGGTATTGTTAGCAAGATTTCAACAGGTCAACAAAATACTGCAATATACTGTATCATGCTTTCCAGTGGTATAATGCCTGCCCACTTAGATCTCTCCTCTTTCAGAAGTGCCTTTATGGTATTGACGCTCCTTAGCTTGCCAGGTTTCCAAATCCCTAATAATTGTCAGATACCAGTTAGGTTACAGACTTCAGGCACCTCACCTCAACTCTGATGTCTCTCAAAAGGTCATCTTCTTTTATGTATTTTTTTTCTGTCAAAGGGTGTCTATTTGTAGGAAGTTTTCTCATATTAATAAGAGTCATTAGGAAATATAAAACATTATTTTTACCTATTTTTCGAACTTTCACTTTGTTATCAAGAAAGTAATTAAGCATATTAGACTCGGTATTGGCTGTGCTTATTATGTACTCTGCTAACTGATGGAACATTTCCTCTTCACTACCATACAGCTCTAATACTTGGCTTTGAGGAATAAGTGTCAAATTCTCTTTAAGTTTCTCTATAGGTGCCGAAACGGTTACCACAAAATCTATAAATAAATCATATCAGTAGAAATTTTCACATAATATTCTTATTTTAAGAACTGTTAAACAAAAAACTTATTCAGTAATGTTTAAAAGTAAAATTTAATTTACCGTTGGTATAAAAAAACAAAAAATTAACTCTCCTAGTTGTTAGATGTCTGAAATTTACCAGTGAGGATATTTATAAACAAAGCATGACAATCACTGATGTTTTCTTAATTTAGTAAAGTAATTAAATAGTAAATTTTTTGAAACCCTATACTCATTTTTGAAGGAATAAGTGTCGTAGAATTTTGTAGTAAAATAACTTAAATAATAATAATGTTTCAAATATTCTTAGAACTTTGTATTTCAATTTTTTTAAAGTTGTATTTTAAGTCAAATTTTAAGTTTACTAGCTCTTTTATTTCATGTCCATCAGTTCAGCGACAGGCAAAGTTTTATAATCCTAATTTTATTTGCTTACAGAATAATAAGATTAAATTTTATAATCATATTGAAAATCCGTGAATTACGATCCTAACTGGAAGATAACTTCAGTGATATGTGACTACTGAAAGTCACAAATTGTCATTCAAAGCGACTACTAAAATATGTTTTTACAAACTGTCAATTCCGATTCTTTTATTTATTGTTTTTGCACTTTTTTCTTGCCTGATAAAAGATTTGCTTTGCAATTTTCAGGCTTACAATTGTCTGTTTGTTCTTAATCTCACATATTGATAATCTTTAAAAGCTTCTGAAAAGGAATGCTTCAGTTTTACTGCTGTAATAGTTTTAAAAAAATATATAACTGTCTGTAAACTTTTATTTCGACTAAGTTTATTTATTTATTTATTTATTTTTTTCATTTTTTTATTGTATAACAAAGAAGGTAAATTTTTTAGTAGTAAATTTTAGGTTGGTCAGAAATAATTGATAACTTAAATAAAACATTTTATTTTAAGTATTAGTTCAGTAGATTTCCCATTTTAACCTGGTACCATTTAATGTAGCAATTTCACATTAATATTAGTATCTGATTTTAAATGGAAACCTAACTGAATTCATTAAAATATCCTTAAGAAATTAAATGCTTTAATTTGGATTTAAAAAAAAAAATCTAAAGTCTAGGTCGTTTGATTGGATGTTAAAAACATTGCTTTCAGCTGACATAGAATGACTGTTGAAAACATTTATTATAATTGCACAATGGGTTTTTATCTCATGATGGTATGTCAAGTAGAAATTTTTCTCTTATGGCTGCTTTACAAGCTCTCGAAAACTTGACTCAATTTGGCAACTTGCTAAAAGAATCTCCCACTTGCTCTAAATACAGCAGGCTCTAAATTCAGACAGGTTTTAGAAACAAATTGACACTGGCGTGCTTAGTGGTGAGAAACATTTATTTGAAAAAACTACGATAGTGTTAAGTTCACGCTGAAATCTAGTTCTTTGTTCTTTGTTTATGATTTCCATCCACGGCTTCATCCATCACCTTCTCTTCATTATCTCTGCTGTAGAATGAGTTGAAAATTAATAGCAAAACTAAAGCTACAAAACCAACTTTTTTGTTGCTTTGCTGAACAGCATTTTTAATCACGACATAACATGAGTAAAACGAGATTTGCAACTGGTATGTATAAAGTGATATCGTTTTTCAGCGAGCTGCTAATGGCAAGTTTTCAAGATCTTGTAAAACAGCAATTAAATAATTCATCAATTTCCACTCTTTTGTTAATTCATTTACTGCTCTATATCAATGAAATTATTTTAGCTTAAAAAAAAAGGATTTTTTTTCTTTGATTCTGCTTTTAGACACAGATGCATCTCAGGACAGATTTGTCTTGAAAATTCCATGTCTCTTCAGTTGGACTAAAAGCAAAAACATACCTAATTTACTGTGACATATAAGGAATGAAAGTTGATGGTGAATTATTTAAGAGAAAATTCTGCAATATATTATTATTATTATTTTGTAATGTCATGGATACATTCAGTTGTTTATATTATTAAAATTGACATGTTTTGTGCAATTTCAGTTAAAAAAAGCTTGATATCATGATTTCTATCCCTCATGATATGTCTAGTACATTGAAACAACAAAATCCATTTCATTTTTTAATCTCTCTTACACGTTATTTTGTCATTTTTTCCAATTTCAATAACAAAACAAATTATCAATGGGTGAGACCAAGCATTTACTAAGTGACATCCTAGAACAGCTGTTTCTCGCTCTTTGGCGATCATCAGGTAGGAGTGGTCACCAGTAAACAGCAAGGTCTCGAAGCATTAAGGAACAATCGTCAGAATTAATGTGGAGCCTCCAAAGCTTAGATAAACAAAAAAAAAATATTATTTAAAACAATAAAAAATAATAAAAATATTATTAATATTTACACCCCTTTTTTTATTCTTTTTATGCATAAAAAAAATTCATTGAGGCCAGCGGAAAGCCAGCACATGAATTTTCTCACCAATATCTTTTAGTGAGTTTTTTATTGTTTATTTAAGCTTTAGAGGCTCCACATTGATTCCAAACAAATTATATTCACTTATTTTCTTATAATCTAGATGTATTTTAATTCTGGAATTTAGTAATAAATTTATTGATTTAATTTTGAAGATTGTTAATGCCATTATAGTAAGGACCTCACAATTAAGGAAAATATGTGAGATATTAAGAATATACAGAGTAATACACAAAGTAATAACCATACCTCAGAAATCGATAAAGCAACAAATATTTTACAAACACTCTGATTTGACTGCTTGTGTATTAATCCAAGCACTATAGTTTTTATTGTGTCTATGAGTATTTAGGTATAATGGTTATTTTTACTCTCGCAAAAATATAATTTAGAATGTTTGGCTCTTTCTAAATTTTTTTTTTTTTTTTTTTTTTTGTGATAGAAATGCTAGAAAATTGACAGAATTTTCCAAATCACCGAGTTCTACATCCAATTTCACTGTAAAGAATAAAGACAATTGATTCCATCTATGAGCAATGCAGATCTTGCCATCAACAGGGTAAAAAAAGATTATGAATTATTTTTTGAAGAATTTTATGAATTTTAATGTATCGTGTGCCGAGTCAAAAATGATATTTAATTATTTTTTAAAGAGCAAATAAATAACATTATTTTATAATACCAAAAAAACAAAACAAAACAAACAAAAAAAAACATGGAAAATTACCAAAGTTCTGCAGTATATAAAATTCAGATCAAGCAGCAAGGAATTCACAGACTCAAACTAGTTTCATAAGGTTTACAGCTCAGCTAAGCTTTTTAAGGTAATAATGAGATTATTCAAAGGTAAACTGAAATTGCATTTACTGCTATACTATTCCAATACTCAAACAGGACCCAAAAATATATTTTTTTCAATAATATTTTTTTTTGCTCCAAAAGCTCACTAAAATACTAAAATACCAAAAAGGATGCCATTCATTGTAGAGATAAAGATGAGATTTTTAAAAATATAGTACTATACCTGGCAAAATGTTTTTATTAAGAAGTGGCCATCGAACAATTCCTTCTTCAGTGATTTCATCTTCAGGAACTAATAATTTTCATGGAAAAACTTTTTACTAATTAAATAATGTAAGTATGAATGAAATAATTATTTAAAATAAGGGTTTTTATTAGTACTAACTTGAATTTATTTATTTGTAAAAATCTGAAATTATTAAAAAAAAATACAAAAATTTGTGGCATCCACATGGTAAGTATATCTAACAAATCCTGAAGTTTTTACTAAGTTTTTAATATTTATAAAATGCCTTTATGTGCACTGAAGTAACAAAATAGTCTGGAATGGTATTTAAATTCAAGCTACATATTTCTGAATAGTTTTCCAGATGCGTAGTATGGCTCTTAATTTACAGTACTGAACTGTTGATGTTGCTCATTATATCACCATATCAACTATAATTTTTTGCATTTTAAAATTAGCAATAGAAATAAACAAAGAAGACAAATTAGTCTGCATCTTGTCAACAAAAAACATGTTCCAAATGTCCTTCATTGCATTTGATGCACAGTTCATAGCATCCCTCCATGTTTCTAACCAGTAACCATATTACAGAATAATGGCTGCTGCAGATTTTGTATCATCTGAATGATTTTCTCTTCAGATGTGGATGAATGGTAACACCCACTCCTTCAGCACGCCTCTACACATGTGCATCCAGTGATATTAGGTCAAGAGAGAATTTGGGGAATGGAGAACCTCCACACTTACATGGACCATGTGTGGGATTCTGAAAGTGAATGTTTTCTGTGCCATTTCGGTGAACACAATGTACGGCCCATTCTTCTTTGCAGAGAACACTGTGACAGGCTTCAACTACCTTGATATGTTAACGGAATGGTTGTTACCACAGTTGGAAAACAATACGGATGACTTCATTCTGCAGCAAGATGGGGCACCACCTTATTTTCACTCAGCCATATGCAACTACCTGAACGAACGGTTGCCACAACAGTGGATTACCGGTGCAGGTGCAAATGATCAACAGCTGTTGATGTGGCCTCCCCCTTTTCCAGATCTCACTCCCTGTGACTTTCTTATGGGGTACATTAAAGACAAGGTGTTTGTACCGCCCTTACCATGGAATCTCAAGAAGTGGAAATGCGCATTTGCACTGCAATTGCAACAATAGACAGATCAATGCTGCATCGTTTTGGGGAAGACTTTCAGTACCATTTGGACATAAGTCATGTTAACAATGGTGGCCATATCGAACATAATAACCTATACATACAAAAAAAAAAACTTGAACTTGTGCACTATCCAACTGTACCATTCGTCACATCCTTACTACAATAACAATGTTACAGGAAATTTTTTAAATCGTTCAAATCATTTTTGCTTACCCTGTACTATTATGGATAACTTAAAAAAAAAAAGAACGAGAGAAAAAATTATAGTTTTCAATATAGTTATTAATTAAAGTTTTCAATATACATAATATTTACAATGTAATCACCGTAATTTTAGCAGGGAAAATATTATTATTCTAACATTCTACTCAATATAGCTTACTATGATCTCCATTGTTGGTAAGCCTTTTTATTTTAAATGTAGACAGTATATTGATAACTGAAATTTATGCCATCCTTTATCTTTTCATAGATTTCAAACCATCCCTTTCCTTTCTAATGGACTCCAATTGTAAAACTTGAAGAATCCTTAGAACCATTCTGGCTTTTATCTTTCACTAGGAGCACAAATTTACTTTTAGGAAAATAAATTCAAATCTCTTTAACTTAACAATAAGTACACATGTGCCATTAAAAAATAAAATAAAAAAAGAAAGAAATTATTGCTGAAGAGATTAGAAAAATTAATATACGAAATTACCTCCAAATAACTCCTTTGCTTGCTTCAAATTTAATGGAAAACCTTCTAATACGTAACCTTGATAAAAGCTTCGTTTTGAAAGTAATTTATCTTTAATCATCTTTACAATGTACTGATCTTCTGGTATGCCTGAAATATGTTGACATTGAAAAGTTTCTTTTTTAGAAATAATTTCGCACAAGCAAACCATTATAAAAGACTGATGTATTTCACTTTCAGAACAAGCTGGGGATTGTATAAAAGCACTAGGAAAAAAACCCTAATATTTTTGCATAATCCAATATTTGCAAGTAATAAATTTAATACGAATGGTCAAATAATAATAATTTTTTTATATGAATTAAACTGCATGAGCTGAAATAGACTAAAGATTGGGCATTTTGCTTTACAGCATCAATATAGACTTCAACAGTGGCTGTTTATTTTGATATTAATCATGGATGAAGTTATGAAGTTATGGCACTTCAGACATTCCAGGGCTTAACTGTCTATCATATCAAAAGACATCTGACTGCAAGAACGGCAATCATTTGATTTGGTTGTTAATTATAATATCAATAAAATTTCTCTTCTAGGACTGAAAATAATCAAATAGGCTGAGTGAAATAAAAACTATTGATCCATAGGTAATAAACTGCAGTTTCAATAGTATCTTAGAAACTATATACCGGGGAATTCGTAAGTACTGGAAAGTACTGGTGGTTTTCACTGCCCCATATCTTTTAAACTACTACTCATAAAAACCTGAAACTTTTTATATAAAATTGTCAAACATATAAGAGTTATATTTTCGTGTTATTATTTATTCATCATTATTGAAATTCATTTTATTTGCGTTCAAACATCCCCAATATATCATATATTTTAATTAAGTTGTTTAAACTCTAAAAGTCTGGATCCAATATTCAAATGATACAGAAACCTAATTAGGAAAATTTAATCTAAACACTTTTGTCATTAATTCCTATGCTTAATTTAAAAAAACAAAACTATATTTTTTTGGAAATGCATTCTGACAAATGACTTTTTTAAGAGACAGTCGAATAATTTTTTTGGATAATAATTTATATATATTTGGGATGTTTGAACGCAAATAAAATGAATTTTAATAATAATGAATAAATAATAACATGAAAATATAACTCTTATATGTTTGACGATTTTATATAAAAAGTTTCAGATTTTTATGAGCAGTAGTTTAAAGGATATGGGGTGGTGAAAACCACCAGTACTTTCCAGTACTTTATGAATCGCCCCGGTATACTTGAAATAAACAAACTGAGAATAGGCAGGAGGATCTGAAATAGTTATTCGAACCTGGATGAGTGAAAGTATCATTCATATCAGGACACACATTTTGAAGAAAAAAGAGAATCCAATGTGAAAGATTGAAAATTTATAATATTATAAAAACTAACAGAATGTGGTTTCAAGAAATGACTAAATAAATGACTTCCAGGAACTGATTTAAACAAATGTAATGAAAAGAAATCGGAAAATGAATAATAATTCTGACAGAAAACCTGAAGGCAATTCAAGATGTAATTATCATTATCAGTTATATCATCAGCTTGAGATAAATATTTGACATTACAAAAACTGGCATTGTGATAAGAAATATTTAAACTTCTGGGGAAACAGAACATGAGCTATCTGTGTTATGAAGGCTGCTGTTAGAAGAACCTGCCTTACCTTGATACCTTGATGGACCCGTAGTTTCATCTAGGATTTCTCCACAGATGCAGGTCGCAGAGATGCTTCCAACAGTCCCTGTCCTGTGCCTTCCTCCTCCAGGTTCTTCCCATCATCTTGACCAAAGGATCCTCCCATCTCGTTGGTGGTCTTCCACGTTTTCTCTTTGTTCTAGGTATCCAGTTGGTGATCCTGTAAGTCCATCTATCATCCTTCAATCTCGCCACATGTCCAGCCCATCTTCTCTTGTTGTTATATATCTGCTCGACCACATCCTTCAAGCCAGTTCTTTCACGCAAATCCAAATTTCCGACATGATCCAGTTTGCTCACGCCACAAATTTTTCTCTCTATCGCACGCTGGGTCACTCTGAGGCCTTCCTCTTCTCTCTTTGTTGTGTTCCAGGTCTCAGAACCATACAGCAACGAGGGTAGAATATTGCTGTTAAAAATATCTGCTCTAGTTTTTATGTCAAGCCTTTGATCTGTGATGGAAGTTCTGAGACGATTGTAAGACAACCAGGCTGATCTTTTTCTTTGAGCTAATTCTGCTGAGAGATCATTTGTCATTGTAATGACTTGGCCAAGATATCTATAAGTATCAACACGTTCAACAATGGTGCCATCGAGGTGCAATGTATAGTCACTCGTTTGAGAATTTTTAATCCATTTTGTCTTCTCGATATTTATTTCAAGTCCTATCTTACTGCAGTTTTCATGGATTACTTATGCCATTTCCTCCAGCTCCTTCGGGTCTTGGGAGATCAAGACAACGTCGTCTGCGAACAGGAGGATATTGAGAGTTTCACCATCGATATTGATTCCTCCTCTCAATTCAGATTTTCTGAGAATATATTCCAGAGTGCTTCTGAAGAGGTTTGGTGAAATAACATCGCCCTGTCGGACTCCTCGATTTATGTCAATCTGTACAGGCTGATCAAAAAGTGTTATTTTTGTTGTTTGGTCTCTGTTTATTTCCCTAATTATTTGAATGTATACTGGGTCTATATTTTGTTCAAGTAAAGCATTAATGATTGCATTGTGGTTTATTGTATCAAATGCCTTCCTGAAATCTATAAAAAGGAAGCAAAGGGGCATCCGATACTCTCGACATTTTTCAGTTAACTGATTTATAACATGAATATGATCTATTGTGGAGAAACCTTTTCTAAATCCCGCTTGCTCTCGGCTGGTATTTTCTTCTAGGATAGTTTGGATTCTATTCAAGACCATTCGAGTGAATATTTTGTAAATGTGAGAAAGTAGACTAATAGGGCGGTAATTCGCCACATCCTCTCTGTCTCCCTTTTTAAATAGTAGTGTTGTTTTAGAAGTTTTCCAATCACTAGGGATTTGTCGTCTCATTAGGTACCATGTGTATCTGTTAGCCAGAGCTTTGATCAATAGGGGTCCTCCATATTTGACATCCTCAACCCTCATTCCGTCCAGGCCCGGGGCCCTATCCAGCCTCATCTTATTAATTGGGTGTTCCACCTCTGTCTTTAGGACCTCAGGGATATCCTTTTGACTTCGAACAGTTGGTTCAGGCAATTGGCCTCTAGAAGAATAGAGTTCACTGTAGTAATCTTGAATAATCCTTTTTATTTCTTTCCTGTCAGTTTGACTGTATCCATGTTGATCCCGAAGAGAGGAGGGGATCGTCTGTTTAAGATTTATTTCTTTTTCAACTCTCCTTATGCTTGTTCTAGCCTGAGCTGCTTCCCTCAGTTTCGTCTCGCGAAATATTTTGTAATCTTCTGGTATCTTTCTCCTTAACATTTTACAGATGATCTTATATTCCAGATGGTTTTCCTGAGAGTCTTTCAGCTCTCTTCTCCTTTTCAAAAGCTCTAGAGTTTGAGGTGTAAGGCGATCCCGCTTGGTTGGTTGCTGAAGAATTTCAGAGTTTTTCTTGCAGTAGTTTAATTTTTTGATAAAAATCCCGTAATCAACGTCAATGTCAGAGTCCCCTATTGACCAGTCGGTATTTTCTATGTACTCTCTAAACTTTGGAATATCTGTCATTTTGGGTTGATATTTATGATTTGATATAGCTCTGATTTGTTTTTCTTTTCTGAAGTTGATTCTTAGTTTAGCCCTAAGCAATCTGTGATCAGAGTCAATGTCGAAATAGGTTCGGCCAATTGTTCCGACATCTTTGCAGAAGAACCTGCAGCACATCATAAATCACTGCTAGTTCTATATAAATGCCTTTCATTGGCATTGCAGCTCCTGTGGATAGGTGCTGTAATTATGTTTCTCTGATATTGATGGTTCATGACTTTGTTCTAATTTTGATCTGATACATCAGCAATCCAGATTGGTTGCTGATGTAACGATCCTTTATGTTAACTGCTTTTGAGTCTTTTTACTGAGATGCATAAAGTCAGTTCCACCAAATATAAGTCATCTGCTGATTATTGGGGAAATTATCCTAAATGAACGTTGGACAACTCATTATGGATTTCTTAATCTATTAAGACTAGGCAGTGATTGCTTTTTTAAAGAATCTGTGTTTACTTTCATATGTTCAATAGTTTCAAAAACAAAATATCAGATAATGATCCTATGATCACTATTGACTAGAAAATTTCCACATCACAAAGGAAGCGTCAGATTCAAATGAAATTTTATTAATGTGATGGTAGAGTTAAAAGAACAGGAGTGATTACAATAACACAGCAGCAGGATGATGAGCCGTGGAGTTGCAGTACACAATAAGGTCACCATTAATACTTCATTGGACTACCTCATGCCTGGATACATGCGGTGATACAATCGAGCATAGAATCAAACAGATGTCGTATGTTGTCTTGCGGCAGATTTTCCAACAGTTCTTGCAAATAACACTCCAAATCCCAAGCAGTGCTACATGGCAACAGTTGGTGTCCCATCTGGTCCTAGACATGCTCGATTGGCAACAAATCAGGCGAGTGGGCAGGCCAAGGAAGTGTCTCAACATGACCTACAGTTCTGTGAAACCCTAGCTGTGTGCGAACGAGCCACTGTAAAGTGAGGTTGGGATTGTAGCTCTCACCTGTGGTCCTCCAAACCCTGACACGTTGTCATCCTTTCCCAAACAAAAGCGGGACTTGTTGCTAAAGACAATATGTTGTCAGCCCATTGCATTCCACATTGCTCTCTGCTGACACCACTACAAACACATGCAACGATGTTGAGGTGTAAAGGCACAAAGCAGAAGTGGTATCTAGAATGCAGTTTTGCCTCTGCTAGGCGTCTGGAAATGGTTCTGGCAGAGACAGGGTTCCCTTGTGATTCTGCCACATGACGTTGGATAGTGGACAAGGAAGCCATTGGATATGTTCGTGCCTCTCTGACAGAAAAATGATCCTCTCTTCTGGTGGTCTGTCTGTGCCATCAAGAGCAAGTCCATCGTGTAGAGGTGCCTTTCTATGTCTATTGTTCTCAACAGCCTAAATGGAGAACAATTTGCTGCTCCGCTCAGCCAGCCTCTCGCCGCCCATGATACAGCCTCCCTTAAACTCCATGAGTTGTTCATACTGACGTCTAAGGCATCTTCGCTGCATGTTGATTGCTCACAGACCTCACTTAATCACCTTACAGTGCATGTGGACTCCACTTTGTGCCTTATAAGCTCCACGGCTTGCGATTGCAGGCCGCTGTAGCACGAGCAGCCATGCGCAATCACACCAAACGTTATTCATTTGCATATCTACCCTCGCCATAGCTATTTACTTACTTTTGCGTTTATAGAATGATTTTTTCTTGGTGCACCCAAATTTTTATGTCAATGAGTGTATATGGACATGGATGATATAAATAAACAATGGTGAATTTAATTATTTCCAGTTAGGAAATGCAATCTATCATGTCTGAATGGAAATTTAATCATCAATAAGCATTTCATTAAATTTTCAAATTTGATTCTTACTGCCACTGATTCAACATCACAGGTGTTATGCAGGAAAGCTAATAAGTTGCCATACAGATAAAAATACAAACAACTTTGCCTTTTCTTCAATTAAAATCAGAACAAAATGCAGATCTCCAGTAATGGATCAAGATGGAATTTGAGTTGTTTTGAAGCTAAGCTGTTGACTTCATAACACTAAATAAAATTTTATTTAGCTCTCAAATATGATATCTAAAATATGTATCAGAAATTTTTCCTGAAATAAGGATTATTAAATATGATGTACTCTAATCTTAGATGGAAGCATTTATGAAAAATGATGATCTTTTTAATGAACATTTTATTTATTGACTAATTATCAAAAGGTGTTTACAGTAGCTTAAAAAATGACCATAATTTATTCAAGTATTAAGAAACAACTCACCATTGTTACTTTCCATGCTTTCATAAATTATCCTAAGCATTTCTTCAACATCAGATTTGTCTGATTCACTGCTTTGGTGGTTAGAAGATTGTTTATCTTGACATGGCATTCCAATAACCTCCTCCTATATTTTTTTTTTCCAATATAAATAAATTTCCTTACATTCTTATTTAGATAATATTTACAATTAATATAATGGCTTTAGTTTTGCTGCACCTACTTGGTACAATACATTAAAGTATTGTAATTGATTGTAATGTATTTTAACTGTATTTTTTATTTTACTTTCTTGCTCTCATCAATTGGCACTACTTTTTGATCTATTCAAAAAGAAAAAGGTTAGCTCGAAAATAACTAGTATGTAGATCGATTTTAAACGGTAATTCAGTTGGAAAAAAAGATCTTAAAGATTTTTGTTCAAAATTACATTGAATTTACAAGAACTTCACTACCTGTAATTAAGTCAATACTAACACTTTACTAAATAATTATATATTTGCTTTTTAAATAACTCAAGTTCGAAATAGCATGTGAGGGAAGCTGAAATGGCATGTGTTTTCTCCAGTAAATCCTGTTTCATGATCTTCATGGTCACATCAGAATTGAATGTCAAAAAGATCACTGCCAGGATCCAATATATTCTGTAAGTGCCACTAAGTTTTTCTCACCAGGCAGTCTTGAGAAGTATCATCAGTTGTGACTCCACATCACTTTTTCCATTTGTGCAGGATATAGTAATTATCCATTTCCTTCCATTTTGCAGCAGGATAATGCTTGACCATATTACACACATTCTTTCAACAAACTATACACGTTTGAATATTGTCTCATGTACTGCAAAGTGTCCAGATTAATTTCCATTTGGTATAAGATGAGACAATATCTCTGATGGCATCTGCAACCAGCACAGTCATTTTACTGATTGGAGGAATAATAGTGATATGTGTAAAAATAAATACCATCTACATATCATTGCCTCAGTGCCAAAGTCAGCTATACAAGTTAATGATTACCTCTTACAAATTTTTGAAGCTGAAATTTTTGTTCATATGTCTAATGAATCTATAATTTTGTTTATAGTCGAGATATTTCTGTGTATTGAAATTTTTGTATCCAGCAGTATGTAAAAGAATAGGAAACACATAATACAAAAAAAGATGTATACAGAAGGATACAAAAACAAATATATTATAGTATCTGTCTTAAAACGTGAGGTATTGTTTAGTATGAGACAAATTCTTGTATAAGAAAATGATAATAAGATAGTTTAAAATAATAATCACCATTGCTGCCAGAGCTTCTGCAACTACATCTCTCACTTGAATGCAGTTCAATTGATAATGACCACTAATCAAAGATAGCAATTCCCTTTTTGGTAATCCAGGTGGAATGTGTAAAAGTATTCGAAGATGCTATAAAAATTAAATACAATTGAAATTTAATGTAAATTTTAAATTTAACAAAAAAAATAAGCCTATATTAAAAAAGAAGTAATGATCTAATTAAAAATTGCCTAACACTTTATTTTTAGAATATTACTATTATGAAAACTAAATCCCCTAAATAAATGGATGAAATCCAGAATGCAAGTTTTTTATGCATTACTAGGAGATTATTGTTAAGATCATCTCATCCTAAAGATTATACATTGTATCCAATGTGTGTTAAAAATTATCCTGAAGTGGAAAAAATTAAAGTTTAAATTATAATCAGTTTGTTAAAGCAAATGGAAATATATTAGCAAAGCAAAATAAAACTAATGCTCATAAAAGCTTATGAGGTAAATATGTAGTTAGACAATGAATCATAGCATGTCAATGAGTACTGACAATGTGATAAGTGAAATTTCTTGTCAGAAAGTCCCATCTGAATCCTATTAAATCTCATCATCTGCTGTCTCTAAGCTTAGTCAGAGGGTGAGATTTAAAAGGATTCAGATTGGAATTTAACAGGAGAAATTTCGATCTTTACATTGTCAGTGCTTATTTAACATTAAAAGTTAGTGTTCCCTTTGATAGGCCAATGCAGGCCTGTGGGATCACGGGAGGTCAGGCTCTCGCAGTGCGACCAAAGGGACTAAGTTGAATTCCTTCGCCGAGGCCGGGAATCGAACCCGTCTCCTCCAACCCGCAGCCAAGCACCCTGATCACTCGGTCACCTGGCCCACGCTTATTTAACATGCTACTGTAAAAATATAATTAGTAGGGAAAGATAAAGGACATTAATTAAATGGCTCATTATTCTTAAGTTATTTTATATAAGATGACAATCATAATCAAGAATATGATTAATAATATACATTTACATTTGAAAAAAAAAAAAAAGCTTCCTAATATACCTGTAATCTGTGTGAGGTTAGGAAATCATCAATTAATCGGTCAATATTTGGTAAAATTCCCTTCTCATATATAAAATTATAGTTAATAACAGATTGAATAACATAGGACTTCATTATGATATCGCAAGTCAAGACATCATATTCCAAAGTCTAAAACATACAAAAATAATAATAAGTTATCTTAAGGGCTAGATCGTTGAACACTGAATTATGCAACTAACAGAAGACTGTCTAAGAATTGATTAAGATTTTTAATTTAAGGTCGATCTTCTATTTCTTATATCATACCTATATGTTATTATTTTAAAATGACACAAATTGACCAGTATGGTAAGATCAATAAAATATAGAATCATATCTTCACACAAGCAGATAATTATTTTTTTATTTTTCCACAGTCAATAGTTAAGCCTTATATACTATAATATTAAAGATCAATAGATAATTTCAGTTAGGCATTTGAGCCAAAGTTCAGTTAAAAAGTTAAAATATAATAGACCTGTTAAAAAAAATTAAGAACTAAAAATTTAAAATACATACTGTAAGATCTTTGATTAGATATCCTTCTTCTAGTTCTAAATGCTGTACTGGAAATGATGACATCTTTGAGGCAATAGCCTAAAGTTAAAATGAGAAACTATAATTATTTTTATTTTTTTTTATAACTTAGAACAAAATTATTTGTATAAATGTATAGAATGATGTACAAATTTACTTTCTAATATGATTCTGTTCTTTCATTATATTCTTGTTTATTTGACTAGCCCTTGCCTTCATGAATTTGCTAATTCCTATGCCATTTTTTGTTAATGGTTAGAATTAAGATGGTTTATTTTGGCTTGGGGAAGTGAAATACTACAGTGCAGCACTATTAGCTTTGATATGCTAGCAATGCTTAGCAATTCAAAATATAAATGATGACTTTATTAAATTATATTTGTAACAATGTAATTAATATTTCATTTCTTAATCTATATGATTGCTAATTACAGAGTACAAAAGAAAGTGAATTATACTATAGTTAAAAAGGGAAAAAAAAAAGAAAAGACCTTTACAAAGAAAGCTGGTTTTATTATTAGTATTCATTGATGATGAAAGAATAAAAATGTCTTGAAAGAATTGAACATCTCCATGATCTTCCACTAAATAACTGAATCACTAAATAACTCAATCTTTTTTACTTCTAAGCTTCTTAGTGAACTGAAACTGAATCAAGATTGTAAACATTATCTGACAGGAGAGAAGCAAAATATTATAAACCATGTTTACTACACCAGGTCAACAAAGTTAGTTAATGGTCATGATTTTTTGTAGATAGAATACTTGGTATGGAAACCAAAAATGTATCATTTTTTCCACTGAGCTATTTAGTTTTCAATTTCATTGTCTTTCTGCGTATTATGCATAAAGATTATTTTTCAAAAACTTGATGTCTGCTCTAATGGATGCAGTTACAAAAATGCAGGTATAAAAAATTACTAAACAGGGTATATTTTAAAAGTAATAACAAATGTCAGCGAAAGGTTCTGCAAAGAAAAATCATTAAAAAAAGTTCAATAAACTTAGGGTTGAGAATGCATCGTTTATGAGTTAATAGTCATTATCATGTATGATGTATTAATGTGTGCATGTATTGCGTATAATGTTCCAAAAATTATAAATATAATACAAAATTACAAAGATTACAATTTTTGTTACACATGTGAATGAACATAATGTACAAACACGTAACAAGTGATACAGAAACAGTGTTCAATAAAACTTCCACAATAGGCATCAAAGTAAATGTTTGAAATGCAAATCACCTACCTCAATGTAGGCATGCAAACACTGGGATAGTGAATTTCTAATCTTCTGACAAATTCCTGGAGTTTTCCAATTACATAAAACTGTTGTCAATCCTTTGTTCTAGATGTGCAATTGATTAACAATGTTTTTCATACGACACCAGAGGTAAAAATCCAGAAGATTTAGATCTGGAGACTGTGCAGGCTAAAAAACAGGACCACACTGACTCAGTCCAGCCTTGTGGAAAGTGATAGTTGAGGAAAGCATGGACACCATAATGAAAATAGGCTTGGACCTTCATTTATGCATGAACCATAATTGGCTTCTTGTTTCAAGATTAACGCCTTCTAACATCTCTGTTAGGTGTGTCTTTGATAGAAATCAAGGTACATTTTGTCATATATCAGAGAATGGAGGAAGTAGGGATCAATTACCCAATCATCCAAAATAGTTGCCCACACATTCAAAAAAAGAACTGCTATTAATTTTTTTCTTTGGACAAGTCCATGTGGGTTTTCCTGTGCCCATAAATGCCAATTAAGAAGATTCAAAATACTTCCTTCTTCTTTTCGGATTCTACAACCCTTGATGGGTTTTGGCCTCTTGAACAACAGTTCTCCAGAATCTTCTATCTATAGGTCTACTTTTCCATCGTTTTTACTCTCATTACCTTCAAATCAAAGGTTACACACAATCTAATCAGCTCGTTTTTAAGGTGCCTTTTCTTCTCATATAAAATATCCCTTTCATCATTTTCTTACAGATCCAGATTTCTGGCATCCTTTCTAAATGACTTATTCATTTTATTCTTTGTGCTTTTATGAATCTCATAATGTCTTGCCCTACAATTATATCATTTATTCTCCATTCATTTTGATCCTTTACTAGTGTGCATATTCTTCATGGAATTTTCCATTCAAAACCTCTTAGTGCTTTCTCTCATGTGTCCACGTTGTGCTCCATATGTTAGGACTAAAAGTATCAGTGTCTTAACATATAAAAGACAGTGTCTTATATGTCTTCAATTTTGTGTTTGTTATTTGTCTATTTTTAAATAACTATAGCTCTATTTCCAGCAAGTATCTGGCCTTTAATACAATCAATCATTGATTTGTTATTTGTCAATGTGCTTAAATATTTAACTTGATTAACATTCTCAAATGTTTTTTACCTACTTCTAGATCTTGTGTTGTTTTTCTAGCAGGAGATGTCGTTATAATCAAATATTGTGTTTTTACTTCATTCATGAATAGTCCAATCCTTTTAGCTTCTTTCTCAAATCTCAAGGAATACATTCTTAGTGGTTTTCATATCGCTAGCCATTATGGTTTTGCAATCCACATAACCACATATTTGAGTTGGTTTATGGAAGATTGTGTCCTTCTGGTCTGCTTTATTAATAGCATAATGAAGAGTGAGGTTAAACAGCACTGTTGATAAGTGATCTCCTTGATTTACTCCCACAATAAAAGCAAAAGGATCACTCAGTTTATTGCCATATTTTACTTGCAGTTTAGTGTAGTGCAGTTTCTGGGATCATTTACATCAGCTTTACTAGTTTTTTTTTTTTTTTTTAATTCCTAGTTCCTCAAGTACATTACAAAACTGAACTCTGGAGACACTATCAGACGCTTCTTTGAAATCTATGAAAAGCATGTAGAGGTCAATGTCATACTCATAGAATTTTTCCATCACAGATTTGCCTGATAAAGATTTGGTCAACGGTACCTCTATTGGGGCGGTATTCTATTTGCATCGATATTCATTAAGAATATCTTCTGAGTAGTTTTGAATTCTTTCAGTAAGGACATCTAATAATATTTTGTAAACAAATAGAGCAATGTACTTCCTTTATAATTCTTGCATGCCATTTATCTCCTTTTTAAAAACATTACTCCAGTTTTCATGTTTGATTTTATTGTCCTGTCTTTTCTTTTGAAGTATTCTTAACCACTTCCTCAATTTACATCCACTCTTCCTCAAAACTTTTCTTTCGTCTTTCTCATCTAATAATCTTTGTAGTTTTTTTTTGATATTCTTGTTTACATCTTCTTGTTTCAGTCTTTCAATGTTCAAAATGCTTCTGCTTATTCTAGATGTCTTTTTAATTTTAACTTGTTTTTCTCTGGCTACAGCTTTAACCAGAAAACGATCAAGTCACAATTAGGACCTCTACAACTTTTGACATTAATGTTCAAAGAGAAATATCTGACATTAACGAGGACATGATTAATTCTGGTTTAATGTGTAAGTATCTGGCGACTTCCATGTACCCAAATGTATTAGTGGGTAGCATGTGCTTTTTATGATCAGGTTATTCCTGGCAGCAAATTGTCTCAATATTTTTCCTTTTTATTACTTTACTTAGGCAATGTATCTTTTCCAGCAACAGTTTTAAGTGATTCTTCTTTTCTTATCTTCCCATTAAAATCACTCATTATTATTAGTATATCATATTTTTATATCTTGCTACATATTTCTTAGTGGGCCCAGTAGCCGAGTGGGTTAGGGCGCTTGGCTGCGGGTTGGAGGTGGCGGGTTCGGTTCCCGGGCTCGGCGGAGTGCGGGAATTTTTCCATGCTCCTTTCTCTCCAAACGGGTCCTAGGGTCTACCCAGCCATCTCTAGAATGGGTACCGGGTTTCTTTCCCAGGAGTTAAAGGCGTCGGGCTGACCCCCCGACCTCAATTCGTCCCGTTAGGTCGTGAATGTTGGAGCCTACCCTCCAGCCACCCCATAGGCCTTTGTAGGCCTGTAAGTGGGATACTTTGACTTTTGACATATTTCTTCAAGATGTTCATAAAATTCTTCTTTTTCCTCTGTTGGCGCATGCACTGATATGATTGATATATTCTAAAGCTCCTCTTCAGGTGCATTTTACAAACCTTCACTATTGTTTCAAATGCAAGAATGCTATTTGTATTCTTTTTGATACCACAAATCTGTTCCATATAGCCCTATTTTTCCTTTGAATCCACTATATGTTAGTGTATATTCTTTTTTGTCTATTCTGTCCTATCCTTGCCATCTTATCTCTGGCAATGCTATAACATCAAATTTGAATTTGATCATTTAATTTCCAATTTCATTCATCATGCCAATGTTTTAACATTTCATGTCACATATTGTAAATCACTTTTTCTTTTTCTGTAATCCAAGCCATTGTCTTTTTCCAATATCCTTCCAGGGCTGGTGTTCTAGATTTGTAACAAGTTCAGTTTTACAGGGCGAGATTGTTAATCTCATGCTCAACTGACAACTTGGAGGTCCAGTGTTTATATACGTCTGAGACCAGGTGGGCTGACTATACATGGAACTTGGGTAAGTTGAGTGCTACTTCCCATACTGGAATCCCTGAGGGAAATTCATAATATCATTTTGGGAAAATAGAGCTTCATCAGTGAATAAACTCACAAATGCTAAGTTAATAATTACATGATGAGAAAGAAACCAAAGACAGAACTACAGCCTTAAAGGGAAATCTGCAGCAACTAACCCATGGATGCATTGAAGGTTGTATGAGAAATCCCTTCTATTTTTGCTCCTGTCCTACTACATAGTCCCAGATCAGCTATTGTGTCAAAAATTCAATTTTCTCTTTGGGTGTTGCATCAATTTTGGTCCTTCTATTGTTTGGCTGTGGTTCAAATTTTCCACTTTCTCTTGAAGTGTTGACCTATAGCAGCAATTGTTGTCGGTGAGTAGTACTCCTTTCTGAGAAATGTTCTTGGTGTAGCCAATGTGCTTTATGTTCATTTCCATGAGCCAGTCCATACATCAAATGTCTATGTGCCATTTCAGAAAATAAATACACACTCATACTGCAAAGAGTCATACAAAAAACATGAATGAAAGCATTTTTTTTTTCTTTGGATTCTTAATTACACATTTGAACCACATTCACAATAAACTTTTGTGAAAGCTTGTAAAAATGACTACTCTTGCGCCATTTATCACAAGTATGGATGCTGACTGTTGTTGAAACAAACAAAACTTATGATTCACCTTCTGGGTCATCAAAAAATAGTCCCTATGTTCATTATCAATATTTAGAAAATTATATGTTTATTTTATTAAACCCTATGCATTGGACATTTTTTATTTTAGAATCTGTCACTGAGATTTATTGATACTTTTAAAAAACATCCTTATAGTGAATCCTCAGTCACAGTGGCTAGACATAGAGTGAAGACATCTAATAAAATATAAGAGCAAGAAAAACAAGAAAGAAAACCTAATTATTAGTCTAGACAAATATTGCTGAACTTTTTCAAAGTCCTCAGTAGGTTAAAAAAATCAAAAAATGAAATCAGAACAAAAGTTTGAAGAATTAAGATGGAAACTTTGAATATGTAAATAACGAGATCTAAAAATATATGTTTAAAAAAGATAATGATACCCTGGAATGTGTAGAAAACTGATTTATCTACAGTATATAATCAGGTTTATTTTTCATAACAACAGAAGTTGTAAAGCTGCTCTGATATTACCAATCCATAAGCAGAAGATGATTCATGAGAATGGATTGTTAACCCGGTCAAATTATTTGAAATTCTTTAATTTTAAGAATATAAATTCTGTTTTAGTTTAATTTTTTTTAATTAAACTAAATATTCTATTTCTGATTTTATCTATTCTGCTTATCTCTCCACTGTACTTCAAAGAGAATACTGTATTTAATTATGATCTGAGCAAACTGAATGCACAGTTGAGGACAAGGCTCCAGCGTAACTTATATAGATTCAGGCGCTCATAGTTCATTATAATTCGGAAGAGAGATAAAGGTTTTTACATATTCGTTCCTTTGTAAGTATTATGCTATAATAGATGATATCTTGAAGAAACAGTCATTCTGTTAAGTAAACGAATCATTTCAATAGTTAATGCAATGTGAAAGAGGATTGATATCCTAGAAGCACAGGATACAGCAATGTATGATAATTAGGCCTGTTAATATATATATGATAATTAATGCAAGCAGGAACCACAGAAATCCATTGCTTTTTGGAACTTTAATGTTTAAAATATTCAAGAAAGAGCAAGAAATTATGTTTTTTGTATATTGTGCAAATATTATAATTATTTATATGTGCTGCTTGATCATGCAATACATGTAAAGAGGCTTCAATTTAATTGAAGTGTACCAATCAAAACTTTTCAGGCAATCAATTTGGTTACAGTAGAGAAGGGACAGATAGACTTGCTTGTTTGTTTTTGTTCAGAGAAAACATAATTCGATTAATAGAAAGTGCTAAGGAAAAAAGAAAATTGAAAATGAAATAAATTGATTACAAATCCAGATTTGGATTGGTAAGCCACTTTATAATGGGAGCAAGCTGATTGTCCTTTAAAGCTAAACCTCTACGGCAATAACAAACTGAGATAAGTCTGCAGTTGAACAGCCTTCTTGTCTGAAATATATCTAATACTTAAGATTTATAGTAACATTAAATCTTACATTGACAATTTCCTCCATTGTCCACATAGTTCCATCTACGGCCAAAACAATCTTTACATTTGCTGGTGGTCGTTCAATGAGCAATTGAATTATCCTAATGAAATTAAAATCAATTAACTGATTGCAATTATCAGAAAGGCCTGCTTATACTTTCTATTAACAATAAAGTTCTATTTCTTCCCAAATGAATGAAATTTAAAATTATAACTTAATAATAAAAATTCAAGATATTCCTCTAAACTAAAAACTGTGGCTAACTATAATCATGGAGTAAATCTTACGAAGTAAAGGTATTTTAAATTTTGTAAATATGAAAGATTTATTTTCAGAGTTGTTAAGATAGATTTTTGTGAGTCTCTTTATGCAGGCTTGTTTCTTGGAATCTAAATAGCATAACTACAAAGTTATGTATTCTCTTCAATTTGTCAATTCCAAATATGATTTTTTATTCTATTTTTTTTGTAATTGAGAAAGCTATTGAAAGGACATCATTGTTTATCATGTTCATTTTTCCTACCATGCAATGTGATTCCCCATTAACATGATACTTTGCTTGTAATGCTACAAAGGTACTTCATACGGCTTTCTTGAATAATATTCAATCTTTCTCTGTCACGTCACTTTGCTCTTTCATTGTAAAATGTTATTGTTTACTCAAATCTTTTATAGTTCTTATTCTTTTTGGCATTTCATTTCCACACTCAAATTTTAGAGAATTGGAACACTTAGTTTTATTTATTTATTTTGGTAGTTTCAAAAGCATTTGCTTTTTCTTTAAATTGTGACTATCTGATCTGCGGCCCTTTTCATGATTGATCTTACTTTCATCGTGATTGAGAAAAGTTTATGGACCATTTAGAATAGGACCATTCCTCTACAAATTAATTCTATAACTCATTAATCTGACAATAACAAAAAAAAAATTTTGAACTCTCTTTGCATAGTCCACTGGTTATGCAACATTTTTACCAACTGGTTAAAATAAAATTCAACTAAAATTAAAACAAAAACTGTTAGACATTTCTATAAAATGCTTACTTTATTCTATTCTATAATTATACTATATTTTTAATTTCTTTACGATTAAGACCTAGAAAAAGTCTATCAGTTAGATTGACGAAATATAGGTCATTTCTGGAGAGTTTATATTTGTTTTTCGGAATAAAGCAAGCATAAAATTAAAACAATTTTTATAAAGTAAAAATAAAAATTGTTACTCACTGAACGTAATCTTCAATAGATATTATTGGAACAATATTCTTGCCACTGCCTAATAAAGGGACAGGCTTGACTCCACTCCATGCTGTCTTTCATAAATAATAATAAATATTAACTTATAAAAATAAAAAGTTTGTAATCACCAGTAAAGTAAAATCATTCCCTATGAAACCTTAATGATTGTATCCCATATTACAAAACTTATCAATGACAAAAAAAAAAAAAAAAAAAAGCTTTCCAATTATCATATTCCCTGAACATCATTTCCCTTGAAAACATCTTTATTATTCTTAAGAACATTTCATTTCTTTTAACAAGAAACTTCAGGTTATATATGAGGAAAAGAAAAGCTTTCTCCTTCCTCTAAGACTCCATAGTGGAAGTTATGAATTATTAAGTCTTAGAGGAAGGAGAAAGTTTTTCTTTTCCTCATATATAACCTGAAGAAGTTTCTTGTTAAAAGAAATGAAATATTGTTAAGCATAATAAAGATGTTTTTCAAGGAAAATGATGTTCTGGTATAATATGAAACATATGTATAGAGTTTGAGGAAATCATATTCCCTGATTTTTTTTAGTTCCTGGGAGTAATTAGGTATATTACTGTAACTCATTCATACTTAAGACCAAACAGAATAGCTCAAGAGATGGTAGGAGACTTACACACCTTTTTTTTTAAATTGATGTACCTATCTATTAGTTAAACAGATGTTAAGATCTTTAAGTATCTTTCATTGATTTTGGGCTGCTGCTAGATTTCTTTCAAACTATTCTCATTTCCAAAACTATATAAATTTTATACTTTTTATTATTCTGATGGAAATTCATGTCACTTTAAACTGGTATTGGATGGTCTTTTCTTAAAATGTACATAATATACATATATGCTATAAACATCTGATTTGTGAAGTTTTAGTTTTAAGAGATTACCTTTTTTTGTCATATCTATCTGTAAACAACATTAGCATTTGAACAATAGCCTTAAATCAGCTGCCATGTCCTAAAAGCTCAGTTATTTAGATGTCCAGTTTGAACTGTTTAATTTTTTTAAGTAATAAATTTTTTATTTCACTTTTTTAGCAACCCATTTGGGAGCTATTGTGATAGCAAACAAAATCAGTAGCAATTGCATTTGTCTTGTCCATCCATCCATGTCTGTCCTCCCCTAACAGGTCCCGAACAAAAGATCGGATCGACAAACGGACTTCACTATCGTGTAGGAATAGGGTATTATCATGAACCAAAGTCCCCAACCCCCCCATGTTTGAGATATTTGGCAATTATTTAAATTGGATTTCCACTATTAGCTTAAATGTTAGAAATGCAACCATCTCATTTCTGTTGTCAACTATAGTTTGATGCTTAAGGTCTCGCATACTGAAGGTTATCAGTTCGAATTCATATATCCACATTTTTATTTGTTTTTCTTATTAATTTTTTTCCTAATGTCCATGTAGTTTTTTTTTGGTAACTTTTTTTTTTTATTATTTTTCCTTACATTAATGTACTTCTTCTTTTTTTATTATTATTTAAAAATTTTTTTTATTATTATGGGTCGTCCTTAAATTTATGTTTTAAAACAAAATTATATTCACTTGTTTTTTTGTTGTTGTTGGTTATCAACTTCATCATCTTTTCAAACTCTGTAACTTTCCATTCACAACTGTTACATAGTGTGTCTTTGTTTGAAAGACTATAGTCTTTCAAACAAAGACACACTATGTAACAGTACTTGAAACATTATTTGAATTCAAGAACCAACTTTTCCACTTAAATTAATAGATATATAAGGTTTTTGATTTGATAATGTTAACAATTATAAATGGTTTTCAGAAGGTGAATTCTGCTCATCATTTGGTTTACAAACGTTTTTAATCTTGTTTTACTTTCGTTTTTGAAATACGATGTTTCCATTGTTGTCATTGCTTTATTCCACTGGTTTTTCTTATGATTCATAAGCTATTAGCATTTTATAATTTTTTTAAGTCTGTTCTGTACTTCTGATCTGATTCTGATCTGATTCAGATTCACCCAAAAATTTCAATAACTATTTCACTGAATGTAGCCAATTTAGTTTTCTTTTTGGTTTATTTAATTGGCTGTTGACATTATTTAGACATGAATCAAATTGAAAATTTTTGGAAATGGCAATTCTAAAAGAAACCAGTAGCCCTTTTTACAATCCATTTCATTATATGTAATGATATCAGTTAAACCAATCAAACTGTTTGAAAATACCATTTTTTATTGCAACAAATATTTGATAAATAAAATGCAAGTAATTAAGTTTTAATGGATAGATCAAAATATAAATACTTACTCCGAAAAAGTATTGAAGGAATCCAAGTTCACCAGAATAGATAATCCCTGATGTTACAACATATGTTGTAAGGAGTTCAGGATACTGTGGGTATAAAAGTTACAATAAATTAGTCTTGATTTTTTGTAAAAAAAAAACAAAAAAAAAAAAAAAAAAAAAAACATTATACTATAAACACCTTTATTATTGTGAATGTTAATTAATTAACTTAAATATTGTAAATGCTCTGCTTTATTGTTCTCTTTCTCTACTCACCCTAATGCTCAGTTTCTTTATTAATCCATCGCTCAGTATACCACGCATATTTGTACAATTAATTGTTTGCAATCTTTTGTTCTCTCCTACTTGTTTTACCATCTTATTCTGTATGTTTTGATGTTGTTGTCATTTCCTTGAATCCATTGTCATTTACTGTCGTTTGGATATTATTATCCAGGAGGTATCCTAAGGTGACAGTCAGACTTCTGCCTCCTATAGAGAGAAACACTGAAGAAGAAATAAACATCTAAGTCCTGTGCCAGGATTCGAACCCAGATTCTTACACATTGGCCTTATGCCAGACCACTCGGCCAAGCCGACCACTCGGCATATGTTTCATAAAAGACTGTTCACAGTCTTGGGAGATACTATGTTAGAAGCAATGGATGCAGACAGCATCCACATCATCCTTCCTCGACCAGTGAAGCCCATCACCCTTCATGCATAAGGACAGGAATAAGACAATATGCTAGATAGATTCTGGATGAACTGATTATCAAGCTATAAGGGTATTTCCAATTGAAAATGAACCAAAGGGCTTCTTAGCAGGATATGTTTCATCTCCTGCAATGATTCTATCGATGAAACTGCGACCTTCCTTTTGATATCGGAGCAAATGTTTTAGGGAAAGACCCATGCAAATGTCTTTTTTGCACAGAATCAAGTTGTGTGGCACGCACTGAGACCAAATCTTCCAGCATTGCAAATGATCCTTGATAATGGTGTGCACATTCCCAACACTTATTCCAACATCATCGGCAATTGCTTCACTGTGACTCTTCTGTCTTCCCGAATGAGATTGTCAACTTCTGCTAAGGAAGCATCATTAATCGCACAATGTGCTTGTTCTGGCTCGAATCATCAGTCAACGATGACTTCCCCTCTTGGTCTCTCAGTTTTTACTTTAAGCTTTAAAGAGGTTAATTTGAATGAATTTCAAAATACATTCTTCGATACACTTTTATTTTGTAAACAATTTTTTTACGAGAATTTCAAAGATACTAATACATTTCTGAAGAATGATGTAGAAAAAGCATTCTATTAGGTGTTATGTGATGCTTAGGAGATTGGCCAAAAAATTAATTTTTAGTTGATTAGGCGGTGTCTGTGTGATGTAGAGACCATTTACTGAATGATAGTGCAGGATCTATGAGACATGCATGAGGATACTTTAAATAGTCATTATTCAGTCAAATTACTTAATTTCAAGCCTCCTCAACATTTTATATTCAAATAAAAATTTAAATGTAGAAAATGTTTTTGCTGGTGCAGAATTTATGATCTATTCTTTCCAATCCTCAGTGAAGAAATAATTTTAATATACATTCTCCTAGCATAGGCCTACAACAAGAATGCTAACTCTTTTAACAATATAAATTTGTTGATAATATCTTTTTTTTTTTTTTGCTTAAAAAGAAAAAAAAATGCACTTTATATCTATTTATGATATTATTACCTGTTCTCCTGCTTTAATGCATTTTTCTTCTATCTGATAGTGTTTTACATAATTCGGATGAGGTTTTCTTCTTCTCCAATCATGCTCAGTAATAGGAACAGGATCCATTTGTTCACTGAGAAAATTCTGAAAGTTAAAAAAAAAAAAAAAAAGAAAAAAAAAGAAAAGAAAAAAATTAGAGAAAAGGTACCATGAAAAACTTATACACAAAGTAATGTTACATTGTTGTGGGAGTAAAGGGTCAGGGAACTAAAGTCACAAACTTGGCACTTTTATTTTAGTAATTTACAATCTATAAATACCTGTGATTATTATTGACTATTAATACTAAATATTAATAATTATTAAACTAGAGACTATTAATATATTTGGCTGGATTGTGCCTCACCCAGTGCAGTCCACATGCTAGGTCTCATTTGTTCAATTTATTGTTTGTTGCTCAATTTGGCAACCACACTTATCTATTGGTTAGCATTCCTGATTTGTTAAAAAAAGCAATGCAAATGCCAACCATGTACTAGCTACAGTTAAGTATGAAGCAGTATATAATCTCAAGAAAATAAATAGAACTAAGAAATAAGATTGTAATTTTACAATTTTACTTCTCTTATTTAAGTTTGTAGAGATGGTGATTAATCCATTAAATATTTTTATTTCAGTTGGAGTCAGAACAGAACAGTTTGCTTACTAACAAACTGGTAAATACAATCTCACAATGAAAATTTTCATCCATTGTGATTTATGACTTCAATTTTTATCTGAGTCATTTCTTAATGGAAATATTTTCAACATTTTTGTATCAAGCTATAGGCTAAACATTTCTTTTACAAATAAATTTTCTCCTAACTCTTTTCTTAATATATCTTTTGCATGTTTGTTATAAAAACAATATAATTATATTTTTGTCAAATTTGAAATAAGTTTATTGGGTCATAACATTATCAATAACTATGTATCTCATGAAATTGTCAAGAGTAAGATTTTTTTCTTCATAATTATATACCCAATCAGATATTACTATAAGATGACCCCTTAAATTAACAAAATAAATGCATTATAAATAATAATAAATAATAAATATAGACATCTAAGAATTGTCTGAAATATCTTTGAATATAAACATAATGCATTTGTATCATTTAAAAAAAAAAAACTTACTTGAAAATCAGATGAGAAATTTCTTTCAGTCATTGCCCATGACATGACAGCTGTTAGCAAAATAAATATTTTGCTTTCAGTAAATTCATCCATATTATTTAGAAGGGCTGTAGGAAAAAAAAAATAGCACTGCTTTACCTTTTAATTATTTTCATTTGTAAATAATTGCTATACCCCAATGATATTTATTATGTAGCTTATAACTTTTGTGAAAATAGCCATCTGTCAAAGAGGGTTTGGAACTTTATTCAGATTTTTATTTTCTTAACAATATATTAAAAATACTACAAAGGAATCACAAAACAGTGAATAAAGTGAATCACAAAACAGATTAATAGAATAATAACTGAATGATGATGACAACAATAATATTAAAAATGTACTACAATTAACTGTCGGGATTCTAGATGAAAGAGTTAGAAATTACAGAAAAAGAAATACATAACTTGATAGCTTTCCTTTGATAAAAAAAAAGTAGTTCATCAGATCACCACTACCAGGGCCCCCACAAAGGGGCTGTCAGTTGGTCCCTCAGACCAGGGCCTGGTGGTGAACTGAGCCCCGACGATCAGACAGACATGTATCGAGATAGCACGGATATCATTAGGATCCTGCTCTTATTGCAGCACTCCACATGGCACGACAACAGAGTGTTATGGTCTGGGGTGCCATTTCTTTTGATAGCCAGACCCCCTTGGTAGTCCTTTGTGGCACAGCGGTGCATTGATGAAATTCTAAGACCCGTTGTGCCGCCATTCCTTCATGGCACCCCAGGCTTACTTTTCAGCAAAATAATGCCCGGCAACACATGGCGCGCCTCTCCGTTGATTGTCTTCGTGGTTGCAACACACTTCCTTTGCAAGTCAGATCACCAGCTCTCTCTCATACTGAACACATTTCAGATGCAATGGGGCGTCGCTGTGACTGTCTCAGAATGTCAATGAATTAGTCTGCCAATTGGAGGCCATTTGGCAAGAAATCCTGCAGAACACCATCTGCCAACTGTATCAATCAATGCCACATCAGGTAACAGCTTGTATCCAGTCCAGAGGTGGACCAACGCCATTCTGACCTGCTCTTTCTGTCCAATAAATCATCCAATTGTTCTGAAATTCTAATCATTTTGTTTTCTGTATATGTACATTAAACATATCAAATTTTGTCTCAATTGGATAATTCCTTCTTGGTTGATTTTTTTATCAAAGAGTGTATATCTAATTCAAATTGTATAACTTTTTGTGAGCATGAATTTTATGTTCTCATTTTTCAGTATTACTGTTGACATTTTCCACATATCTTCCATAAAGCATCTAGCAAAACAACAAATATTGTTTTAAATACTTAATAGATTTCGCTTTGCAAGGAAAACTAATAATGATGATTTACTTGTTTTTTTCATCTGTCAGGCAAAATAAGTTTATTTATTTATTTAGGTGTTACACAATATATTCAGTTCTACTATTTTTCAGTGTAACAAAATATCTATATTTGGCTTTGATAAATAAAATTTAATGTAGAAAGTATTCTCTGAATATTAAGAACTTTATTCATATGTCAACGTTTTTGTTTAACAGACGAAATATGTTCTTAATTTATGTATTTAGTTTGCACTCTATCAATTTAATGAATTATAAAAATCTTATAACAATTGTATTAAAATATTGTGGTATTCAGTTCTTCCTAAATTTCCTACGTTTTTCTTCAACTTTTGATTATCATCTTATTTTTCCATTTTAGTGGAAATCCTATTACTCAAATTCTTGACAAAAACATGCTTCAAAATTAAGTTTCTTCTTCTTTCTATTAAATAATGCATAAGCAGTATATGAATTGGCAATTTTAAAAAATATTTTACTAGCACAAACTTACTATTGAGGGCCCATTCTGCTTCTGGTATTAAACTTGGCTCTCGAGAACAATTATAAATTATAACATCAGATTTCAAAAGAGATTCTTTTATCTCCTCCTCTTCGTTATACTAAAACAAAAAGTAACTGGTTATAAATAACTTTTTAATTTTTATTAAAAATAATAAAGGTTAAAAAGACCTTACTATTACTGTTATTATTATAATTTGGCTCTCTTCCCATAATAGTATCAGTACTGACATCTAATATCAAAATTAAAACAAAACTTTTAATCTCCAATATCGACCATATTAGATTTTATCCCAACTTTGTCATTCAGTAAAGTGATCTCTTCTAGGTCCAAGTCTTCTCAGTATTGGTCATGCTTTCAGACATTATTACTGAAGTCTACGATCCTCCTCCTGCACCCATTTCTCCTTTAACATCATCTATCTTCCTTATCTCTGCTATTTCCCTGGTTTTACTTCATTGCTCTCCTTAAAAAGATTTGAAAAAGGTTTCGTTGTTTCCTTCATCAATTATTTGGGCTAAAGCCAGATTATTTATTTGGCATAACTTTACTATAGTGACATTCTGCCTACAGTGATATAACACTCATAGTAGAGGGATTTTTCAAATTTACGAAATTTCATATATCAAAAGTGCATATAACTTCATAGTAAGGACTGCAAATTTAACTTTGGAAATTTGGAGCCTTGAAAATACACTGTATGGTCGTTAATCACCAGACACCCCTAGTAATGTACTAAACAGGATCTATTATGGTTAATATGATGTAGGTCCGCCTTACATCCCTATCACAGCCTCTGCCCTTTGAGGAAGACTTTCCTCCATCAATTTGTGGTATGTTTCTGCAGGAATTTGGTTCCATTCCTCTTTCAAGATGTTGAACAGATCTATGATGTTTTGTGGGCGGTTTGGTCTGGCTTTCAACCAGGGCTCCAACTCATCCTAAAGGTGTTCAATGGGGTTGAGTCAGGACTTGGGGTCAGCCGTTTCGATTTCAACCACTCTGATGTCCTTCAACCCCTTTGCTTTAAGGACAGGTGCAGTCATGCTGAAAATGAAATCAGCCAATTCCTAATTGTTGCTATAGTCTGGATATTAATGAATTGGCCAAAATTCCTTAACAGGCATTCATGGACTAAAACCAGTGGATCAACATTATACCATGATTCCACCTCCTCTGAACTTCACAGTGGAAACAATACAGTGGTGTGTGTATGCTTGCCAGGCATTTTCCATACCCACACTTGTTCATCAGATCGCCGCAGACTGGGTAACATGATTCTTCACTCCACGCTCTTCCAATGTTCTCGAGTC